>JAPZDV010000024.1:14347397-14373523 GCA_029814665.1 Acanthurus lineatus | reverse complement strand
CTGGACACACCCCGTTGGCGCGGCGTAGGCGCGGCGCAGGGCAGGTGCGCCCCGCCTGCGCCTGGTCTACGAAAATAAAGCCCATTGTGGCAAAAATTTTATAAATCACATTATTCCAGATAGAAGTCTTGCACAAGGATTTGCAGCTTGGCCCACAATACTGCAATACAATAAGAGATAATATAAGGAATAGCAACTAGAAAGATACTGGCAAACTAGTCTTAATCCCTTTCTATTCAGTCATAATAAAGTATATATCATCATAATATCCAACCTTGGTGGTTTTAATTTGTTTCTATTTTTAGATGTTCATCCAAAAGCACTTAGAAACAGTCCAACATGTGTCCTTGATCTAGAGATTGTTGTTACTTTACACATCATTTAATTGAGCATGAATGACCTTTAGGGTTTGGTGCACTTTCCACTGACATCACTGTGTTTGGTTTCAACCTGAAGGAATTCACATGAGAGTTAATGAAACTAAAAAAAAGGGTTTGGTGATGTGAGACAAAGTATGATTAGATTTTGTTTGTGAAAGTGGTTGTCCAAGACCATTTGTGGTCTCTTTTGAATAAACTAAACACGACCCAACAAAAGAAATATACTGTGTATTTCTGTGCAAAGCCAAAAGTGGCTGCTCTCCTCTGACACAGCATTTGCTTTTGTTATTTCTCCTCTTCTCTTTCCATCCCCTTCTGCCTGTCAACTTGAATGTAAAGAGGCTGTTTGAAGTGAAAACATGAAGGGCACCCCCTGCTGCTGATGTTCCCCTCTCCTCTGCAGCCACCATGAGCTTGACCTTTCTTTGACTGACCGCTGCCTGGTTAAGCTTCATACAGACTGACCAGAGATGGCCTTTAGAGAGCAGGGACACATCATTAGACTGCAGGAAAAAACCCAAAGGCAAAGGTTCCCTTTTCTGGACAATGAAATTATTAGCTGAGTTATTCAGAAACATGTATCAGACATATTTTTAGTCATCAATTAAGTGTTCCAAGTCTTTCATTAAACAAAAATGTCAAATATGCAGTGGTGCCAGGCTCAAAAATGTGAGGATCTGCTGCTTAAATAAAGTAGTAAAATGCAGTAAAACATGTTGTATAATAAGAACACATTTTTCAATAAGATCAAATTAAATAAATCAAAATTTCAATGACATTCAATAAAAGCAAGGATAAATGTTTAGACAATTAGGTTTAGAAGGATTAAAAGATGAATTAACAATGAAATTAACCATCAGATGCAGCTCTGTGTGAAAATCAGCTCAGTTTGTACGGAAAAAAAAAACAAATGTTCACCTCATTTTGCACTATGGTTGACTGATCAAAACTAAGGACGTTTAAAGTGTGGAATGTCTCTCTTAAGTACAGAAGAAATCTGACAAATGTGCCACCATAAACATCATGTACCATTAAAGAAACTGGTTTGAGCATGTTGTGGGTAAGAGCAGTACAGAATGTACCTTGCTGCTGATGTCCTCCCGAGAGACGGTTTCTCTAATCACACGCCAGGTAATGTTCTGTTCATTGTTTTCCTGATTCAAATCTAATCTGCCGTGTGGACAATCGGCTGTGAGTCAGACCTGTTTGTGAAAATTACTGCTGGGGTAATAACATCTCCAGGTTATCATCTTGGACTCTTCAGACGAACAATGGACAGGATGATGTGAATAATGATGCAGGTGAAACATTTGGTTCTCTGTCATTTATTGTGTTGTTTAGTCTAATTTGTCCCATCTGGTTTCACCTTTTAGAACACCGTCCAATATTTGTATAAAGATTAACTGGGGTGCATCTGTCATTTTACCTACATTAATAAACATTTAATAGAAAAATAAACAATGATTTTAGTCAATTATAGTCCAGTGATATACAGTAAAGCTCTTTGAGGACAAAAGGTTTTTTTTCGCCTGGAGCACTCATTCATGCTTGGTGTGTCCATTATCCTTTCACACCTGTATTTTTAGCCTTCCTCATGTGATCAGCTCACCTTAGATGGATTTTAGTATCAGCATGTCTGAATAAAACCTCAGATAAACCTCAGTCTCTTTCAGAGCATTGTCACAGCTGCAGCCCTGCCACCCTGCTATGCACCACTCCTTATCATTTTCCCTCCATCCTCTCATCCGTCACTCCAAAGTAGCCAATCCGTGTCATCACCTCCACCTCCTCCTCCTCCAATTAAAGTCAAACACTTCCCTCATCTGCTCCCACTCCCCCCCACCCCCCCCACCCTCCTTCACTCTGGGATACAGCGGTGGGGTGACATTCTCACAAGCTGCCTCTAAATGCCAGTTTTTTAATAATCACACTTTGAAGCTTGTACTACAGACCTCCAGCTTGGTCACAAATCTCTGCCCCCGGGTCCATTCCCCTTTCTGTCCTCTATCTTTAATGTTTCCTCCTAAAAATGAAAGCTAGGGGTCACTGGGGAGGGATTTTTGATCTCCTCTGATCAGTAAAGATAAAGGTGGCCCAGGCCTTTGCATCCTTGCTGAGATTTCAAGTAGCCTGTCACGGCATCTTTCAGCCAACAGTTATCTTGCAAGCAACCTCTGACCACTTCTCAACACTATTCAAATGGCCTGAGCAGGTGGTTAAGACATTTCTGTAGTGCACCGGCACTGAGATCATGACAGGAAAAATAATTCCAAGCAGAAATCCTTCATTTCTAATTCATAGTGGAGTTAATGGCTTCTCCTGCACTAAAGTTGAATGGTACCTGCAATCTTGATGTTCATGTGGCCGTCCAGCAGCAGATTCTCTGCCTTCAGGTCCCTGTGGACGATGTTGCGGTTGTGACAATACTCCACCGCTGACAGGATCTGCCAAAACTTCCTCCTGGCCTCGAGCTCGCTGAGACGGCCGTGCTTTGCCAGGTAGTCTGCAGCCACACAGCGGAGAAAAGTGATGTGTCATGTTAAAAGCACCCACAGATAATATTTTACGTTGGCTTATATAACATGACTCTCAAACACAGTATAAGGTATCACTCTGAGAAGCTGAAAAGAACGCATTTGTGTAAGTTTTTCATTCCACTGAGTGTTGGTGGTTGTGTTGAAAAGATAATTTTCTTTTGATGAGGTGCAGGCATGGTGCCAGTCGTAGTTTACAGCTGCTCTACATTACAGCATGCTTGTGACTCAGTACAAGATGTATGGTGTAATTTTTCTTTGCAAAACCCTGTTCGAACCCTGCGTGTGTGTGTGTTTAAGTGTGTGAGTAGGCAATGTTTGACAGTGGAGAACATACTGTGTTGTCATAGCCAGAGGAGGAAAGGGGAGGATGAGGTTTCTGAGAAGTGGTATTTTGCTACATAATGTCCACATTAGTGCAAGTTAGAACAGTGTGTGAGTTGAGGTTGAGGGGTGGGGGGCTCAGAGGGAGGTGTACGATTGCAGCACACACACACAAACATACAAACACACTTGACAATTAGTGAGGGAAATCAAGATCCCAACGTAAATATGATCATTAGTTCTTATCCAATAAGAAACAAAAACAAGCGATTTATCTGCCTATCTGCTTACTCACTGAGACAGACTGAGTGTGTGGTTGTTTAGAAAGACGCAGAAATCTGGAGTCCATGTTGTCTCCGGGGGGCTGAAGTTATAAATTTTACTGGCTTCTTACTATAGGCATCCAGATCACTAACCTTTGTCTCATTGTCTGTTCTCACATCGCCTTCACTGTTCACTGTTTCCAACCTTTCATTCACAGTATTCACGGATTTTTAAAAAGTCCGTCTGAGGAACTATATTTTGAGGGATGCATGCAATTTTTTTTGCAGCCCCGTGAACTTTGTGAAGTGTGGTTTTTGTTGCTGTTGGCAGGGTTCCTCTTCACACCTCTCTGTCCAGATAGCTTGCAAACTCTTCAATTCACACTCTGTGGCAAACAAGATAGGACACTCTGTGTTGACTTTCCTTCCAGCTGGCATGGATACAGACCACCAACCAAACCTGACGACAATGCACAAAAACCACAACAAAGCAAGCCAACAAAACTTCATATATGAGTAAACAGAGTGTGCAAAATGTAAGAAACACAATTATCTCAAGACCCATGAGGTCAATCTCATAAAAGAGCCTTTTTGTAATCACAAGGCAAAGAGGGACTTGCAGCTTAGTTTGCTTAAGATATTAAAAACAACTTTTTGCATGGTCTTTGCTTTTGTTAGAAATACCTTATTTCATTGCCTCTTTTTACACAAGTAATATTGCTGTAATTTCCCTGGAGTGCACACATATTTATTTAAGATAGGACCACTGACTGAAATTTGACTACATAATTTCATGTGTTTGGTGCATGAAAGCTAAAGGCAGATTTTCAAGGTTTAGGATAAAGCTGTGGGTTTTAAAGCGCAAGAGAGTTAGTAGAGCATGTTTAGTAACATCCTGTCGTAGCGTTTGGAGTAGCAGCTATACTGGGTGGTGAAAAGTCCTATAAGGCACTGATGGATGAAAAGATACAAGTGTTTATTAGGCCTCTGTGCAAGAGAGGACCAACCAGCTTTGTTGTACAGAATGTTGTGGTGAGTGTCGTAGGGGGATCGGGTAATGAATCTGAGGACAGAACAATAAACTGAGGCCAGCGGCATGCATCACGTCGTAAACTCCTCACCTTACTTACTTAACTCAGGGTTGACCAGAGGGCCAGCCGGCTGTTGGGACAAAGGCTGTACGATAAAAATGACTGAAGGATATCAGTTGCACTATTAAGCTTCAAGGAGATGCTGCAGTTCCTTTTTCAATGGCGTGGTTGATAAATGGCTAACATCAGACAGACTGAGAAAACCTGATTAGATAGCGGCTGTCAGATTCCATAGAGAAGGCCATTCAGTGTCCAGGGCGGCTTTCATACAATGCTGCTAATCAAAAAACACACAGGAAAGAGGAATGTGTCGAGGAGGTCTAAGTATGCACCTGCAAGGTGAACAGGGCTCTTAAGTAAAAAAAATGCCTTCTGGGATCAAGACTCTGCTTGAGTTTCTGATAGAAATCTAGAGCTGCAACTAACCAACATTTTCATCATCAATTCAACTGCATTATATTATGTTCTTTATCAATCATTTGGTTAATAAAATGTCTGAAAATAACAATAACTCAATATTAACTCAGTATAATTCAGTACTCATACCCTTATTCATGCTCACCCTCCCCTTAAAAGCATGCAGAGGAACCTACAGTGGCTATGAACCTCAAGAAAAACATGAGAGTTCCTCTCTAGCGCCACTGTTCAGATTGTCCATTCTGAACCTCTGTGGAAAAATGCCTGTGCGACATGGTTGACTCCATGGAAGAAGACCTACCCCTTCTGCATATATAAAAGTCCATTTTAATTTAATGAAAGCACAATAGTTAGGGGTGCATGAGAAGAAATTTTTTTTTAGCCGATACTGTAGCTGTTTATCTTCCTCTCAAGGCTGGTACCAATGACGTAACCAATAATGTTGACATTTCTGTACTCAGTAGTTCATAACCTTTAGTTCTACATCTAAGGATAAGTAAGGCAAAATGTAGAGAGTGAAGACGGATGATTTAATATTCCAAAGCTCTGACCTGACTAAATCTAAGAGGCATAAGTACTTTTTCCCTCCTCTGGGAACCCTTGCGTAATATGTAATGCAGAGTCCAATTGTGTTGTCTTCTTTTGTGTCTCTGGTCCACATTGTATGGCTCTACCAATGTGCAGCAATGTGATGTCATATACTATAATTTTATCATAGCTGATAATAAACAATAACCCACTACTGGCCAGAAATTTTTCTGTAGCAATAAATGTTGCAAATCACTAAAAATGTTTCTTAACTTCAGGTGATTATAGACTGAAGAAAGCATATTTATGTGTATATTTACAGTTTCTGCCATATTCAGTGTACAGGTCCCCATAATCTGGTCCTGTGAACACTGAAATGCCCAAAAAATAATATGGACAACACAAATAATCTTAATTTGGTATAAAAAGTGGCACCGTGTTGGTACTGCCTGCTCTACAGTAGCCCTTGAAAAACAAGTCATTACTGTCTGAGCAATCAACACACTCGCACACACATGCACACGCACACGCAAGCACACAATGCAGTATATTGCCCCAGTGGAAGGATGAGTAATCCACTGATACAATGTTGGCGAGGGCAAGGACCTCGGCAGAGAGAGGAATACAGAGCTGCATTCTGGGAAAGCGGAGAGAACAAGTATGAATCATAGGGGTATTAGGGAACAGCTCAACAACCACTGTGTTCCACTTCTGCTGAGAGCTGGGTGAGGAGCTAAGTCTCTTAACAGCTGCTCAGGTTTTGAGGGGACAAACATCATGGGTACAAACTGGCTTGCTGGCTAGACCTCTGGCTGGACTTCAGATAACACTGTGGGGCAGGCATGGGGTGAGTGTGAGTGCGAGTGTGTGTGTGTGCATGTACAGGACAAGGAGCAAACACACACTATGTTTCCACATCAGTAACTGATACCCAAACCACTTAAATGCAGCAGCCACATTAAAGTCATGTCTACGTGGGTGCTGATAGATGTCGGTGCTGGTTTAATACTGGCACCCTCGGGGGTTAAACCGAGCCGGAGCCAGCTGGAGCGGAGCAATGCCGTTTTATCCAAGTCATAAACTGCCAAAGATCAGCTGGTGCTACTGGTTGTGACTTCTCTTCCATTATATTTTGTATTCGAGTACTCATTCAGGGGGGTTTCAAATTAAAAACATTAATCCTTTTTGTTTTGCTTAAGAAATTATAATAAAAAAGCTCATAGCCTACTTCTGCACCCACTTATGAAACCCTTTCCATTTAGTCTCACTGATTATTTCACCCAGCCTCCAGTCAGGGCAAGGGCTAAGTGCAGTTGGGTAATATGCTAAAATTTTCCTGCCATCCATTCCATCTGTGGTTACATTTGTATTTATGCCAAATTACTATAAAATGAGTTTTGAATATATCTACTATAATCTACACAGGCCTGTGACAAACATCAACATTTTACTTTTTACCTCTTGAAATGTCTAGTCCTGTCCTTTTATGTGTGGGTTTCTTTAAGTAATAATTTTAAGTTCTGAGTTTAATTCAGTTAGATGGAACTGTTCTAAATAATAGCTCACATTTTGATAGGAATTTCTTGCTCTTTTGGTTCTTAGAACTGCGAATAAATCATAATAAAATTAGGGGGTTTTAAACGAAAACTGCCTTGTTTCCATGAACACCATTATAAAATTGAATCCAGACAGTCTCCATCTCATCATGTTACTTTTAACAATTACACACCCACCTGTACTGTAATTAAAAACTAAGTGAGGTATCTCACAGCACTGCGCACCAGGAAAAATTTTAAATAACAGCTTTCTATTGATTTGCGTCTAATTTTTTTCATTAGGTCCCTTTAGATTTAATGAACAGCTGTTTCTTAATTCAACTAGGAAATCGGACCATTTTGTAGCAGCAATAGTGAGTTAATCTGTTAGTTGGTCTAAGGAAAACAAATCTGCAACTATTTTAATTGTTTAAAGTAGTTTTTTATTTATTTTATTAATTTATCAATTATTCATTTTTGTCATATTTTGAGCATAAATGTCCATCATTTGCTGTTTCTTGCTTCTTAGATGTGATAATTGCTGCTTTTCTTTATCGTTTATGATAGTAAAAGAAGAGTCTCTGGATTGTGAACAGTTGGTTGGACAAAATCAGCCTGAAGATGCTACTTTAAGCTCAGGGAAACTGAAATGGGCATTGCCAGATTTTTTTTTCGCTTTATGGACTTAAGAATTAATCAATTTTTTATGTAAACAAACAGCAGATTAATTGATAATGACAATAATAAACAGTGCTGTGCAGTTCTAGTTCTGTTTTTCCCTTCAAGCACTTTTTTGGGGGGATAGAAAATATGATTTACTAATATATGTCTATTTTGTTGAATAGTACAATAGAGTCTAGTAATGGAAGGTAATGGAGTAATGGACCCTCCAGTAGTAGTATTATATCAGTAGTAAAGATACATGGCTTTACAAACACTTAAGATGAATGTTAGTATCACTTTAAGAGTTGTCCGTTTTTCTGCTTCATACAATCTTCATACAATCTCAGTGAAAATGCAAATGCTGACAAACAATAATATGGTTCATTACAACAAAAATTTAGTGACAATAATGCCTCCATTTATCTATTCAGTTTACATATTTTACCACAGGACTGATACATTGTGCCAAGGCAAAAATAAAGACCATCTCTTTATTTATAAATGTTCCGCTTTATTTACACAAAAACAGTACACTATTTCCAAACGTCTGAAATCACTGAAGAAGATGTGTACACATGACCTCAGCTCAAACACAGAAAAAAAACATGTCAAGTTTATTCTGGCACATTTTTCCGTCTAAAATTTATCTTTCAGCATGTCGGTCCTTGAAAGTCACCATGTAAGATGCTGCCTGTCACCCAGCTGAAAACACTTTTTGTAAATATGAAGGGAGGAAATCTGACTGCTGCCTTCAAGCATCACTGAACCCTCACACAGAGAGACGGATATCAACTTTTTCTATTGGGAATCAGTTACAAACTGATGCCGTGGCTAAAACAAAGAAGGCACATATGGGCTGCTGTAATACATATGTGATATGTATATGTAATATGTAATATATATTGTAATATCTATGCAGAAAATGCAACATCTTGTAGTGATTTACTATCACCTGTGTCTAATGTACATAATAGACCGATTTTGATAATACTTGTACACATAATTTGCTTAAATTACAAAAGTTGGTAAGGGCTGCTTGCCACTTGGCCTAATGTGAGAGCACAGAAATTTTATGTAAAAAAAGAGAAAAATACAGCAGATTTCGGGTTTAATATCAAATGTCAGCTCAGATCTACAGATCTTGGGGACATTTCTATATTTTAGTCATTTAGGACTCTGAGCTAATTAATTTTAGGTCACACATTTTGTAGAAATGGGACATTAAAGCCTTGGAAGTTATTTTGTATCAAACAACTCGTCCTCCTTTGGGGAGCTATTCCTATAATAATGTATATTTTTCCTCCACTGGTCATCAAAGTCAAGACAGCCACACCCAGGCTGCTGACAGATCTGTAGAAAACTGACCCAGTAAATATGAAGGATGCTTAATGGTGAAATAGAAACTGACATCCTAAGTACATAGGAATGTGTCTCAGAAAACAGCCTGAGTATTTCTTTGAAGTCAACAGTCTCATTGCTTTTTCCATCAGTCAGACAAGAGATCTGCATGAGTGATTCTCTCACTGCCAGCTATTATACTCCCCTCTCTCCAGCAGTGCTTTCTTAAATATGCATGCCCTACATTTCCCCACCACCTTCCAAATTCAAATGGATGTCCCTTGCTCTCCCCTCTTATTCTCTTCTTCCTCCTCTCCCCTCCTGCCTCTGCTCTCTGCAACTCCGCTTTATTTGTGGCTGACCCAATTTTCAGGTTTGATCCATCCTGCGGTTTTGAGGCAGACTGTGGAGCGGCAGACTGACTGACAGATAGACACAAAGGCACACCAACAAGCTGGCATGGATGCTTCTACTGTGCCCATTACCGTGCCCACCCACCCCTTTGCGAGAATGAACCCATCACTCTCCGCCTACTTGTGCCAAACCCAGCTCCGTTTCTTTGTCTTTATGGCTCCAGACACACACACATATATACACTACACCACTCCTGCTCCTCAACAACACCATTTACTGTTTGGTCTGAGGAGGGAATTGGAGGCTCATCCATTGTCTCACTGATTCGCTTTAACAGGGTGGGCTGCTGGGCATCCACAACAACTTGACATCTTTCACTCTCTGTAACCTATGGCCAGGAGCAGACCTGAGAAATTCATCATGTCAGAAAAGCGGAGGCTATTCTCTGGAGGGTGATGGTGGGGGAAGATGCTGAAGATGTGGCTTGGCAGCTTAGCCATTTGTCTGACTGCATTATCAGTGAATGGCTTGATCCACCTCCAGAAAGTATATTTGGAAATCAGAAATGATTGTTGAAATTGGTGAGATTGAATGCTGTAATACTAGTCTTGCGCTGCAGCGACCAGCCTGTGTCTGCCTGGCTGAGTCAGTACTGCTGTTGCTGCAGCTAATGATGACATATGAACATCTTACATAACATTATTACATTGTGCAATCAGGGCAGAGGGGTCTGAGGAATCAGGACACAATGGTTTTATAACACCCTGAGACGATCCATGAAAAAATCTATGGATTATGGAAAATGAGGTTGACCAATCGTGATCCGTTATTTAAAAGAAGAGTTCGACATTTTGCCCAGGCTCTATTTACAGAGTGTTGGATGAGAAGATCAGTAAGCCTCTCATAATGTCTGTAAACTATAAAGAATTTTATAAAGCACACAGAAATGAGACAGTTAGCTTAGCTTAGCATAGACATTGGGAACAGGGCAAAACAGCTAGCATAGTTTTGTTTCCTATGCTACATGTTTATATCCCAATCTCTAGAAAAACCTGAGAATGGACAGGATTGTTGATCTAGTTTTCTGTGGATACAGTCAGGCTAGCAAATTTTCTCTCCTCCCACTCTTTAAGCTAAGCTAAGCTAAGCTAAGACTTCCTTTTCCTGGCTGGCTGCATCTTTATATTTATCAGGCAAATATGAAAATGGCACAAATCTTTTCATCTAATTCTCTGTCTGAAAGCAAATAAGCATATTTCCCCACAGCCTCAAATTTTCCTTACAGGGAGGAGACTAGAATGTTGCTGCAACTACATAGCTTCACAAAGACTAACAAAAGCTACTTTTTGGTCTGACCATGATAAGCTGAAGTGGCTTTAGCAAACAGACTGATACAGCAAAGTCTTTTTGTAATGTCTTAATATAATTACATACGTCCCTTATATTTTCGACCGCAGTCTTTTCTCATTCAATTTTCCTTGTGCTTGTTTTGCAGCTCTCTCTCTAGGTCACAGGAGCAGGAGCTGCTGCTGAGTCAACATCACAAGTGGAACACTGGCCTCAGACAAACAAACACACAAGCACACACACGCACACCCAAGACATGGCTGTTAAGTTTACTGTAGACTATCGCTACAGTAATCCTCTCAGCTCCTGTTTGAAAGTAGGCTAAGTGCTAAACATTCTCAGACTGTCTAGGTGAGGCTAATAATCTATGTGACTCGTGATCCACTTACAGGTTGTGCCAATAAGAGAGGTTCAGAAAGCAGAGTTTAGTTTATATCTGCATGTTCAGAAATGAAATAATGCCTGTGTAGTTTTTTTTGCTTTTGAAAATCCAAAGATATTTGATCAAAACATTTGCAGTCTTGCAACAAAAGCCAAAAAAGTGCAATAAATGTCCTTATTGTTTAGACTAAGGTCCAGTGTAGTGGTGGGTTGAGATTGCAGTGCACAAATAAAAAAAAAATGAGTGTGTTGTGCACATGTTGAACCAAAAACATGATCTGACAACGACAAATCCATCTTTATCTTTACAACTTTAAAAAGCCAATAGTTAAACACAAGCATCTTAAATCATTCAGCCTAAACACAGCTTGTCTCTATTTCAACATTGAAATAATCAGAATTAAAATCAACTTAAGTATTTAATGTATATGAATTTAATCAGACAAATTCATACAATAAAACTCAGTAATTTAAACATTCACTAAAATCAAACAAATTAAAATAAGAATAAGAAATAGCAGTTTTGGTACCCTGCATGTGTACAGTTGTGATAGAGTGCATGTGCTGCTGTGGCAAACTAAGATAATTTCTTATCTTCAAGTACTATTCTTGCTGTGCTCTGACTTGTCTGTTCTGTCCAACACAAGTGTCTTTATTCGTGCTTCACTCAAAAGCAATGTGACTCCTACCCTCAAAACTCACTGTTCACACTTTCCACTTACACTGAAAAAACTTGTTTAATGTTTATATGGCAAATATGAGTCTACGTCCTTATTGGTGACTTTGTTTTCTCAGAAAACCTGGTAAATGACTAACTGAAAATTAGTATTTATACAAAAAGGATTGTGTTTTCCTATCAAAAGGTCCAAAAATAATAAGGCAAGCTGTGTTATTTTCTCTGTGCTCTGCTTCCGCCACTTGTTGCAAAGGACTCTGCCAACACGTGGTCCGTTTAGTCAGTAAAAAAAAAAAAAATCATTATGAAAGACCTCCAGGCTG
The DNA here is from genome assembly GCA_029814665.1 of Acanthurus lineatus. Taxonomy (NCBI): domain Eukaryota; kingdom Metazoa; phylum Chordata; class Actinopteri; order Acanthuriformes; family Acanthuridae; genus Acanthurus; species Acanthurus lineatus. Next base: position 14,361,369 of record JAPZDV010000024.1, on the reverse strand, counting down.
CCATGAATCATGAATCATAGATGCTTTGTTTATGTGACATCTATTAGCTCCTATTACTGCCTGTTCACTGTTCATATTGTAAATTTTAAAAACCATTTTATGTGTGCTGCATTTCTTAAAATTGAGAATAACGTACACAGTTTGCATGTCCTAAGCATGTTTTTGGTGTTTTCCTCTTCTGAAATAGAAAATCTAAAACACAGCCAAACTGATTGGTTGATTACTAGATTAGTTGATCCACAGAAGAGTATTTGGCAAACATTTAAATATCTGAATCATCATTTGAGTCTATTTTCTACACAATATTTTAAGAGCTTTTTAAGAGTTAATATTTTACCAGATTACTTTGTGTTCTGTTATTACAAACCGAATATCTTTGTTTTTTAGACTGTTGGTCAGACAAATTAAGCTACTTTAATATGTCAAACACAGTCAGTATTGCCTGAACTATTGTAGTGCAATAATTGAAATGTCATCCTAAATATTATCAGTTAAAACACATTTTGGTAAACTCTGATGATGTACTTAACCACTTTATCATTTTGATACTGAATAGTTATAATTTAGTTGACTGGTGCAGCATTGCCATGATTATACCATGTCTTGTGATAGTATTTTATTTATTTGAACATTTTTTTTGTCCAACTTAGGGCAAATTAGGGCAATGTCCCCTTTATGCCATTTTTCACAGATGTTACTGGTTTAAACACTTTTTGTATTAAACATGAAGTTAAACTAAGTTAAAGCAAGCGGGTGGCTTTAAGGAGGGACCTCTGTTATTGCTACTTTTTTGCAGATCTGTAAACATCCTCACAGTTTTACAGTACAAGTATAACAGAGATTATTCAGAATTTTATTTAAGTGCCTAAACTCCTCGAATGGACATTGTGAAAGCAGTCTTGAGATTTTGACATCTAGTAAACCAGAGAGCATTGATCCAGTAAATAAATCTTTGGCCTCTCTGCTGCCTTCACAGGCCTTCAGTGATGTCATTTCATATGACAACAAAGACGATGTCAACACTTTAGTACTGCAATTACCACAAGCACATGACAAGGGTCATACCAGGACGTTGTTTGCGGATATCCATCAACCATGTGACCTTTGAGATTGAGGTCGGGTTAAGTGTTAGAGCAACGCAAACTCAACAAGACTTTGATACTTCCTTGTTTGACAAAAATTGTACTGACGCAACTGTGCAGATTTTTTTTTGTGTGCAACTGGCATGAGGAGGATGTGAATGAACTGGGTGGGACAATGTTTTCAAAGATACTGAGGTCAGCCTGATCTTGCACTTGAAAAGATCACTCACCAAAGATCTCCCCATTCTTGGCATACTCCGTGACTAAGTAAAGCATGTTCTTTGTCTCCATCACCTGAGAGAGGGAGAGGACGAAGGGACAGGGGCCGAGAGGGGGAGAAAAAGAGTGGGAGAGTGAATACACACAGAAAACCACTTTTCACTAGCAATAATTATCAGGTAATTCATGTTAAAAACAAGAGTAAGTGAGAATAAAGAAACAGAAAAACAGACAAAAATGACCAAAACATTACACAACACTCCACATGGCTTTTTCTGAGGTTCAGCCGCGATGTCTGGCATCCACAGAGTCAACAACAAAATAAAAAGCATGAATGGCACAAGCTCTAAATATGGCATCCATGTAAGAGAGTGGAGGTGGACGGTTGGTGTTGCTGAGTATATCTGAATGATACTCAAAAACCTCTCAGTCCTCACACGGTGCTGTGTTGTGTAGGAGGAGGAGAACCGATTTAGAAGCAGAAACACTCAGGAGATGAACAGAATTAAATGCGGAGGGGAGAATCAGATGGAGAGGGGAGGATGAATCAGACGCAGTGAGCCAGACATTCACACTAGAAATCCCACGCTCATTGTTTATGATCAATTTTCCATCTGTTACACTGACCGATTCATGGATTTAGGAAATGAGGGCCAGTTTTGTTTTCTTTTTTTTTTTAGGTTGGCCTTGGTTGTGTAACCAACAACATTTTGTCCTCACTGTATTGTGGAGCTGGAATACGACTGATTGATTGAATTAAACCCATTTATAGGTGCTCATTCAATCAAAAGAAGTGGCGTTGTGAGCCAAAACGGCATCTAATCTGGGAAATGAAGCCTTCTCACAGCGAAACATTTTGACCTGTCACAGCAGGAGAAGCACAGGTGTAACTTACAGTATTAACGATGGCTCTGTTTCATTTAGGTGTGCCAGTAAACCAGCATGTACAATAGCAGGGCCCTGGCACTGGCACACCTGAGTGGAATGTGGCCATTATTAATCTCATTAATCACACGTGATTGAGGAGGTTAAAAAATTCCTCTGTGACAGAAGTTTATGTTCAATTTGTGGCAGATAAGTTTCTGTTGATTGTTTAGTTGCTGGGATGGAAAGAAGCAGCTACATGCTAACTAGCTTCATATGCTGTCCAACATGGATTTATTAGTTGTCTTTAGTCTGGAGAGGCTTTGGAGAGGAAACACAGATTTTTTGGGACAAATTTTTTAACTTTATCAGTAGTGCAAGTAGTGCTGGGATATGTTGTGATACAAATTTCATATAACAAAAAGATTTTTTATTACTTTCACTTGTTAGATGTTTTTATGAGTCACAAAAACCACTAAATACCTTTGGTATAATGTTACTGATATCAAAAACATACTTTTCTGGTTCCTTACTTAGTTGAATAAAAGCTTTTGTTTTCACTTATTTCATTTAACAAACAAGGCCAAAGATTCCAGATGTTAAAAGAAGTTTTAACACAAACAGATGCTCATGAATTTTGCCAAAATAAAATTCAAAGGGTGATTGATATGCTTGTAGCCCAGAGGCGGAAGCAGATGAGTCGTACCCCAAAAATTAGAAAAATTATCATTTTAATCAGGAATCAGGAATTTTAATGAGAAACAAGATTTTTTTTAGATTCAAGGAAACATTTTAGGTGACATGACAGCTGTCAATACAAAACAGGTGATTAAGTTTGAAAAACAAACACTGAATGCGAGGCCACTTGTCAAGAAAATTTGATGTCTTGTGTTTTTATATGAGATAAGTAAATTTTTTCATGCTATTTCTGGGTTACACAACTACCTATAGCAAGACCTGTGGCTCCACGTTAACACTTCAGTTTACTATAAAATACATTTCTGCAACTGCTTAACAGTAAAAGTCTTGATGCACTGCTAATTACCAGTATACCACTGCATATTATATACTTGAGTCCATGGCATGCTGTGCTGTATTCCTGGCTGCAGACAAAGCAGACTCCTTGGTTCGAAAAACTTATGGGGGAAATAACTGAAACCAGATCCCATGTTATGTAATAAATTGTAAAACAAGTGGAGAATTCATAGTTTGAATTCCATACCAAGAAATGGGAGGTGCACTTTGTGTTTAAAAACACCAGTCAGCGTTGAACCAGTCAAATACGATTCAAATAAAAATAACTTTTGATTGTTGGTTTTGTCAAGTACTCATTTGACATGATGAGGAAGTTTGAAGAGCACCCCAACATGTTTTTTGACTAATCCCAACTGAATATGAGGCCTTGATAGAGGTGCAGCTGTGATCCTTGAGAATCCCATGCTGAAAAGAGACTGTTTATGTTTAAATATAAGATCGTGTATGACTTTTTTTTTTAGACATTTGTCTGTGATAATTTCAGTGGTTTTAAAAATGTGGATGTCAATTGTAATGTAGAATATATCATCTTCAGATAATGATCTATCCAACCGTTTTCTCAATCTAATTTTTGTAAGAGAATTTATATCAAAATCAAATATTATTATTTAAAGACAAAGTGCATTTTATTTTGAGTGAAAAACATTATCCTGTGATAATTTAAAATCTTTGTTCTTGAGGAGAGACTCATGACAGTATAAAATAAGAGGGTATGAAAAGGAGCGTGGTAAGATGAAAAAGTGGGGAAAGAAGTGAACAAAATGATGGCAGGCTGGGGGTCAATAGAGAAGAGGCCACACAGCACATGACAAACTAAAGTGGGGTCCACAGTTGGGTTGTCTGTGTGTCTTTGTGGGTCTTCATTAGCTTGGGCTTCCCTGTGGGCCACGGGGCCAACCCCCGTTCATGACACTGGAAAGGAAATCACTAATTGACCTGAGCTGATTGGATGGACAGGCCACTGGAAATAATGATACACACCAAAATAACACAGCAGAAAGCTGGAGCAGTGCCACATGGTTGTGTAATGATAATGAACACTCATTTACTTTCCCTAAACAAACTAACAGGACCCAAAAGCTTATGTAATGCAAGTGAATCACCAAAATTGTTGATTTATTGGTGGTTAGACTATTTTGTGCCAGACAGTGGACATCATGGTGACTAGTTTCCCTCAGCTAGATGGAACAAATCATTTTAGAAAATAAACTTTGAGTCTCGTAAAAATTTATGTAAACATTCCACACCTGAATATGCATATGAGGGCCATAAAAGGTGTGAGGGTGGCATGAGGGACATGACATTTATGGGATTTAATTCTATAAAAAGTATTTAACACAATGGGTACATAGGCACTATGGGCACTATTTCAATAGCTCAAGCGTAAGGAACAAATTAAGGCAGACATCTTTGCAGATTACAGCGTGAAAAGAAAGCCATGTTATACAGTACATTTTTGAATTCAGAGAAAGGGGCGAAGACAAAAAGAATTTGACCTTACTGATAACATTAGTGACGGTTCTGCTCTTTGCAAGTGTTCCTGTAAGCTACGACAGAGTGACAGTCACTTATAGTATTTACACCTGTGTATTATCCTGTGACAATTTAAAATGTCTTCCATGAAAAGGCCAAGAACAAGCACATAGTTTAATATTAACTGTATGTGTGTTTTTTAACCATTAACATGAAGCTGTGTGTCCAGTGCGTTCAGAGAACACCAGCCAGGAGAGAACTGAGGACAACACATCAACCTGATGTGTTCGCAATGCACTTACTTTATTTAGCCTTATTATGCAGATAATGTGATTTAAGACAAAAAATAAGTTTGTTCTTTAGTACTTAAATGATCAAATTATCTGATTGGTGATGCTGCTAAGCTCTGAAGCCTCAAAGCTTCAATACATCCCTACAAATTAGAGACACTTTGCTACATCTGTGCTAGTACTGAAACTGCTATTACAGAGTCACTAAGAGTTGCTTCTCCAAACACTTGCTTTGCACTCTATCTGCACCGAACCGCAACTTTGCTACAGCTCAGCTTATTATACACGCTGTAAAGAAAAGTACCAAAAGACACTGCAAACGCTCAGCACTAGCATTGCTTGTGGAAGTCATTGTTCAGCCACAAAAATTAGGCTCCAAACACACAGTATGTGAGATTAAAGAAAGATGATTTAATGGAGGTCTCTCTTAGTCAAATTAATGAAAAAACAAAAGACAAAGGCTGATCATGTCATCAAGTTGTGAGATCATAAAATTTGTTCATTTTGTCATTAGCCCCCATCCCTGATGAAAATTTATCTGACTGAATCAGTTAGCATCTTCAAAGACCAGGTCATGTAATTTAAGTTTTATTCAAGTCACATTTAGTAATGTTGGCTGACTTCCTTCCACACACGTTGACTGATGTTACCCCAGAGGTTGGTGACGGGGTATAATGAAAAAAATCATTACATTGAATAAGATTATAGACTTCTCTGACTTTGAACATTGCTGTAAGATTTCTAATAATATTAATACACAGCTCAGCAAAACACATAACAAAGATATGATCATTTTTTGGACATTTTAATGTAGAAATGTTACATTTTGTAAGTTCCAGTTCAATGCACACTATCACTATTACCATAACATCTTTAGAAAACTTATGGTAGATATTTTCTAGCCTGCAGATCATGTATGCTTTGGGTCTTTTTAGCTAAATCATTGTGCAAATAAATACTGACACTGTGTCTCCTTATTCAAACAAATACTTTTTCATAAAGTTAGAGGGCACTGACAAGAATTAATAAAGTTGTGTAACAAACAATGAATACATTTTGGCTTTAAGTAGAAGTTTCACAAGTTCTCAAGCTGTAAATAAAAAAGTGGACATGAAATACAACTACATCTGATGTTAAAACATAGCCAAAATAGAGACTGAACACTGCAATGCAGGTCAGATTTGATGCTCGAGTTCAATAATAAAACATTAATTTTATATAACCTTTAACTACCAGCAGTATTTAGTTTGACTAAGACCAGAAGAACCTTCACAAAGTGCAGAACACACACTGATGCACACAGCGCTAAGTATCAGTCAGTCATTAACTCTGCTCTCATATCTTAACTATTCAGCAGCAGCAGGTTCTGCTAGGCAGCAGTTGTTTGCTAATGCATTAGAAAATGACCTGGATTGGTTCTGCGCTTCAACACCCCTGACTGCTAAAAATCCCACAGGGAAGATCAACAAGAAGGGCCGGTGAATTCAGCTCCACGAAACTGATTTGTTTACAGATTAGCCAGGGGCACGGCTAATTCTCTACCCACTCAGCAGATGTTATGTTGGACCTCCACAGCGATGTGTGTTAGAATCATTAGATTCATGATGAGATCTGTTCATGTTGCGCCCTCTAAAATCTTTTTTCATTACACAATATTAGAAACAACTAATTTTTTCTTTTTTTGTCATTTGATAACAGCAGGAGTTAGGTGTTACTGATTATTAAGAGCAAGAGTCTTATTTCATTTTCTTGCCTTTCTTAGACAGTTAAAGAAAAGGAATGAGAAGCAGTGAATTCCTGCAATAAGGACTCAACTAATGCTACCCACGCTCTACTAATTTAACTACCAGGATGCCTCTAAATTCTTATTTCTGCGTCACCTTGGTGGTAAGTGTATAACTTCATAAGCTTAAAATACATAAAGTCTTTTTTTTTTTTTTTAAACTGTCTTACTTGGCACTTACTGTTGTAGCATGAAGCCCTGGCAAATGGGCTGTGGATGACCGGGGTAAAACACACGGTTTAACCAACACGATTCGTATAGTGAAAATAACCAAACAAGAGTTTGTTGATACTATTGTACTCAACTTTGTTTCACTGACATTGAACCAGGAGTTAAAAAATTTTACTTCTTTTTTAAAGTTGTTTGCTTAGCTGAAAAGGGGAATGCTAGAAAAGTTTAAAACCTATTCTACTAATTAAAGAGTGATACTAAGTCTGGCCTAACACTCAAGACAGGTCACAGGAGCACAACAAAACAACAAACTAACAGCAGATAAAGCATTAGATAATTGTGTAAATTCCTGAACTCTTGTTTAAGAGAAATTACAGAAATTACAGCATAAGTAAAATTTAACAAACATCACATGATTGGTTTACAGACTGGAGGAAGTCATATGGCATCTATGGTATTTTTTTTTTTTTTTAACACTGCTACAATGTCAGTGACAGACTGTTTGGGGTTTTGATTGGATAAAGAAAAAGTCAGGTTGAAGCACCCAAGACTGAGATGAATCTCTTGGTTGACACAGCTTATTTAACAAGAGACAAATACATGCAGAAATACCATTTACAAAAAATAAAACAAGAACCAGATGAAACCATGTACCGTCACACAGCACTGTAAGATGGCAAATAAGAGCTTACAAAGATATTGCATTGAGAGATACACAACAAATACAGATAAACTGAACTGCTATACATCGCAGGTGCTGAAGCCAAACACTCACCTGGTAGAGCTTGATGATGTGGGGATGGTCCAGCATTTTCATGATCTGAACTTCCCTGTAGATCTTTTCCAGGTTAACAGCATCCAGTTGGGTCTTGTCGATGATCTTAATGGCCACCTGCAGAAAGATAGAGCACCGACAATACAACTGTAATCAGTCAGTTTCTCAATAACAAACCACTGAATGTGTTAAGGCTCAGTAGACTTAAAAGGGAATGAGACACACCTCCCTACACTCACACACAGAGTCCTACAGGCAACCAGTTCACATTCTCCAAAAGGCAAAAGGAGACGGTGTGTTCTGGGACACAAGACGAATACTTAAATACAGCTTGTGCTGAATCCTTCATAAACAGTCTTAAATTTGAGCCGTGATGAAATATCACAAGAAGGTAGAGCAAATGCAAACACAGGCCTCATTGGATATACACACGCACCCACAATGACACGAATGTTTAAATGGCTCACTCACAACTTCAACACTCTTGGCTTTGATTAACGATGTCCGGTAGGTAACAAGGCAATATTAACATCTCTCCTTCAGTCTGTCTCATAAACAACATTTCATCAGTGTGATCTGAAGTGTTTCAAGCATCCCTGAGCCATGCTGGGGGAGTAAACAACACGAAAACTCAAGTTCACCTCTCAGAAAATGCACCACTGCTGGATTAGGCTGAAAAACTCTTACCAAAAAAAAGGTAAGATTTAGCAGAAATGTCAGGGGCTGCTGTTTCAGGCAGAACTCAGCTAAGATGAGTAGTCAACTAAGAGAAAAAGATACTGCAAGTGTTTTGATAATTAATCAATTTTTAAATTTTTATTTTTGCAAAAATGCCAAGAAAGAGAATTTCTGTGTCCTGTAATAAAAGTATTTTGGTCTTTTTTGAGAGCAACCTAAATATATTCAGCTTTTGGACTGTTGATTGAACAAACAAGCTATATGAATATGTCAAACTGGGCTTCGGGGAAATTAAAGCGGTATTTTTTTACAACTGAGAAACTTCAGTAATCAATCACTAGTGTAATTGTTACCTGCAGGCTTAGGTAAGCTAATAAAAGAGGATCCAGGAAAACCATTTGAGTTACAGATGCACAAGTTTGAAGGTTTAGCAGAAATAAAACACTGCACAGCCGTTTATAAGCCAGCCTATGACACAGGATTTGTTCTTTTGAAACTTATCACAGTTATGATCATTTCATCCACAATCTTGAAAATGGAACGGCAGATACACCCTGCTCACATTACAAACTACTTCAGCGGGAATGTGTGATTGCATGTGTTGCTGCCACCGGCACTCATTTTGATCCTCTTTAGCATATTTGTAGTTAGCACTTACAGATGTGCTGTAATGGATGTAAAATATGTGTTTAAGATATGTTGAACACTCTCCATCATTATCTCCCTACCCACAGAATAGACAGGTATGCAATTTGCCGATAATTTCTCCAGAGAAATCTAAATCTTTTAATGACACTCCAGTTACAAGTTGAGACCTCCAGGGCATAAAAATTTAAAAACACTGGCCTCGTACACTGAGATTACAGGGTATTTGGCATGAAAAGATTTGAATTAGCAGCTTACATTGTCAGTGAAACACACACACACGTTCACATACACAAAGAAAAACATAAGACTTCTTGCAAAGTCTGCTTGCACAAGGTCACTTGAGGACAATTAGATACAGGGGAATTTAGCCTCTGAACAAAAAGTAAGAGCAAAGCAAGGCAGGACAATGCTATGAAGAGAGACGGATAAGTGTACAACCTGCTGGGCTAACAGACCACATGGGAATGGGGCAGCACTGTGTGAACCCACAAGCTGCAATATGTACATAATGGGATGAATGGGTCAGTATAACACGCAGAGGCCATGAGTAGAAAAACTAGGTTATGCACACACAGGTACGCCTATCTAGGAGAATATGCACACAGGCAACATCAGATCTGCTGTTTCATGTGTCATTAAACTCTGGTTTTCTTTACACTCACGCTCCGGGCTCACATCTCTTTTGCCCTGGCAAATGCACAAGACAGATGGCATCACATAAAGTTGATAGCCTGCCTGTCCAGCTGACCTTGGCCAGTCCAACTAACAGCCCAACTCTGGCTTAGCCAAGCAGCTGCAGAGGCTCTCCGCACCTACCAGTATTGAGTGACCTCTGCCAGACCGGTGGCCTGAAAACCAGTAACAACCATGCATGTTTTCAATTGACCCCAGTATCACACCAGCTGAGGGAGAGGTGCAGCCACTCAGTGATATCACCTGGTGTAGTGTTTGGGTGAAAGTAAAACCTGCATTTACATAGCTGTTAGCATTACAATGGTGGCAGATTACCTGGCTAGACTAACTGTGCACCACTCCACAGGCTTTAATAACCAGATTAAGCTGGTAAGACTCTTAAGAGCCATTTTCTTGCCTAGTTATTCATTAAACCTACCAAAGGGCTTTGCCTGGATGATGTAAATCTTTGCTTTCCTGTAAAATGTGATTGCTCACGTTCGATGACAAGCAGCTGGGGGCTCTAGAGACCAAAGTTCAAAGTGTGCAAGAGTGTTTTCACAAGTCTTCGAGTCCTATTTTTCTATCACTCCCTCTGTCTCGAACAACACCGCTTCTTCACACAGACTGGTCGTTCTTTATATTAAATCCCTGTCTATGTCATTACAATAGAAAGTCATTGCACTCTGTGGTACTGGTCAAGAAAGGCCTCTCTGTAGAGCGCTGACATAAAACTATTAGCAAACTCGGACAAATCCAAGCCCTGTTCCCTCAGCGCTCACGCTGCATCGCCTGGGAGCGTGCAGCGTTTGTAATATCAAACCCTCTCCAAACTAAGCAAAGACCCCCAGAGCAGTGTCAGTGGATTGCTGTCTGCATGCATGCGTGCAAACACTTTGCTTTCCAATTACAGAACTCTGGCTGGCACATCCAGCTCCTCCTCGCAAAGCTCTCAGCACTGCTGGCACAAAATAGCACCAAATCACATCATTATTTGGATTACATAATAGGACCACCGACCCATGCTGCATGCCCCAGATACAAGGACTGGGATGTTTACACCAGCCGGACTCTTGAGTTGGTACACAGCACAGCAGCACTGTCTGGGTAGCTACCAGAAAGGAGTACAGGTGTATGATGCTGCTCTGGAAAGAAAGCGTGCATGTTTACAGTTTGAATTTCCCAGCAGCACCGGTGGTCAGACCTTTTACTGGCAGTGATGTTAGCTAAGAGGGGTGAACGTGCGTGCAGACAGACAAGCAGACATACAGTCAGTCAGTCAGTCAGTCAGTCAGTCATTGCTCCTGTACCTGCAAGACTCAAACACACCAGCTGTTGCTCGCAGTGGAGCAGCCATGAGACCGGCAGTTATCCGATCCAAGTTTCTATAAACGCATGATGTGGACAGCATTTCGGTATCTGCTTTGAATATCTGGGGTGTCAACTAGTGCATAAAAGTTATGTAACTCGGCTGAACAGTAGCATAAGTTAGCTTTAGGCTAACTAACACTCACCTCGGTCTTGGTTATGCGGTGTCGGGCCAGCTTTACGACAGCGAAATTGCCCTTTCCTAAAGTGCGCTCGATGTCGTAGAAGCCCACTCGGACCGGACCCCGGATCAGCGGTTTCTGGACACTGTCAGCCATGACCATGCTGTTCTTAACTGGGACTGTTTGTGGACGAGTAGGAGGTAGCCAGACGAGCAGGGGACACACGGGGGGCTCCGCACGGGCTCGCTTTGGGCAGCTACAGATAAAGACGAAAGGAAAACAAACCGCCCGCCGCCGCTGCCGCCGCCGCTCGAAGCGTGTCCATTAAAAATAGACAAAGTTGATTTCTGTGTCGCCCTGCCAGCTTTAACGCCAATGTGGCGACACTCTCCGTCAGTGCGGCGATAAGAAGCAGGCCATTTGCTGCTCCTGGGGGCTGTCACACCACGTTCTCCAACACAATAGAGCTATAATATTTCAGCTCGAGGTACCTCTATCAGCTACAGAGCACACGAGTTGACTTGCAAAGAGGCATCATGTTCTCTGGTTGACGTGTATTGACGTCAAAGCCATAGGGGTATTTGTACAGGGGGCGGGGCCACGGAGCCGCTCCACACTTCAGTGCCAATTGGTTGCCAAGACAACCAGACCCACCTCTTACGTCAACCGGTAAAATTGCTATTCTAAAATCTGTTTGCTCGCCTGCCCTCCTTGATTGCACGCATAGGTAACTTTGAAGTTTTGCCCTGCAGGTGTTTAGCGAGCTTTTGTCGGCGGCGAGTGAAAAACGCAAAGAGAAGGGGTTAAATTCATTGTAAATTAGCCTGAAACTGCCCCCTTTTGTGCTTGCTTTTAGTTGTGTGCTCTGCAAGAATTCAAGGAAAAACAAATTTAAACAAAACAACATTCAAGGATTTAATACAAAAAAAGAAAAAAAAAACAGAGCACAGTATGTCTACCTGATGTACCTTATGTTTTTTTGTAGCCAACAAAAAAAGATGCAACGTGCATTATAAACATATCATACATTATAAGCTTCAGCCCAGTTTTGTATAATGTAACATGCAGGACCTCATGTGAAACTAGACATTTTATCAGCCACAAAGACACTTTGGTCAGCTACATAACAGCACCACCTGTTGGCGAAAATGGCAAATTGAAACAAGACTCCACATTTCCTTTTTTTGAAATTCTGTTCTTAGCACAGTAGTATTTTTCTTCAAATGACAGACATCCAACGTCTCACACACATCCCCCACACAAATACAAACACATTTCAGTCTGTCCAAATTATTACTGAATAAGAATTCAACCACATGTCTTTTGGCCAAACTTTATTGAAAACCCCAAAATCTTGTCATTCTTAAGGTTCAGCACACATTCACACCCGGCAGTCTCTCCCTTTAGCTCATGCAGTGACAGTCGAACACAGAACAGTGGATTACTAAGCAGGCAGGCAGAGCAGCGCTCTGGAGGCCTCTGCTGTCACGCACAGACTTCCTGAATGTAAGAGTTCCAGATGTGCTTTTGGCATTTCCTGTCTAACATTCTCCAAGAACACACTCAGCCTCTCCTTGCTAGGCTTGCTACATCTTTCCAAGACACCAATCCAACATCCCACTCAGTACACACTCAGAAATAACACAGGCATTTGTGTTTGGTAATGTATATCCACGATTAGTTCAACAAATTTACAAGAAAGCAGAGGCTTTTACAAGCTAACTCCGATGATTGAGTCTATGACGCACTCTGAACTCCTCAAAAGTCTCCATACTGTCAAATCAGTGGGAGGATTGAGTTTCTCACACAGTCAGGTGGAGTCGGGAAAGCCCACAGCTTTGTGGTTTACTGGGGTCAGCAGAGTTCTGTCATCAGTGTTTCCGCTTGTACTGTCCTGTTCCCTGACATCACAGTCCAAACAGGAAGCCTCACACAGGGCTGACAACGCTCCTCTAGTTTAGAGAAAGGGTCAGAATAGCCCCTGAAAAGGACAAGTCCACTGCCAAAGACAGCCAAAAGGGTCTTTTTGTCCTTGTGTTTCATAATTTGATGACGTGATTGGAAAAGGGATGAGTAGTTTAATTTTGGATTGTTTACAACATGAGTAACCATGTGCGAGTCCACTTATTCACAGGGTTAAATGTGCAATCCACCATGCCAGATATAGCAGCTATGACTTGACTCATTTCCGCTTATTTGAGTTTATTAATCCCTATTTGAAACCTGCTGTGCAGTTACATAATTTGTGAGAGAATTGGTATGTGTTGCAAGCACAGAGCGCTACCATTGGACTGATGTTTCCTGTTTTGGGTAAAGTGTCTGAACAACTTTTGTATGGCCTGCCATGAAATTTGAAATATACATTATTGTACCCCTCATAATAACCTGGATGATGGCCCAAATTTGAAGGTTCAGTGGGCAGAGTTAAGTGATATTTAGCTGTGAGGTTGGAAATGTCAACAAAGTGAATAGTCCCCTCCATGTTCCTTACAAGTGTGTAGGCAAACCTATAGTGTTTAGAGCCAATGTTTGATGTGTTTCTTCTGGGCCACCGTAGTAACATGGTGTTGTAGCATGGTGGACTCTGCGGAAGAGTAGCAGCTCCCTGTGTAGATATTTGGGGCTAATTTTTAGGTAACCAAAACATGACAATATTTTTTAGATGGTTATACACTGATGAAAACATAATCATAAACATTTTATTCCAATCATGAAAATAGACTCCCTTAAATTTAAAAAACTGGACTTTTCAGACTTCATTTGTGACCAAATACCTGAAAAACTAATATAAT
>JAPZDV010000024.1:14307809-14347297 GCA_029814665.1 Acanthurus lineatus | reverse complement strand
TACACTTTTTTAATCCAGATGGGGGAAATTCATTTTAATGGCAATCCAATTGGCCTTGGGCATATTTTTGTGTTTGATACTAATTAGCAAAGGTTAGCATGGAAACACACATAGACTAAGATGGAAAACACGGTAAACATTATACCTGCTAAACATTAGCATTGTAGCATGTTAGCATTGGCCTTTGTGAGGGTTAAGAAACACTGACACATTTTAAAAAGTGACATTATGCCTGAGCACAGACCCACAGAACTACTAGCGTGGACTTTATACTCATTAGTCTTGTTTAATGGTTATATGTATGCATTTGAGTGTAATGTTTTAAAAGGATTTTAAATATTTTATCATTTATTTATTTTATAGATCTACCATAATTTAATCCAGGGAGTACACCAACACTTGCCCAATATCAGCTGGGATCGGCTCCAGCCCCCTGTGACCCTGCAAAGGAAAAGTGGTTAAGGATGATTGATGGATGGATGGGGATAACTGAACAAATTTATTACTTGTGTGTATAATGCTAAGCATTGCTCAGACCAACAGTTTCACTGACATTTTGAGTTCTGGGAAATTTGGCGCCCAATTATGGAGTAGCAGTAGACAAATCTTTGTGAATCCCTGGTTTAAGTATTAATCTGATTTGTATATTTGGATGTTGGAAGCTCAAGATGTAGCTCTTGAGCTACACACAGAAGATACATGCTCATGTACTCTAAGTCCAGTATGACACAGCCACAAGTTTAATAATCCTGCCCTACAAATGTAACCAGTCAGGGTGTAAGGGAGAAAGTGATGGAGAACATTGTGTTCTTCAGTCTAACTGGGTCAAATATGTTTGACCAGCATCAACAGTGTTATCCATAGATCTCGTTTTCCACCCAACCAGTCTGACTGCGGCAGCGCCGGCTCTGAGTTTTGCAGGTCTCATAGATGTCATTGGTCACAAAGCCGCTCTCCCTGTCCACACACGACACATTCTCATAATCATCACAATGGGAGTCCTGGGAGGAAGCACAGGGATACTTTGTCATGATGTGTGCTGGCATGCTGCTGCCCAGAGCACTGTGAGGCAGCTTGGTACATGTAATGTCACTAAAGGCGTAAGGTCCTTGTACGGCGTAAGGCGAAGCCGTTGTTGACACCCATGGTTTTGATCTGTTTGGACAACTTTGTGTTTCTGTTTTCCTCCTAAATATCACAGAAAAAAGAGCACAGTGAGGTCACCACAACATGGTTTAAAGGGAGAATAACTGCTCATTAGTGTGATGACGACATAACAGGCCACATAAAGTGAGAAAACACATTTCTCCCACATGTTACTTGCCACAAAGCAGACCAAAAGTACCCTCATGAAATTTGTGCTTAACTGAAATACTTGGAAATAAACAGCATCAATGTGCCATATTTATTTATAAATATTTCATTGATGCATTATTGACACATATATATTAACATCTGAAAAAAAATCTCTTCAGAAATGCTTATTAACAAGTTTTTTTATGACTGCACATCCAGAAACACACTTTTTCAAAAGCACAGAAGATAAATACGTAGTATAATTTACAGTTTAACAGCTAATTGTTCTCTGTTTTACCTCTTTGCATGCTGTCTGTAGCAGAAGAAACCAGCAGCTGCAAACAGGAGCAGCAGCAGAGCAGGAATAGTTGCATAAAGGATGTAGGAAACATACAGGGTGTTGTCTGAAAGAGACACTGCAAATAAAAGAATAACATCAGGCAAAACTTCCCATAAGATGAACTCTGAACATTACCTTTATCCCTGAATAGTCATCAGTCTTTTATTATATAGGCTATTCCTTTTAGTGTTAAATAAATAAGTGGTAAATAAAAATGTTTTTTCGTACCTGACAACTCTGGTAGTCCTATTTTTAGCCTCTCATCACTTTCTGTGGTTGAGAATATGTTTGGCCGCAGAGATGGAACTGAAATGGTGAGACAACAATAAACATTATCAGCTGATCATCAGCTGAACTTAGCCCATCTGCATAAAAAGGGCTGTCACTTACTGGTAATTTAAGTGTAATGTGATTGGAATACTTCTGAATTTTTTACTTGAGTAACAATTTGATCGCAGGACTTTTACTTATAACAGAGTATTTGCAATACAAATTTAGCTAAATTACACAATTTGGAGTCACGAGGAGAGCATGTGAAAAATGTGTTTTCCAAGTTTTGAGTCTGTGTTGATTCAATTTTATAGAAATCGTATTTTGAGCATTTTTTTAATGAAAAACACCAGTCCTTGACAGACAGAGATTGTTGTTCTTTAAGGTTTAATAACACTGTACATGTACTGTGCTTTACCACATGTGACCTGCAGAAACTGCAAAGTAAAACCAACATTAAACATTTTGACCACTAGAGGGCTTTATTTACATGAAGGAAAGGTTAAAGGCAAGATATATGGTGTCTGACTTTTCTTGATCCAAGCATAAACACATCTGCAACCAGAAGTTATCTGTATTCAGCAGAAACGTCACGCATACATGGACAGCATGTGCTTTACCTGCATGAGCTGTGTTCCCTTCTTCAGTAAATACTGGTACTTTTTCTGCAAAAGACAGAGAAAAAAGTAAGCTAAAATAATTCAGCCATTCAAACTTAGAAAGCATATAGAAAGCATATTTGTAAAATGCTGCAATCAATGCTGCTTCTTTCATCTAATTAAAAAAAATAAATAAATAAAAGCATGCATTCAGAAGCCATTAGATGTCTTAAAACAGAAAGAAAAGATAATCAACAGGAAGAGCCATTATAAAAAGGAAGCCAAATAACCAACAACTGTGGGTTAAGAAAAGGCATTAATCTTTCATGGAGTTAACTGCTGAAGCAGAACAAATGCTCATGTTTGTTAACCATGTTTAAATAATAATAATAATAAAATTTATCATTATTAACCCTTATTTATGGAGCACTTTACTAAACCCACATTACAGAGTGTTTCATGCAACAAACAGAACAGAAAAAGCTCTAGTGAGTCAAACAAGTCAAAATAAAAAGTAAAAATAAAAAACAAGGCAAATGAAATGGGCAATGCAACAACAGACCACAAATATAGATATAGAAAACAATTGTTTTCCTCTCAAGTTACAAGGAACTTTAAGGGGATTCATATACAAGTCAGTCAAATAAATTAATTCATTGAAATTTATTGAAATTGATTGGAAAATAAACATCTAAGGTATCTGCATGTGTTTAAAGTGCATCAGGTAGATCTTAAACACAGGCAGTGATACCTTGTTTCAGGTTGCAAGAGAGCAGGGTATTGCAATAATCCAGGCCACCAACATTAAAATTACAGATTATTTGTTGAGTACTGGCTGTTGACAGCAAGGGCCATGTTTTATTTGTGGTTTTTGGAAGATGAAATTCCAATTTTGTGGATTAAAGTACCAAATAAAATTTAGAGTGCCAAATGTCAATAATTCCCAGCCAGATACAACAGCACAGTGTCTGCGACTCACTGACTCACCTTCTGGGTATTTGCAGACAAAGTTGTTCTTGGAGTTGCAGTTGTCGTCATTCCACTGAAACAGGAAATGACCCTCCTGGTCAGGTGGTGCAGAGGGCTGGTGGTACAGGACCGCACACATTTCAACACCACACGATGGTTCATCCCAATGCCAGTTCCTGCAGCAAATAAGATGCACATGTCAAGACTTGCATCACAATAAAAATTTAGATTTCAGTGTTTTACTTTATAATTTAATTTCTCATTCCCAAATTATGGCAATAAAGTGCAGATATTCCATAATACCCAGATAATCACTTAATTCAATATTTTTTTCAATGTCCTGACTGACTGTCTCCTCTGATGTTTCTTTTTTTGATTAGCTGTGTTCATTTTCACTGATATAGCTGACACATTTGCTCAAAAAAAAAAAAAACAAAAGACCTGAACTTGGCCTTGCTTCCATCCAGCCAATAATACTGCGAAGGACATTCTGGGTTTGTGGTCCCTGTCCTGTATGGCTGTGGGCTGCGGCGGAGCCCGATCCAGAAGTCTCCATCTCCAACCTGCAGCTGCTGTATGAACCTTTCCATCAGGCGCTGCTCACTCTCCGTTTCGATGCTGAGCAGCTCGCCTCCATCCGACCTGCAGGCCTGTCTGGCATCCTCAAAGGTCAGCCTACGCCTGCTGTCCTGAATGTAGGACACCTTGTAGCATGGACGCTCTGTCCCACGCCGACAGATCCTTTGGCCTGGACACCAGAGTCAGCATAAGGGAGATTACATGATGGTAAATGCAGGGTGTTTTTGCTTTCTGTAGACTTCCTGTGTCACCCACATGGCTGGAAGATTGTAAACAGCCAACAGTATCATGGACAAATTAGGAAGCAGAATTTTTTTGCCAAAGTCTGGCCTCATTGTCCCACAACGTGGGAAGAGTTAACCATGTGGTAGTAAAATTATAGTGTAAAACCTGTATTTTAAGGGCTTAAAAAACATTTGTTTATTTTTTCTACATTGGTTTTCATACTGTGGTATAGTGTGACAGACAGTGAAGAGCAGCATTTTAAATATGTGAGTCTAAACATGTCTGAAATGCAGTTGTTTGCTGAGGAGGTAAAATGAGGAGGTTAAAGATCCAGTGTGTGGGATTTAGTGGCATCTAGTGGTGCAGATGCAGGCTGCAGCCAGCTGAATGTCCCTCTGTTCACCTTTCTCTGCCAAGCATGTAGGAGAACCTATGGTGGCTGCAAAACTCACGAAAAATGCAAAACTTTCTCAGAACCAGTGTTTGGTTTGTCTCCTCTGGGCTACTGTGAAAACATGGCAATGCAATACCGCCAACTCTATGGAGGACCTGCATCCTTTGTATATTCAGTAATTATGCACTTATAAAAACATACAAATTAAAACATATATATTACACTGCCGTATTCCAAAAATAAATTCCATCAAATCTTACACACTGGATCTAATGATTCAATTTTGAATTCAAACCTAAAGTCACCAAAAAAAAAAGGAGAAATTTATTCAAACTGTTTAATACATACATCTTGAGGCATTGTCTATAAATGTCATAATCATCTGTCATTTGTTCTGTAATAAACTATCCAGGATATTTTACCTTATTACCAACCTTAAAACAATTTCACAATTTCAGGAAATCCTCTTTTGGTTCTGCAGATCAAGACAACACTGTTGTATTTGCTAAGAGGCAGACTGAATAAACCAGAACTTCCCTAATATTTGCTTGTGAACCCATCTTCATAAAGCCCCTCAGGATGTCCATGTAGGAGTTCAGATGATGAGGTGAGAAAAGGGATTTTCCTTTTGTCCAGAAAAAAGTAAAGACTAGCGAAAAAAAAGTCACCATAATTTACTTCTCTGTAATCATCCAGACACCCAGATTAGTATCATGGTCACTCGTGGTGGTCCTGACCCCCCAGGCTGGAAACCACATGAATCCATGAACAAATAGCATGCTAAAAATAAATAATGGACAGATGTCATCATGTCCAGTCTCTGACTGAATAATATTGCCAGGATGCTATAGGCCTAATTTCGAGTTTAGTGTCAAAACTTCGTCAACTTCTTTAAGTAAAAACATGTTTAGTGCTGTTTTATTCTTTTTTCTCTTTGCATGAAACGTGCTGAATAAACAAACTTCCCTCGCCTTGTAGAGAAGCAGTCATACATTTTGATGCCTGTTGTTTAATGATCCTGTTCGCAGGCTGTTGATCACATAAATGTCCCTGTGTTGTAACAGTGTGCAGCAGAGTTATGCGACCTCCTGACTTCAGATCAGTGATCTGAGTCATAAACACTCTGTTGACGTTAATTTTCCACCGCATCACCCGCGTGCTGCTGCGGTGACTTTGACCACAGCCTGTTTATCGTTGTGATACACGTCCGATGTGCTTTAGGCTTTTCTTTTTTTTTTTTTAAACGGTGGTTCTGCTGTTATAAGCAACAGCAGATTCACAGCGGTGACTTTCAAGGTTGTCAGCGGAAACAAACAAGTCAAGTCTTACCTCAATGACATACACATACAATATTACACAGTATTAACCCACAATGTCTGCAGAGTTTTGAAAAAAGCAGCCTCCGTTCGTTCGTTAAGTTCTTACCATTTATTTTAGAAGCGGATCCAGGATGGAACAAAACGGCGATAACAGTGCCAAACAGCTTCATAAAATCCATCTCTACATGTTCACCCGAGTGTTCTGGACGATTACCTTTAAAATCAAGCTTTGACCTGTTAGTTAGGAGGTAAACCCTGTGATTAAAAACACAGACTTGTGACACAGGCAGCAGTCCGTCCAGTGAAAAGTGGGTCGAGTCGCGAAGGCGTGCATATGGCGTCAGGCTGAGAGGAAAAAAACATCAGGAGGGAGATAGTCCAAGGTTTTTAGCAAAGTTGCTTTAAAATTAGTTCTTTTCTCTCCAGATGTAAACTCAAACCTTTGGGGTATGGATTTGTGCAACTTGTATCTCCTTTTTACCAAATGAGCAAATCACGTTTCACATATAGCCTAGAAATGTCATTATAATGGAATGAATAGAGGTCTTTGTGCATTCACTGTGCATCATGCTCCCTGTTTTAAAATAAAGAATGAGTATCCCTCATTCTTATGCCACTACACACATACACATACACACACACACACACACACACACACACACACAGTAATTGAGTGCTGTCTGGGGAAAATAGCTCAGGGGAGAAAATGAAGCGAGAAAACAGAAACAGACGCAAGGTTGACTTCAACAACTTAAATGGTGCGTGTTAAGAGTACAACTCAGTTTTTCCTCTTCTTTGTCTGGTACAAACACTGATCTTGTGTGTGTGTGTGTGAAGTTGTAATCAACAATATGTCTGGAGTGTTGGACCCACAACTAAACAAAACACTTCCAAATCTCCAATTAAGCAAGCGTAAGCATTTAAAAGGAAATTGACTCAGAGCACGCAGTGAAAATACAATGCAAAGAGCAACACAGCCAGGACATAAAAGTGAGATAGTGACCCAGTCAATGAGATAAAGGGTAAGAGGGTGAGAGAGAGATTGTCCATGGAACAGGAAAGCATGCAGAGGAGGAAGAGGAAAGGATTTTTTTTCAGTACCGTACTTCCTGTTCACTGTTTTGTTTTGGTTTCCAGGCTCTGGAGCTTAATATCAGGAATATGAATGATTGTGAAAGTCTGGGGAAAGTTTTATGAGTTACGCAACTAGATTAAATTGTTTTACACTGCCAGTTTCAACAGACTCATCAGATGGAGACTTTCCTCTGAATGACTGGCTGGCTGGTCAAGTGGTGGCCCTCTTTAGTCACAGTTGAATGAAAATACTGCTGTTGTTTTTGTTATTTTGCCTTTTGAAAAGATTATATTCATCCCTTAATTACTGTTCGCATTTCAGTTTCTAAGACTAATATTTGTTCCAGTCAAATTGGCTTAATCTGTGAAACTAAACCGGTGTTTTAATTCAAAGGGTTTTTGTTTCATTTCAGTGAAGTTGTTGCTAATATCTGTGTTTTTCATGTGGCTAAGTTTATGGAGTTCATTGCAGTCTTCATACAGCAGCAGCTGACTCAATAGCAGCTGCTCACATGTCCCTCCTTATTTGGTGGCTATATTTGATTTTAAACATATGTATTCGCATTAAAACAAGCCTTATATTTATGTTTTAATCTAGAGGGATCAGTGGAAAAGTATGTATCAGTTTTGAACTTATCAAAACATTGCTGTTGAAGGGACAAATTTGGCCCACATGCTGCTGTTTTCCTACCACTGCATAAGAGGGCAATTACAGAGGGACAAGTTGTGGCAAATTAATACAAAAGTTGCACAAAGTGATTACCTTTATCTGTACATTTCCTAAAAATTATAAGCTGTGGCCTTTGCAGTCACCAAATATCAATTAAACTCACCTATTGGGGGTATCATCAGTCATCTTCTCATTGGCTCAAAAAACATTTGACCTGTTACTTTTTTTCTGTTTTTCTTAAATGTTTCCTTAATCTCAACGTATCAACTGCATTCATGTGCTTCACCAAACTACATTAACTTAACCACACATTTCTCCACCAGAATGAAGCATCTGTTTCAACGCAGTGCTTTCTATAAAAACTCCAGATAGGCTAATAAAAAATCAGAAATTACTACAATCTAACACCACCACACATGCCAACCACCTCCCACCTAAAACACATCCACCAACAACTTAGGGAATGCAGTCTGAACAGGAAAAATAGTAAAGATGTAACAGAAAACTGAGAAGAACAGAAAACAAAAAACAATGATGCTCTCTCATACTGTAGTTATTTCTCACCTCATATAGTAGCTTTATTGCAGGCCAATGTCTGCAGACCTTGTTACTGTATCTAGCCCTATAACACAATGTGCCGTGTAAGATCTAAATCTGGGTAATCACACACCCGCCTCCCCAACGCCCACAGTTTATTCTCCTCTTGTGTTGTGATTTTTATCATCCATCACCAGATGACCTTGGACGCAGAGAAATAAACACCAGCTCCTCTCTGTGGACAGCTGAGAGAGGACAAACAATCGCAGGCTGTTTGTCTGTGTGTTGCTCTGTTGTCTGCTAACTGACTTCAGGCCATCTCTCTATTTGTCTCTCTCTGGTAACACAAGTGTGTCTGTCAGGCAGGAGTCTTGTTGTCAGACTGGGTCTCTGGATGCTTATCATGTGTGACCTGAAATGATTTGTCCTTGTTTTGGTCTTTAAGGCTCTATCGTTAATTTGATTACCAGCGTGCAAATTTTTGTCATGTGATGAAGAGCTGTGTCACAAACACGGCCCCTGTTGAGCTTTTCTCACATCATCAGTGTGCATCATCAGGAATACACCATTTTACAGCAGGGCTTTAATGTTGTGCTGGAGATTCAGGTTTTACTATATAAATAAACATTTTTGAAAGCTGCATGTGCATTTGAAAAGTTGTAAGTTGATTGATTTGTATATTTGAGTGTTCAGTGGGTTTACAGATCACATGACAGCAGCAGCAACCATGGTGGCCACGTAGTAAATTAAAGATGAAGCATTTCATACAGATTCATGTGAGAAGGCCTCCTTATAGATAAACATGTATCCTTTAGGACAGGAGTAGATGCATTGTCAGATAACCCTGCTCAGTGGTCTTGAGTCAAAAATAAAGAAATTAGTCCCCATTAACTGTGTTTGTGTGCAGTGTTTAATTAAATTAAAATTATTACCTTGACCCAGGGTTTCTTATGGTGATTTAATAAAGCACAAAATAATCCAAGAATTTGACTACATGCCAACAACACTGAAAAGTAGAACTTAAAAGAGAGATGCTCTTCCTAGTGTGGATCTCAAGATCAAGATCTACATAAAAGCCATTGATATTTTGGCATAAAAGGGTGTATTTTCTGAAAATACTGAATTAAATAAGCAAAAAGTTTAACAGTCAATGTTCAGTAAGCCAAGTTTTTCTCCCACTTGGTACCGGACAAGACATAGATTCCTGCACATCCTTTGGCCTTTGTGTCTTTTAAAAATTGCAGATTAGTTTTGCATCCTTTCTTTACTGGAAAGGGTGTGTTTTTTCTGAAAACCAAACACACAATGGCTATCTCTGTGCTCTCTGATCAGTTAGGAAGGAAGTTGTGCCCCTCATGAGTCCGTTCGAAGCAGAAAGCAAGGGCTTGAGTTCTGTCTTATTTTGGCCAGCAGATGACGCCAAACTACTTATAAAAGAAGACGGAGCTGCAACTCCACTTTCACTTACTGTGAAATGGCAAGTTTTGGAAAGTTCCTAAGTACATGTTCTTATTTACTACACTTGAGTTTTTCCTTTAAATTACTTTACTTCAACTTTGCTACACTGAAAAAGGAAAGAGAAACATGTGCATTGACTGAACTTCAGGTATCTGACAAATTTCCATTCTTTGTCACTTCAGGCCACTTGTAGAAAATCTGTTTCTTGTTGTGATTTTTTTTTGTATCAAGTTCCTACTCAAAAGACATGAAACTTTGAACTTTGCAGATGGATTTCATTTTATAGCTGTTCCTCAGAGTGGCACAACATAGTTTTATTTTTTCTTTTGCTCCCATTATCACATCTGAAGACCCTTTCCAGTTTGGGAACCACTAGACTGTAATAACTAAACCTACATAAAAAAGTTATGACAACAGTTAAATATGACATACACTCAATGCATCAGCATTAATCTAATATTTTTATGTAAAATAATATACCAGTAACAAGGCAGACATTGTTCTGCACAGGAAGTAAATACCAACTGATTATGTATCCTCAGCAAAAGGAAGTTGAACATGCCAGTAATATTTTATGTGGTTTGAAAAAATAACAGGATTGTGTAACAAGAGGAAATGTATTAGCTACAGTATTTACCGCCATACATCAACACTGAGCACTTTCTCTTAAGGGAAAACAGACAAAAACTCCTCTGCAACATTGGAGTTTTGCAACTATTTTTAAACATATCTTGACTGCTTCTCAGTAGGATGTCTACTGTTATTCTGTGTTTATGCCCTGAAGAGTCATTAGCTCCATTAAGTATCCTCTGTACTGTACATGCCCACAGAGCAAAGTGTCGTCTCCTCACATGCTTCCCAGTGTATCCGCTTTCTTCCAACACTAAATCCTCGTCCTGCCCTTGGACATATTGTCATTGTTTTCTAATGTAATTATGTCACAAACCTTTCTGGTTCTTGATGAAAGGAAGCAGTAAAGATGTACATTAATGCTGCCCGCTGACATAATAATGCTGGCAGTCAGAGCCTACTAAATGTATAAGATAATGGATGTTTGATGGTTAATTTGTATCCTGTTCTGTTGTATTAATAGCATTCTCATTGAACTTTTTGATGTCTGTTCCTGTCTCATAAATTTAATTCATACAATGTTGCCATCACAAGACAATAAGCCCCAATTTAATTTTTGTTATTTTTTTAATAGATTTTTTTTAACTTATCTGAAATTGCAACTTTCTCTTCTCACATGAGAACATTTAATCCTTTTGTTTCTATATCAAAATCTCCCAGTTGGGGATCATTTTCCGGACATCTCCACACAGACATTATCTTTCACCCTGCAGCCAAATGGATTAAAGGAAAATGAAATGGAGAATGTGATTAGAGTGCCGAGGAATGGCTAAGTAGTTGTTTCAAACCAATGTCCTGGGAGGTAAACTCCTCCAACCAAGCAAAGACTGAAGAAATTTAAAAATAGTGACGCATCTGTGGATAGTATGACAAATGTCTTCTCTCACCATGGGCTCTTTGGCAAAAACACTGATGCTCCTTTTCATTCTATACTTTTGACGAACAATGGAGCTGCTCATTTGAGCAGTTACAGTTGTGGCCTATAGCTACTGCACACACACTACCTGCAATGTAAGTCTATGGAGACAATAGAGGAGAGGTTTGACATGCAAGAGAAATTAACAAAGGTTTGTCCTGGTTGGCTGAGTACTTCATAGCTTGTGGCGAGCGTGATCACCTTTCAAGCATTCAAGGTGTTTCATTTTGCAGACAAGATTCCTTTATTCAAGACAGTGAATCTCTATACAAAGACTTTGAGATCTAAAGATAGCAAATGTGCATCTTCCTTTTGGGAGCTGCTTTTGTTATTTATTTGCAATGCAGTAAAGTGTCTCTAATTATCAAAAGGTGTTATCAATACAGAATAATCTGTACTAGCCAATTTTATGCAGGCCACATCAGTGAAAACCTGCACAGTTTTAGTAAAATAGAATAAATTTGGTGAAAACAATAAGTTAATGTAATCTATTATGTAGATATTTTTAAAAATCTTTTTCCCTGAAGTACAAAAAATGTTCTTATTATTAAATATGCATACAGCAACCTTATTTGCTCCAGCACAACCAATCAGCAATAATAACTTTCACCTCTGCTTTTCAAGGATCATTTTTAATGAAAGGAAACCTAAAGCAGCAGGTTAACCTGAGGGATCTGTGTCAAATCCCAATGACATTTTAATCTGCTGGGTTTAGATCTGACAGCAAATCGTGCCAGGAGCTGCTGAGGTCTGAAAAGATCACAATAGAGACATGGAGAAAGTGCATGTGGGGTCTATGATTAGTGAATGAGAGCTTGAGAGTCACACCTCTCTGGTTTTAGGTGTCTTTGGGTTGTCAAAGACTATAAAAGCCCCACTGAGCCACTACCTTTGTGACACCTGTTCAGGTACCTGCTAAGGTAAGAACCTCTTCAGATTTTCACATTTGTCTCTGTTTGTATTTAATTTATTTTGATGTAGTTGTTAATTTTAAACAAACTGATATTCACAGTTGCAGCTAGAAAAAAAGCAACAATATAATATAATAATACAATAACATAATAACATAATAGCATAATATCATAATAAAAGAATTAGAATAACATTCGTATCCGATGAATGTTTTTTTAATTAGCTGCTAGCATTAATAGCATTAATATTTTGTCTTTTTCTCCATCTTAATACAGCGCTTTCTACTGATCAATCTGACTGAGCCTCATCCAGACAGTATGACTCTGTATCTTTGTCTCCCTCTGCTGGTTGTGCTGCTGCAACCAGCTCTGTGTCTCTACAACTGCTCCTCTGAGTATGACAGGACCCCAGGTAAAATAACTAAAGACCACACCACCTTTTTCCACTCGATTTTACAAGTTTTTCTCCTCAGTAGCATCTGGTTCGTTTATCAGTGTTCCTGAAAATCTCACAATATTGAAACAAAAATTCTCACTATTCTGATTTCTCTGTGTTCATCTTTCTCAGATAGCTCAGACCTGACGGTAGATTGTGGCCCCAGTATGATCATCCTGGAGGTCAATCTGTGCACTGCTCAGTGGTCTGGCTTCAACACCTCTGACCTGGCTCTTAACGGGAACCACAACACCTCGGACTGCCTGGGCTCCATCGATACCAGTGTGGATCCTCCAATTATCCGTTACCAGCTTCCTGTTAACCACAGTCAGGATAATCCCTGTCGCCATTCTCTGCAGGTCAGAAGGGGTCTGATAGAAGAGAAATGAAGCTGAAATATTTACACGATTAGGGTGATGCATATAAATGTTTAAAGGGAGGAGTGGTTCCATATTTTTTTCTGCAACAAAAATATGGATGAAAAACTTTATATTTAGGGTTATGTGGAAATATAGAGGATGATCATGTGGTAATTGTGTTTTTTGTTGTTTTGCTCAGATTGTGGATGAGGTCCCTGACCCCGCAGGCCCCTTTGCCAGCTTCTCAAGCATCCAGTCAGTTGTTATCACTGGGTACATAGACACACCCAGATCTGACCAGGGGCTGATCAGCTACTCCACAGACCTCTACTATCACTTCTCCTGCCGCTACCCACTGGAGTACCTCATCAACAACACACAGATCGTGTCGTGAGTACCTGTCCATCTTGAAAAAAAGCCTACAGTGATAAATGGGGCTATTTCGAGGAGGATTATCTAAGCAGGTTATAAAATCATCCTTGTATGTCTTGTTAAGCTGGCATGTATGAAAAACAAAACAAAAAAAATTAGGTTTTCTTCATGACTTTTTTAGCTCTTCAGTTTCTGTGGCAACCAGCGATAACAATGGAACCTTCATTGATACACTGAAAATGGGTGTTTATAATGTAAGTAGCCCACAAACATACATTACCTCACCACACCGTTAGACACTCTATAGAGTAATTTCTTGTGACTTATGTTACTCTGATATGATGTCTTCTTTCTCCAGGATGTTGACTATACTTACCCGTTAGTGGTACCTTCAACAGGACTTGAGCTACGAACCAGGATCTATGTGGAGGTCATGGCTGTTAACCTCACAGGAAAGTAAGCAAAGCCCATGGATGCTAGTAATTTGTTTTATCTGAAAACAAATATTGAAATAAAAGTGAGCACTGTGTGTTCTTTTGGCAAACGGTAACTCACTGTTGTATTGTCCTGTTTTAGTTTCTACATACTGCTGGATCACTGCTTTGGTACTCCCACTGCTTACAACTTAACAAACAGCGAGCAGCACAACTTCTTCATTGGGTATGGATGCACACACTGTTTGTATAGCTTCATATGTAGGATTTTCACATCACTTTTTTAAAATGTAAGCTAACTCTAAATGATTCTCTGATAGTTGTGAAGTGGACCAAAGGTCATCTGTGACAAGCAATGGCCTCTCCAAGGTTGCACGGTTTAACTTTGAGGCCTTCCGCTTTGTTCAGCACCGAGACCAGACAAAGTCCAGCATTTACTTGCACTGCATAATGAGACTCTGTGAGCCCAGCAAGTGCCAGGAGCTGCTGTCTGTAAGTTGGGGGAGCAAAGAATAAATGACTCTGCTTTTAAGACGTCGAAAAGAAGTAGATGTAAAATTTCAAAGGTGCCCCAGAGTAAAGATTTTAACAATGCAATTTATCAACATACATAAAACTTATCAGTTTGCTACTCAAGACTTGATGAAAATGGAAATAAATCTATAGAAAATATGCTTTTTAATCACCAGTGTGGAGCCCACTGTCGCTAACAACATTGTTAAAAATGTGTGAGGAAAGAGTATTTTAGAGCATATTAAAGCCTTGTTAAATCGCTAACAGAAGGGAGACGGAAAGAAATGCAAGAAGAACGGGTCTATGGTTGTGTTTGAACCAGGGATGCTGTGGCTCATGTTTCGCACCTGAAACCCACAAACCACCAGGGAAACCCCGATTCATCTTTGTTGTAATTTATTTTCAAGATTTAACATGAAATAGAAATAAAATAAATCCTGCAATATTTCTTAAACTGAAAGGTCTAGTGTGTAGAATGTGATCTTTAGACAGAAATTGTATTCAATATTTCTAAGTATGTTTTGATTAGCATAAAATCACATTTAGAAATAAGAATCTCCATGCTTTCATTAACAGATGAGTGATTTGGTGGCATTCAGAGTATCCCATCATGTGTCATGCTAAACCCACCTGGATGCTTGTCGTTTTTCAGGCCTGCAATAGCAGAAGAAAGAGATCTTTGACTCCTTTTGGAAAAGAAAGCACCGAATCTGCCACTCTTTCATTTGGACCACTTTATATGGCTGCAGAAGG
The DNA here is from genome assembly GCA_029814665.1 of Acanthurus lineatus. Lineage (NCBI taxonomy): Eukaryota > Metazoa > Chordata > Actinopteri > Acanthuriformes > Acanthuridae > Acanthurus > Acanthurus lineatus. Next base: position 14,332,243 of record JAPZDV010000024.1, on the reverse strand, counting down.
TTAGACACAGTGAAAAAAACACAACACTACTTTAATATACTAAGATCCAAAGTTGATTTTTTGACTCTCTTTCCTTTCTCCCCCTTATTAAAGACAAGCCGTATGCTGCTGCCTACAGTGAGTATATTTTGATCACACTCATTTCCGTAGAAACACATTTTAATGTCTTGAAAGTTTTTGTTACCCAAAATAGTAATATCTCTCTATTCATTTCCCCCTATGTGCATCAGACAGTGATGTGGCACCAAAGATGGATGATGTGAACGTGACGGGCCTGGTGGTGGGGGTCGTGTTCGGCTCTGCTGCTGCTGCCCTGCTGGTTCTGGGTGGCTGGTTTGTCCTGAAGAAGTTTTACTGGGTGGGAGGACTACCTCAACCTTTTGCCTGAAAAATCATTATTCGGGCAAATTATCATTTTGTAGTGTTAATTGTGAGCGCACAAAATCTGGTGATCTTGTGATTTTTCAGGTGATTTTGTCAGTTGAGCTTGAAGCAAATGTGCCGGTATCTTTTAAACTTTTTCTGTCTATACTTGCTGTACCTGCATTTAGCATTTGTTGGTCATGAAGGAACAAAAACTTGCACTGCTGCTTAAAAAATTAACTGTAGGAGCACATAAAACAACTGATTAATTTTTTTATTTTATATGAATACAGTTTTGCTTGGACAACAGTTATTTTTCTCAAATATTTTATCAGTTTGTACCAGTTTCTTTTTGTATTTTGTACAGAATTTAGTATTTACGTCAGACCTTTGGTATGTTTTGTACAGAATAAAAACAAGGTTTGAAATCAGGTTGGTGTACTCTGTGGTTTATTATACATACTTAAAAAATGACAACAGGTAATTTGTATCATCAACTTTATTCTCAAAAAGCAACATCTTTTTGTACGACACAGTAACTGTATACTGACATTAATACACTTATTCCCATATAGATCAATCAAAACTTTACATTCATAAATATTTACAAGCTACTTACTTTGCTGGTATGATGTCAAAATCACAGACAGGAATACAAGAATCACTTTAATGTGTCCATAAAAGCAGTTAAGTGAGTGTTTTGTGGTCTCTGTTGCTACACTGAGTGCTGAATGTCTTGGATCAGAGCAGAGAGTTTAAGTGAAAAGTCTTCCTGCAAAGAGCCTCCCGGCTGTATAGACAAGGAAGAAGAGGAGGGGGATAGGATGGAGGCTCCCTGGAACTCCAGCTCCTCCTCCAACCCTTGAAACAGCTTCTCCATCCGGGCTTGAAACACTTGGCTCTGCAGGGCTGCATTTTGGCAGAACTGCTCCATGCTGGCTTTCATTTCAGCCGTATGAGGCTGTGCAGTTTCTAGCAGGACAGAAAGCTCTGCTTTGAGAGCCCCCGCTCTGTTCTGTACCTCCAGCCTCAATGAACTCACTTCCTGTCCCAAGCGGGAGCTAATTTCCTGCCAGAGCTTTGTCTTGGCTGCCTCCTCCTCACCAGCACTGATCTCTTTCAGATGTTCGATCACCCCAATGGTTTTAGTATGGAAGTCACTGATGATGTCGGCCACCTTGGAGCTGCTGTGCTCCAGGGTTTGGCTCATCCAGGGGAAGGCCTCCTGGTAGAGAGCCGGACTGGCCTCAGCCTGGACCTCTGTTCTCTCCAGGCCCTGCAGATAGAGGCTCAGCTGGCCGCACAGATCTTGAGTGTTGCTGCTGAGAGAGCTCTGGAGCTGCTGTGTGAGGGGAGCCAGGCGCTGCCTCATGGTGGCCAGGGTGGAGCGGAAGTGGGCTGTCGATGGGGACAACCTCTCTCGCAGCTCTGCCAGCTCCTGGTGCAGACGGATACGCAGACGCTCGGACTCCATGTTGAGTTTATGTTGCATCTCTTCTCCTACGGGAGTTTTGCTGTCATCATCTTGGTCGTAAAGGGCACTGCTGTCCATGTGGCTTTTGTAGATATTGCTGAGCAGAGAAAGACAGAAGTGCCACATTAGAGAGTGTTTTTCTCTTGAAATACTTCACCTTGAGCTGAGTTTTTGGATGCAGATTTATTTGAGGTCTTTAGATGTTTTATAGACTTTAGATTAATCAACTTACTTCACATCCTTTGTGGGTTCTGTCTTGTCATGAGCCTGGTTGGCCTTTGAATCAGTCCAGGTTGCCTCCCTGCTGATACGGTGGAGTGGGTATGCTGCAAAGACAGAAAAAATAGATGAAATATGTGAAAGTACAAAATACAGTGCAGTAAGCAGCATTTTAAGAGTGGTGTTTACCTGAAATTGTCAAGAATGACAAGGTGAAGATCACAACTTTGAGATACATGTTTGTCTTTCTGCAGAGGGACAGATGAGAAAAAATACAAATAAGTATAAACTAATAATTAATAATAGTTGATGTCCTTATATTATTTATAATTCATTTTACATACATTGTCTTCTCAGTCTAATACAAGAAAAGGAGATCAATATGTGAAAAAAGTTGCTGGTCTTTACCTTCAGATCTGAGGTCTGCAGAGTGACTTCTCCTCTCATCTGACTTATAAAGGTCCTTGTTATCAGAGCGGCAGCCCAAACTCTGCCTGTGTCAACAGTCAACACGTGGAGGGTCACACTGATGACGGAGCACAACATGCATATACACACAGAAACACAGAAACACACACACACACATATATGCAGAGTGAGGCAATGCCAAAAGTTCCCCCTGTTGAACCTCCATAAAACTTATCAGGACTCTCGCAGCATTGACTTAAGGTAATTACGTCATGTCAACATGGATGCACTGCTTACAGATTACAACTCGATGGATAAAGTGTCATGATTAGTAGAATGATGGCATTGGAATAGAAATAACTGCAATAGAATAGGATAATACTTTTGTAGTGATATAGACAAATTGTAGTCACCTGAATAGCACTTTTGCATATTGATCTGAATAATAATTGAAAAAAAGGTTAAAGTTCGTTGTGGTGACCCAGAAAAGTTCAACAAGTTCAAGTTCATGTGTCCACAACAAGATAAGAAATGTGGCTGGAATTGTGTCCATTTACGTCAAAGGCCCGCTTTGCCAGGAAACAGAACTATATGAATATTTACAACGGGGTCACTTGTTTGATCAACAGTGCATCAACAGGCATCAACTTTGCCTGTGGGTGATTATGCATTACGCAAGATATGAAGTAGGGTTTTAATGCCTCAATTTTTTCTTTAATTTAGTTAGTTTAGTTACTAAGCAATGGAAATGTTAACCAAACCCTGCTTAGATGAAAACAATGCTACAACATCAGTGCAGGGTATGTCCACCTACATATATCTTCTTTCCTTAATCTGTGCACACAAAGCACATTTTTTATGAAATTTCTTTATCAGGCATAATTAAAGCTTCACAACTCACTGAAAAAAAAATTCAGTGACAGTAGTTTTTTGTGCTCAGATCACAGCTCAATAACATCTGCAGCTTCAGTCGATAACATTTTTATTTCCTAAATAAAAAGCAATTTTGTGCTGCTCTCCTAATGGACCTCTTAAAAGCACCCGTTGCTGTTGAACATAAAACAATTTTACACAAACTACAGTCTGTAAGTCTATATGAAGCTTTGCTTAATTGGTTCCACTCTTTCTTTACAAAAACAGAACTCAGACTGTTGTTCTGATGGTTTTTAAATAAAGCTCTCTTACTATTTGAATGCTACAGCCGCCTTTTCTTGGCCAATTACTGTTTGCATTGTACATAAATACCACTGTTCTAACTTATCAATAATTTAAAGTCCAATGTTTTGGTAATGATACAATTTTATATGCCTCATATGCTCCAGTCTGACCTTGGACCTGTCTCGTCTTCAGTCTGCCTTAAAAGCTTTCAAAATAACACTCCCTAATTACAGACCAGATGAATAAATGCAGAAAAAGACCAACTTCATAGCATGGTCCAGCTCCAGCAGTGAGTCTGACTATCTGCTGTTAGAAAACTTTAGATGACAGAAAAATTACTCTGGCTGAGTCATGTAATATAATTTTGCCCAACAGCAGATCATCATTCAAGGTCCATCAAACAACACTCCTTAAATAAAAGTAAATGGTGTCTGTCTTCTTCCAACTGTGAAACTGCTGTACAGCCAAACTTTAAGTCTGTCCTTGAATGTGGAAATACTCTGTATCATCATTATACCCCTTCAGCACTTTAGTGGTTGAGCTCAGTGTATCACTGCATTACACTTTATCTCAAATTGCAGAATTTTTTACTTATCATTCTGCTCTGTCTGACTTCCTTACAGTTAAAAAGAAGTAGCCATGTCGTATTATTCATCTACAACGCTTTGCTGTTGAAGTTTCTAAACTTACTCACATCTCTTTTTAAATTTAAAGCTTAAATCCAGAAATTAAAGTGAAAAATCCTACAACTACTTCACTTTGCAACTGATATCCGTCTTGTTTACACTAATGTGTACACTAAAGTTTATACTAAAGTCTTATAACACCATAGGGTTTTTAAAGCTTTACTTTTTATTGTTTTATTCATTAGACTCATGTGACTGTTTTTATTAACTCATTGTTATTAGTTGTGCTGTTCTATTCATTGATTGTGTTATGAATGTATCTTGTCCTCAGTTCTTGCCTGGAAAAGAGACCTTAATCTTAATTAGACTTTTTGAATAAAAAAAGATATAATAATGATAAAGTTTCAAACATGTTTTTTCAATGTTCTTAATGTAACCAGAGTAAGAGCAGCTCATGGTGCCCCGATTATGAAGACTTGTTTTGAAAGCTTGACAGTCAAAAGTTTACATGCCACTGTTTGTGCTTCCCAAGCAAACACTAATGACGATGATGCCAAACTCTGTTTTTCTGTGTTCTGTCTTTTTTAGGTGACAAAACAAGAAGTAGTCAATATAAAAGTCAACTTGAAATGCATTATTAAGTTTAGTTTTACATACAGTGTGATGTTTCTGCATTGCTGATAAATTCCTTCATATCTCCAATAAATTCCTATCTATGATATCATTAGCTTGAAGTGGATCTATGAATGCGATGCCGAGTTTTTTTGCACAAGTGACATGGATATGTGGGTGAAAGTTGAATCCTGTTCAGTTGGGTAAGCTGCGAGATGTCACTGGAGGATCATAGTCCATGGCTACCGTGATGCAATATGTAGGTTATTACAATTATCCAAAGTCCAACGTTTATTTCAATACAATAACAGCATGGAGGGAGTAAGGCTTTGGATACTGGACATAAAAACATCATCCATTGTCAGCTGTACAGCAAATACACTTTATTTCATAATAGACCTGGGATGGGTCTTTCAATTTTATTTAAATATGGAGCAAAAGGAAATAATCTAACTTGGTTATTGTATGGAGACAGTAAGATACACTGTATGTGGGTCAGAGGTCTCTATGAATAATTTTAATTTGGTCTAACATGTGTTTTACTTTGTTTTTTTTTTTAAATAAAGCAACATGTTTATTCCAGATGGAAGTTACCTATAAAATTTAAAGCATACTTAAAAAAATGTTTGTGAGCTATACTGCATTTACTCTTTTTTCAGCTTGCAGATAAATTGATGCAAATGACCTGACAATTATTGCCCACACAGACCTTGACCGCAGTTTTATTTTGCTTTACACAAGATTAGAAGCCAATATAAACAAGTAAGCACAAAAAACAACATCAGCAACATTTATCACTTAGTGAAGCTTAAAGAAGCAGCTCACTAGCATAAAACCAGATGTTTTATCTCATCAGATGTCCGAGTTTAAGACATGAATCTGAATGTGAATCCAGCAGCTGTTGTGATGCAGACACTGCTAAGTAGACTCCTCTAAAGCAAAGCTGTGATGGTGATACATAAGGAGCCAAATCATTAATCAGTTTCATGGTAGGATTGAGATGAACAAATGCAGTAACATGATCTGGCAGCACCAAGCAGCTGTACTCTCTGTTTTCTTTGCTGCTTTCTACCAGCAACCAGTCCCTCCACTGTTACTGTCACTTTACCTCACAGGCCTCATAAATCATTCAGGGGGCCATTGAAAGTTATGCGGGCTGACTAGCTCACTGGCTACCTTGCAGCCCTGTCTACCAGCAGATAGATCAGGTCATGTGTGCAAAACAACAGACAGAAGTGTATCTGAGGAGGGAGATTGCTGCAGCACCTTCATAGCTACTTTCTCAGCTATGACCAAAACAAGGAAGAATACACAGAGAATATACACAGACTATGGATAAGGACTTAAGAGATTCTCCGTGAACCTGGAAAAGACCTGGTTATTCACCATTCTTTTACCTCAGCAGGTGGACATATCAATCATGCTCAGGACATGCAGATGCAAGATTTTCAAGTATGTGCTTTGCCTGAGTGCTGTGCTCTTTACTCTGGCTAATGGAGACAACTTCAGTCAGCATTTCCAGGAGTGGCCACTCTGCCAGCCAGGTAGGTAGGCTGTCGAGGATATTTTTATAACATGACAAAGATAAACTAGTGTTTGATTCATACCATAAGATCAACATTAGATTTTAAATTATTCCTTGCATTATTCCTTTCAAGTGTTCAGCCATTCTTGGCTAACCTTTCTTCATTTTTTTTGTTTCCGAGGGTTACGGTTTCAAAAGTTATTTTTTTCACTTACCAGCTGTGAATTGACAGGGATTTGTCTACCAAATTACCTCTTAACTGCAGTTTATGAATATTAGTCCTTGGCTTTTTTCACCTTCAGAGACAGTACAGATAGAAAACAATCACGCAAGGCCAATAACAGTGACTGCTTTGACTATGTGTCTTAACTTCACCTGTAATAGTGGATATAGTGTGGCTACACAGAAAGATTATAATTGAAATGAATACAATTATCAAAAAGAAAGGTTGAACCTAACATTTTTACCTCACAGGTTTCTACTGTCCTTTTGCAAGCTTTACTCCAGTCCCCTGTCCTAAGGGCACCTATGGGCCAAATGCTGGTGCTGTGTCCATAGACAGCTGTTTTAAGTGTCCCCCTCACCACTACTGTCCTAGACCCGGTCTGCTTGCCCCCCTGCCCTGTGGCCCTGCAGCTCAGCAGCCTCAGCCTGGGCAGGGATCCTGCATCTGCCCAGGAGAGGGGCAGAGCTTCCAGGTGATGATGTGTTTTCACACAATGATAGGTTCAACTCAAGTGTTTTTCCTCCGGAGTGACCATATTAAACTCTCTTCCTTCTGTTATTTCATTCCCCTTTCTTCTTCCTCTGTGAGCTCCTCCTTTGTTTTATAATCCCACAGAACTCTAAGTTCTCAAGCCATTAATTATTTTTTCTGTCACTTTTAAATCCTGGGATACAATGTGATCACAAATATGAGAGGAGCTTCCTCACTTTCTCCCTGAAACTTTAAACTGAGCAATCTGTAGCTTCAAGCTGAGAGAGCTCCATATCAAGTTCCCTCATAGGAGGATCTTATTTCTCTGTCTGCTGCAGCTTGAGCCGTGTTGAGCTCTCCACTCATCAGCTAATAAAAGAGAATAAGATTTTACTCCCCACATTTAATTGCATTTACTTTGGTGTACGAATAAAGGGGGATAAGCAAGATAGAAAAGAAGAAATTAAAAAGAAAGAAATATGAAGAAGGCATCGATGAAATAAAGAAATTGAAGAAGAAGGAAAGGAAGTAAGAAAGGAAAAATGGAAGGAAGCAAAGGATGACAGACACACAAAAAGAAATTAAAAAAGGCAGGAGAGAGAGAAAACAGATAGGAATCAATGAAGGAATAAAGGAAGTAAACTTGGAAGGAAGGAAAGAAGGAAGGGATGATAGAAGGAACAAAACAGAAGAGGGAAGGAAAGAAGGAAGGTAGGAGGAAGGACAGGATGGAAAAAAGATGACAAAATCGATGTAAACAGGAGGGAAGGAAGGTGGGAATAAAGAAAACATGAGGTAATAAATGCAAGAAGGAGGGAAGAAAAAGGCGGGGGTATCAATAAAGGAAGAGAGGAAAAGATATATATGAGAAAGAGGTGAGGAATAAAGGACCTAAGTGAAGAAATCACTGAAGAAATAAAAAAGGAAGGCAGATGTAGGAATCATGAAGGAAGGAAGAAACAAGGACAAAAGTAAGGCAGGAGATAAAATAAGATGAAGGAATTAATGAAGGAAGGAGAGGAGGATATACAGGGAAATTCACAAAAAACAAAAAATTAGATAAAGGAGACGATTAAAATGGATAAGGAAGATAGACAGGAAGATACAGTGGATACAAAGATAGACAAACAGATTCATCATAAAGGATATATAGAATTATCATAATAGCTTACAATCTGACCACAACATGAACCATATGTAGCGTTATGCAACACAATGTTTGAACGCTTCTGTCCTCTCTCACAGTCCAGCGACGGCCGGTGCCACTGCACCATCAGCTACCAACCCACCAACAGCGGAGATGCATGTGTACACAAACTGTACGATGCCTGCAGAGATGGAAAAACACGTACACAGTATGGAGTCTGTCTGGACAGATATCAGTGGTTACTTCATTGTACGCAGCAGGTTAGACCTTGTGTAATCACATCACAGACAGATGCACACACTGAAGTAGAGCAAAGGTAAGAAGCAAGCCATTTACAAAACGACCGGAATCAAATCCAGCAGATCTGTTTAAAAAAACGCTTGAGGACTTTGATACAGACACAGATAAGTTGTAAACTGTGATCTGTTTGCAGAACACACTGATAAAACACACTCTACTATCATCCGCAAGGCTAATGAGTACAACCTAGATGTCTTTGCCATTACCTCCATGTACCTGACATTAGTTTATCTGGTACACTACTTGTAATAGTTTCATTTAATATTTAACCACAAACTGCTTCCTCTGACTGTCTGTTGGCAAAGCTCTTTACTGTTTTTCCCATGCACTGTTTATTTATGTCGCTGTCCTCCATTGTAGTCTTTGGTACAGGTGACCTTACACCTACTTACACACACAATGTGGGCTTATTTGAGATTCCCACCAGTTTTTAGATGATTTTTAAATAAAAAACAAAAAAACAAACAAAAAACCTACAAATACAGATCAAATATTAACTATTAAATCAAATATTAAAAAGGACAGGAGTAGACTGATGAAAGTTTAATCTGATATGAGCTTTGCATTGGTTACTTCCCTGCAGGTGTGCCAATCTGCAGAGGACTACCAGGGTTATGATGGAGAGCTGGGTCTGTGCATTTGCAGAGAGCCTCCAGGAAGAGCTGCATGTGGAGGCCTATGCAGGAGAAAGTCATCCACTGAGTTGAGACTCAATTGCCAGTCTAACGGAAAAATGGAGCTGATGTGGAGCTCTGACAGTCAGGTTAACAAAGGCAGCTGTGGATTTATGTAAACATACACACGCACCAACATATTCATGCACAAAAAGGAGAAATACTGAGAAAAAGATTTCTTTCAGGTATTTTAAACTCCACTTTATTCAAGAAGTGTACACAGTCATGATATTCATACCCTTGCATACACTATTTCTTTTGAATCTGTCTTAGAATAAACATGATGAATAGTTTAGACTGCAATACCTAGTCAGACAATACATACTAAATCTCAGCACAATGTTGTCTTTATTGCAGCAGCGGATAAACTGCGGGACAAGCACCTCTTGTGTTGCAGTGACCTATTAATGGTAAACACCGTCTTTGTGTGTATGCAGGTGTCAGGCATCTCTGGCAGTGTGCTGGAGACCTTTTTTAAACAGTGGGACCCTCAGGGGACTCTTCAATGCAACAGCCACCCCAACTCCTCCCGGCACGTCTACATTGTGCAGACAACAGGTGGAGACACATCACACACACACACACACAAACCGAGTGTCTGTCTGTTTCATCCCTTTTCTCTCAAATCTGAGTCTTTTGTTGTCTGATTGCAGACGCAGGCTTCCTTGGCCTCCTCAGCGGCCTCCCAAAGGAGCTTCAGCAGTTTTTTCCTGTCACTGCAGAACGGGACACTCAGAGCTCAAGTGGTTTGGAACAACAAAACACATTTTGAACAACAACAACAAAACACAAATAAAAATGAATGCATGATTCATTTTACATAATGATTTATTGAAATAATGAAAGTCTTATGCTGTTGTTTTTTAGAAAATGATACTGACGCACTGGGGGAGGTTGCTAAAGTTGGAAATATCACTGAAGAAATCAACTCCACCAGCAGGAGGGGAAACGAGAAAAATATTGATGAAAAAGTGAAAGAAGTAAATGTGACTGGAGTTCTGAACCCGACAGCTTGTCTCCATCTGGGTGATGTTATATTATTTACTGTCAGCAACCGTCACTATCCTCAATATGATCTGTAAGTCAGGTGTCACTCTTTCTTGCCGTGTTATATCAGTCTTGACTTGCTTTACACTCACCCTTAAACCTTACTTGAATTGTTTCAGTGACAACTTGTACAACACGAACAGTGACTTCGACTGGGGTGCATTCAGGCAGCTGAAAGAGGAGATGACTCTTTCTTGGACTCCCCCCAGCTTCTTCTCTGTGGTCTTTAGCCAGGCAGGAGTGTATGCTTTTAAAATTAGCAGCCATCAGCACAAACACTTGGTAACTGAATTTAAAATGATATGATAGTTAAGAGTGTTGAAGTTTTCTTTAAATAAAATGTAGCCTTCTTTCGACACATTGCATTGCACATTCCTATCACCAAACAAATGCATGCATTTTTTTTACCCCCACTACATTTGCATATCACCTGCAAGCAAAAATTGGACTTGCATGCAGTTTGTTATTTACATGATGAGACTGGGTTGTACTTTTGCCATACTACTATTTTAGATAAATACACTTCTTTGCCTGATCTATCTGCTTTTCTGACTACATGCTGTCATAATTATAAATATTTCTTCACTTTCTGCTTTGGGTTTCTGTTGTAATGCATCACCACTAACATATTACTGACCAATGATTTTGTCTTTACTCAGTATGTGCGGGTGATGCCTGCAGGCGGCCAGTGCTACGAGCCTGGCCCTTTCTTCCCTACCATCCCTCGTCATGTGATCAGGATGGGAATTAGTAGGAGACGAGACCTGTTGCTGAGGCCAGATTGGCTGGTGACCAGTAGGCTGCTGTTTGGAGCTGTGGTCATTCTTTGCTTATGTGTTACACTGCTGGTTAGTGTCCATACAAAGACACACACTGTCATCTTTTAAAATCAATCAGAACATAAATAATTCTATTCCATGTGTAGATCCTGTTCAGTGAATATGGATGGCCTGAGAAGAAGCCAATCAAAGCACGGTATCGCTTGTTGCAGTTGGCCTACCACATGGACGACTACTCATCGAAAGGTTCAAGGGTGATCTCACTGAGGAAGACTCATCGCAACCAACAAGCTCGAATGACACAAGACTCTATTCAACCAGGTGCAATATCCTGGCTGTAACAGCTCACACACACATAAACACACACGCACACACACCCACACCCACACCCACACACACACACACACAAGCACTCAGTTCAGTCATTTGAAAGCCTGAAGGCCAATATGTTACATAACTTGCATTCAAACATAATCTGCAATATGCCTTTGAAAGCCCACATGTACACACACGCTCATTCACAGACACATAAACACACTGACACCGTTGATCTTTGAGGACCCTTGTGACAACTTATGTAACACTGACAGTAACCCCTGGGAGTTGCTCCCACCCAGCCAATTACTGCTGAATGGGCTCTTGACATACACCTGATATCACGTGCAATGACTCACAGTAAACAGTCCAAATGTCACAGGACTTGGGAAATCACCTCAAATTACTTTATCTTGAGATGGTGCATTTTATGATCGCTGTTGTTATTACATAAGTATTTAACATTGCTGCAATAGTTATCATCTGCATGTCCAATAGTGTCAAAAGAAGGCTTAAGCTTTTATTTAAATAACATATAGAATTTCTTCCCATATAAAAACTCCCAGGCCAAAAAAGGCCCTCTCAAATGGCCTCTGCTTGCATTTCAAAAGTGAAACTGTTTATAATATCTTCTTAAGTGTATACATTAATAAAAGAGCACAGCACAGATGAATATTAGAGTGCGAAAACATGCAGAGAGGTGGGCGTCATTGATCTTCTTCGCTCAGCACATTATGCTTGCTCTTAAAAGTTCTCTTTGAGAGAGAGGTTGTAGTTTTTTAAAGTGTCTTTTACATTCTCCCTGTTTCTGTCTCTTTTTTTTTTTTCTTTCCTGACAGCCGTCTGTGCAGATGCCTTAGAGGAGTTCTGGGATTATGAACACCAGGTGGATCTGGAAGCATTCAGCAGCAACACCTTTTACAGCCTCCTGCTCAAACAGAGTCTGTCTGTCACCACGCGGCTGGGACAGCTCACCACTGAGGTCTTTAGCTTTGAATTAAAGGCACAATAAACAAAGTCTGTTTGTGAAAGGGCTGAAAAACACAATCTCTCTCTGTCACACATATACTCTTCGTCTATGAGGATGTATTCCCCTTTGAACTGTCTCACACACAGAAAGATGCATTTATATCCTGTATTACACAAGCCCACATTTTTGTTTCAGGAATAGTTAGTAAAAGGCTAATGTGGTATGAGACTGTAGGCAGCAACTTGTGCAATCTATTTTTTGTTTCACTGCCCCAAGGAAAACATCCTACGCACAATCAATGAAAATCAATGAAATTCAGAAACCTGATTTACCCATTCATGTTTGAACCAATTGAAAATTCACCAGCTGCTTTTTTAGCTTAGCTTAGCATGAGAACTGAAAGCAATTGGACTTATCAGCCTTGCTCACTGTTTAGCATGTGACGTCTCATTTGTTTAGCTTTTCATAACTGTAAATGTTAAAACAACCTTTGGTTTAAAGGGGATTATGTGCTGGACTATTAAGTGCAGTAACTTTCCTGAACAATTAGTGAGCTTTAAAGGTATTTGTAGGAAAATTAAGGCAGAAACGGGCTACATAATTACCTGTTTCCCCAGGTTTTCTGTGCTTAGCTAAGCAAAACCAGTTGCTAACCATAGCTCCATATTTATGGCAGAGAAAAGGAAGTCATTAAATCTGCCCTAAGAGGGCACGAAGACAAATAAAGCATTTTAAAACTAGTTGAGGCTGTATGCAAGTTTTTACATATTACAACAAAACATTATTAACTCATACAGTACTCAATTTTAATGTATGTACTGTAGCCTGCCTATGCTGGTCTGAGTTATAGCCACGAAGCAGTGACCTCACAGCAAAAAAAGCCATAAGAAAAGACAAAAGCAAAATTAAAAAAAGACTTGTTCATATGCACATTTATCTTAATTTATCTGCACCTTTCTTCAAAAGCACGTGTCCTGGTATTTATTGCCTTATTTGATGCCTCTTTCTGTTCATTTTTTTTCATCTTAACAGCAGAGTAGGTGTAAGATGCATCTGTTTGAAGGTAGATTATATATTTCAACGTTTGTCAAGTTTGTTCAAGCACAAGGGAGGCAGGATTAGTTCTTTGCTTTCCAAGATTTGATATTGTTGCTAGTGATGTACAGTTAGCTATATTGCAGTTGGTATACTGCACATATCCTCTTGTTGAAAAAGCATTGTTTCAATCCAACCACTCTATCTTCATCTCCTTCTTTTTGCCATCTCTTCTTCGCTTTGAAGTTCAGCTCTATTGAAACAGATTGAGTGTCACTTTAGAATGCCTCTGTTTTTTGTTGCACACCTCTCTCTGCTGCCCCCTCCTTGTTTGTACCATCATGCTGACTGCAGTGTAGGAGACAGCAGTTATTGTTACAACCCTCAGGAAAGCTGAGGCATAAAGATGTAAGAGGATATGACACATTGTGTACCCTTGTGTAATCTCACAAACGTACATGTCCTGATGCGTTCTAGCTGCGTTGAGGTGTGGTCACATGAGTGATCTAATTACTCTGTCATCATAAAACTGTCTTGTTTTCATATTCGTTTCTGTATAATTCAGGTAAAGGAGTTATACCAGGGAGTACTTGAGAAACTACAGCTACTCCACCCATGCTTAAACACTGAGGAGAGGATGGGGGATGGTTATGAGAGGATGAGGAGGGAGGTGGAGAAGGAAATTTTGCGCCGAAAAACTCTGGCATCACAGCTGAGGACTCTGCTTGATAGCCAGCTACAGGTTTATTTATTTTAATTCATTTATAACTTTAACTTTCCTGCTGTTCCACTATAAAACAAATAAAAAATAAAATATCTTGGTTTTCGACTGAAAATTAATACACCTGAAACACAGTCAAAAGTATTTATTGCATTTTATTTATAAGAGATGTCAAGGAGACAGTAATCATTCTTGGACTGCAACTGTTGTTTTCATTTTCAATTTATTTGCATCAATCTAAAACTAAAGACACTTTAATTTACTTTTGAGACAGAGAAAAGCCAAAAAAAGAATTTTTCTTGGCCAAAAATCACCCAATTCATTAAGTGATTTTTATTTCGGCTCAAGATCTGACTTTCATTTTGACACTTTACCATGTAAGTATGTTGCATCAGGTCTCACTGTTTAGCTGGTGTCTCCAGGTTCTGAGGCGAGAACAGCAGGCCCAGCAGAGGGTCCACGGTGTGTTCACGGCTCAGCTCAGAGAGTTCTCCAGACTGCTGTCCAAGGTTTACAACAACCAATCATCCTGTGAACTACTCCAGCAACAGTAAAGCTTCCATTTATCCTTTACAAAGTGTCTTGAGCAAAAAATAATGTAGGAAACATCCTTTCATCTTCAACCTGTTCTGCTCCATCCTCAGCCTGATCCAGAGGCTAACATCTCTGGTGGATGAGATGGGGGAGCTGGTGTCAGCAGAGTGTCAGCGTCAGGGGGCCTGGGGGTTGTTGGGTGAGGGAACAGGGGCCAAGCTGCTCTGTCCTGACACTGGAACTGTGCTGACCAAGGACCACATCTTTGGTGAGTCCAAAACTTGAGTTACACACCCTGAAGCTTAGAGAAACAGCACCATCTGTTGTTTAAGATGTGCACTGTATCAACAATAACATGGCCTTAGTAAAAACGGAAAAACAAAACATTTCAACATCTCTCTTTTTTGAATGATTTTACACATATGCCTGAAATTTCACAACTTTACACACACACACAGGTTCATACACAAAGTCCTGTACTCTGTCTAATGGCACACTGTAAAATAATAATAATAAAAAAACAACATTAAATCATTAAATCTTATCATAAAGGTCTGATAAGATTTACCAGTCACTCTTGATATTCATTTTTACACCTAGGTTCATATCTAAGTACACAATTTTATTTCCATAAACAATTATCTCATTAAATGGAATATATGCATGATAAACAAAGCTACCCCCATTTACCACAGGGTTAGAAGTGTGCTGAAATTACTGGTTCCCAAAGCATGTCTGCCATACCCTCCTTTAGATGCTGTAAAAGTTCATGCCAGCCCTCAACACCCCTCAAATCATTATCAATAATTTAACAATGATAAGGGATGAGGCTAATATAAAATGCTGACCTTGATTTCTATAAAATTCAACTTGAAACTGTTTTTTCTCACTTTCATTGATACTGCCTGATATAAATTTTACTAGGGTTGGTTTTTATTTAATGTTAATGAGGTTGTAAACTATTGTGACTTCTGAAAGGGAACAGACCAGAAAAAGTTTGAGGACCACTGGATTAAATCATCGTCACCATAATATTAATCATTGGCTATTGTTCATAGCTGTTTCTCACTCTGCCTCTCTCCAGGTCCTGATGGGTCCCTGCGTGTCTGCCGTGCACTTTATTGTGATCCAGTCACAGGCCTCATTAGGCTGAATGCTCACAGCCATATGTTGCTAAGCAGCGGCCACACCATGCCGGTGCCACCTGATTTCTTCCTCCACCCACAGACTGGCAGAGTGTTGCCCATAGTTGGCAATGTGGCTTATGATCCTGCAAGCTCCACTCTAGTGTTTACAACTGACTCATGTACAGGTGACAGGAAGAGAGGTGTTTGGTTGGGATTTAGTCTGGCTATACTGAGAGTAAGAGCATTCAGTCAGATATACTGGTAAAGCACTTTACATGGTGGATAGCTGGTCAAATATGCATGACATAACACAACAATAAAGTGTTTCTAATGCAGCTGCAATGGATTTTAATAATGGAAGTCTATTTCATGAAAAGTTCTATACCAACAGCACTTTCTCATGAGTCCTAAAAGGAAGCAGATGTTTCCTTAGTTTTACAATGTTTTTTGTATAAGGAATGATTACTTTGTTTTTTTTTTATTTGCTTGTAAAAAATGTGAAAAAATAGAGCACATGTAGATGCAGAACTGGCAAGAGAATTTAAGGGTTTAAAAGGTGCGTATCTCACAGGAAACAAAACCTTCTAGAATCACATGTTGATGAAAAATAGTCATATTAACTGTATTTTAAATTTGTCATGACATGGCAGAACTCTTCTTGAAACGTTATGTCTGAAAACTTAAATGGAATATCCTAAAAATAAATCATTGTATTCATTAAAGACTACTTAGATGGACGACACTTTACCATAAGAGTTTCCAGTGTGTGTGTGTGTGTGTGTTTTTTAACAGTTTAATCTTTGTTGTTCTTATTCTCAGGAGACAACAGGAAGTGGGACACTCCCCTTCTTCCTTTCATTCCTTATCCATCCTCCCACCATTCGGGCCAGCCTCTGCCCAGCACCCGGCTCAGAGGTCTCAAACCGGGCCAGAGACTACAGCTGGGTGTTCCCATGGCAGACCCAGACACAGGGATCCCAGTGCCCGTTCTGGCTGTAACTATCCATCCTCAGACAGGACTGGTCTACCCACTGGGAGGGCTACATGTCTGTCCCCTCACCCACTTACCACAGCCCATACAGATCGCTTATCCTATGCTGGACTCCAGGACGGGCAATGTGGTTCTAACTGTGGGGGTCAGTCTAGATCCAGTAACAGGTTGGTGCTGATGGTGAAACCTGTGTGGAGGTTTCTATGCCTCAGTAAGTTAACTTAGTTCTACATGTTTGTGTAGGAGCTGTGCTGCCAGTAGGTGGAGTTCTGCTGGCTGAGTCCATCATTGAACCTCTGAGTGGACGGATGGTGAAAATAGGAGGGGCCAGCTTACGGGCAGGGCAACTGCTGCCTAATGCAGGAGGAAACCAGGCTCTCTTAGACTGCCAGGTGCTTGATAAGACAACTTACTTTGAAAGCAATCAGAAAATGAGTAAAACAAGCAGAATGTATTATTAAATTCAAGAATTTAATCTTATCAAAAGGTCCGATTAGACGCTGTTTATGCTTGTATAATACACATGCTCTAAAACATGACAAAACAAATGTCCTTTTATTAAAAGTTTCAGACAGCAGATTCATTCAGCTGATGAGTAATTGAAAAAAAATGACTTAAATCAAAACTTTTCTCAAGTAGGTTCTTGCAGTGATGTTCAAAGTGTTGGAGCTTTTGAAGCCACTAACTGAGGAGTGGGGGTCAGACCAAACTTTGCAGCACCGTCCGGGCAGTGAGAGAGGGAGTGGTCGTAAAGATCATCTGCTCTCTGCAGCCAAGGAGCTGCAGCAGGCCTGGGGAAGGAGCCTGCACTGCCAGCTGCAGCTGCATACCAGGCTGCAGACCCTGCTGGACTGGGCTGTGGGTCTCCAGCAGGATGGAGGAACACTGGGTAAGGAAATGCCAGTGAGAGGATGTAAGGATTTAAGCAGTCTCTTGTGGGCAGTGCATCACACATTCACTTTATCTCCTCCTTCTGTACCCTCCTGCTCCTCCTCCCCCTGCTTTTCGCTTTGTTGCTGAACATGTGCTTCTCTCCTTTTCCACCTCTGAACATTCTGTCCCGTCACTGCGCTGAAACTTCTGCTTGTGGCTGATCGAATATGATCCTAAAAAGAAAAATAACTTACTATTTTTCTCCCTTCACCCTTTGATTTGAATCTCTACTTGTGATCACTGTCAATTTTCTTTATTGCTGAGCAGAAAAAAATTTGACTGCACAGCCTGTCACTTTGTTCATTTGTTCCCT
The DNA here is from genome assembly GCA_029814665.1 of Acanthurus lineatus. Classification (NCBI taxonomy): domain Eukaryota; kingdom Metazoa; phylum Chordata; class Actinopteri; order Acanthuriformes; family Acanthuridae; genus Acanthurus; species Acanthurus lineatus. The sequence goes on along the minus strand of JAPZDV010000024.1, from coordinate 14,314,275 downwards.
CTTTACACCTCTTTTCGAAATGAAATTCAAATCCCGAGGCAAGCAGTTGCTTTGGAGAATGAAAGCATTTGATATATTGCAGAAAAGACAATATGCAGTATTTGACTAACTTTTTTGCTGTATCTGGATCTCATAATGTTTCCCCTAAGGTGCAGCTGGAAAAGAAAAACTGGCAAGGGAGAAACTTCACAAGGGTACCAAACTTGGCATGGCATGTTAACACTAGAAATAAATTTAAAGAAAAACAAAACAACCCCATATATCTTATTTACAACAACGCAGTCCAGTGTAGTTACATACTGAACACCATGAGATGGCGACGGTATTAATAAATACACTGTTCCTCTGAAACTTTGTATCACATCTAGGAATGCTTCACGTCTCCTCATTATCCATTTATACCCGATAATGGATATCTTTCTTGCGTTTCCCTTTTGTAACCCATGTCTATATACAGGATATGAGAATCACACTAAACCATCAGCATTTTTTTAACATGGCTGCTATGTAGTCAACCAGATAAAGACATTACAATCTTTATCCTAGGCCCCAAACTCTGTTATTACACTGCTGTGACATACAGTACAGCCAATTACCCACAATGCTGTTTGAAAGATCTGATTTGGCTTGTTAAAATGGCAGGTGTAATATAAGCCTTACTGGAATTAAATTCTGTAAATGTTCATTGCACTGTAAGCTCTTCTTTATTTAGTTTTTTGACCCCCTGACTCATCAATAATCAAATTATTTCAGGGCTGCACACTCTGCATGAGGCCTTTGTCACGTGATAAGCATCTCCTGTTGTCTGCATTGTGCTCATACTGCAACTTTACTGTTGCTAATTTCAGCTGCTGCAGTTGCATGTTCATGTGTCTTCTGTGAGATAATCTGATTCTTTTGCTTTTGCCTCTTTTGTTCTTTGCCAGATAAGCCATGCAGGAATTTCATATACTGTAATTTGTTTGCAGTCACTTTTGCATTTACTTTTCAGAGGTAATTTCATCTTAGTGACACGTAAAACCAGTAAATAGTGTTAGCATATGCACAGAGTAATGGGAAAGTAAGAACTGTCAGTCTTTTCTACATGGGTCAGAAAAGTCTTGTCAACTTAATTCTGCCCGTCTCTTCAATGTGCTGGACATAACAACCTGCAGGAATACTTTTGTACATAAATATTTGAGCACCTTTCATATTTCATTTCCTCTACTCTAACCCCTCTGACTTCTCCTCTGCTGTTTAGGAGAGATGCCTCTCCCGGGTTCAAATATGTGTGTTCCTGCTTTGCTGGGAATGGAGTACCCTGACCCCATGGGCTCTGGTCTTAGTGTACCTGTGCTGGGGTGTCAGTCAGACCTTATCTCTGGGTATATAATACCATTGGCAGGGACCATGGAGGACCCGGATGGAAAAGGTATTAAAAAAACAAGCCATCGCACAGGTTAAAGTTCACATGAAGTTCACAGCTGATCTAATCCACCTTGGATTCCATTAAACAGTACAGAATAATGCGTCACTCTGTGTTCATGCTGCTGCATCTCACAGGCTTAGTGGCCATCCGTTATGGATCCCAGACTGTTGACCCATTGACAGGAATGTTGGCTCCAGTGGTTGGAGCCAGGCTGGATGTGTCCAGAAAAAGCGTTGTGCCTGTCACAGCATCCTACTGGCTAACGATGGCAGAACAAACTGTTAGTGTGCAGGTAGGTAGTTTCTGAGAGACAGTTTCCATAAATAAAAACACAAGGAACCTTAACATGGCCATTGTGAACAAATGATGTTAGAAACCAGTAAACTCTGCAGGTGGGATTTTTTTTCACTTTGTTTTAAGTGCTTCAAATCTTTGTCTTTTACCTCCAGTGTTTCATTTTGCAGCCCACTGAATTCAGGGACATCAATTTGATCGGACCTTTTGTTGCTCCTATGCCAGGTAGAAGCGCTGCAGAGAGAGGTGTGTGTTCGAAAAACACACTGGCAGCAGCAGAGGCAGCGGGAGGAAGATATTCTCTCTGATCTGGACTCTGCTTTATTCCAGTGCCTCTTCAGAGTCACAGAGGCAAACTCTTATCAGGTCAGCAAGTGAAATTGCTGTTTGGGGCGTAAATATCGTAGCTCCGAGTCTAAGTATGGGAGGGGAACCTCAAAGAGACTCGATCTTTTTGAACGAGCATAAATGAATAAGGAAAAAAAAAAAGCTGGAACAAACAGCATAGGAAAGTAATTCTAGTGAGGCTTTTCATGTTTCCCTTCAACTGAAAGTAGGGAAGTTGATGGTTAGGACAAAACTGCAGAGTAACTACATCTGAGTATGAGTGCCTTTGTTTGTAGAATTGAGTGCTTCAGTGTATATGCCAGTAAGCAAATATGAGCCCCCACTTTTTATGCAAGTGTATCCTCTGCTGCAGGTCCTGTGGTCAGGGAGGCAGCTGAGGGAAGCAGCCGTGGAGCTACAGGATTCGGCGCAGACCGAAGCCCAGAGGAGAGCAGCTCAGCGCTCCCACTTGGCTCTGATCTTGCCTCCACATGTATTACACATCCTCACTCTGGGTAAATTGGCTGGCAAGCTGGCAGAATGAAGAGCAGAGAGGAAATTACAGTCATGACCTGCACAGTGGTTATATTCATCACTTTCCAAAAGAGGGACGCCTCACGCCAGCGTCTCACAAGGCACCCTTCAGTTTAGAGCAATTACCATAATTTCAGTGTTCAATATTTTATTTGGGTTGGCAGCTTGTCTCTGTGCATTTCTGTCTATCTGTTTAGGTGACAGGGAGGAGTGGGAGCAGCAGTGTGTTTGGCACTCAGAGCTTGTCTCAGGCCTTGATAAGGTGGATGTGTGTATGGCGCAGCTGCAGCAAGACCAAGAAAAATGGGCAACACAAGGAGGAGACTTGGCTTCATCCATCCAAGCTATGGTCAGAAAAAAAACTTTTATGGTCTGTTTTTTGGTCCTGCAGTTTAACTGGAAACTGACACAGTTAGGTCAGATGTTCACTTCCTTCTAAGGCCACCACCAAATGTAATTGAACTCTGATGGCAGCTCTGTGCTCTGAGATGCACTCTGTGACATTGTTGTCTAATGTAAATAAGACTTTATGCCTCTTCTTGCGCAAGGCTGTGTTTATTTGTCCTCTAGGACAGAGAGCTGAGTCAGAGCGAGCTGTGGGAGCAGTGTTATTCTAGGCAGACAGAGTTGGAGGCCGCTCTTAATGTGCTGCACTTTGTCCGGCACCTTTCTCAGCTTCGCGCCGACACTGCACAGGTCAACACGCACACAGACACACTAAATAAAACAGTGAATGCAAATAAACTTAATTATATGATGCGGAGAAGATGAAGGTTCTTGTTTGTTTTCTTTAACGTATCATTAACTCCCTATGTTTGTTTAAACCTGAGATGAACAATCAGAGTAAATGATGCTTGCCGCATAAGAGCTATCAGGAAGCTGAGAAATATTTGCTTTGTTATCTCTCTTATTCTCAGTGTTATTCTGAGTTACATCTTTCTCGTTTGTCTAGGCAGTGTTGTGTGGGAACTTCTGGTACAGGGAGTTTGGTCTGGTCCAGTGCAGTGTGCGCAGACCCACTGTGAAGGTCACGAGTTTACTTCAACAGAGTGCTTTGCCTCTGCTGGAGAGGCTGACCCAGCTCCTAGAAGATAAACAGCCTGCCAGCTTCTCCCCCAATGCCTGCAACCAGTACATCTGTGCTGCTGAATCAGTACCAGAAAGAGGTTTTTAATTTACTACAAGATAAGGGGTCTTAAACATGAAAGGAGGCAAACATAGATAGATATAAAGAAAAAATTTGGTCTGTGGGTTTGAAGTGTTTTGATATACAATCTTTGAAATGGCTGTACTACACTAATTGAGCAGTAAATTCCTAGATTCCTTAAATTCCTAGATATGAAGTTATTATCTAGATTTATCCCACACATTTTGTTTTTGTGGTCAGGTGGAAAGGATGGCTTTATTTTTATAATTTTCTTATTCTTATGAAAAGACCAAAACCAAGTCAAATGGTTCCTACTATAGATGGAGGTAGCTAATTTAATTTAAAAAAGGCTGGTTATTTTCCAAAAGGGACTGTTTCAGTGTTGTATTAATACACAGAAAAATACATACAATTTGCATGTTGTGTACTTGTGCATGTGGGATTGACTTTTAAAAAAACTACATCCCTTATGTTCATTGTACTGCAAGTACATGTCACCCAGTGAAACTCAGTTGTTTCTGATAGCTGTTGAAAACAGTCGAGCTCCTTGGCACAGAATATTTATGCCAGGCTTGGTCGCACAGGCTGTACTTGTTAGTAAGATCCATTTGTGAATTCATGGAATTTGTTGACAGGAAGGAAAGTAGTCTATTTCCTAAACCAGAACCTTTATCTATCTTTTTTCCATGTTGAAGTTTTGCTACTGCACAAGTACAGTCTAACAGGGACATTAACACACATACAGCTATGGTTGAAATTAACATTAACACTCACGGCTAGTAACTCATAACACTGAAGTGTTGAAAACAGCATTTAAAAAAGAAACAGTGTTGGCTTTGTAAGGAAACCATGAGGAGTTACCTGATGAATTCATTAGATTAAAGGGAAATGTACATTATGCTTGCCAAGAATGCAGACAATGACCAAGCCCCTGGCTAAAATTGTACACCTTGCTTTTATTTGAGGAAATACTGCTATGCAATATTACCAGGTGTATCCTTTAAGTTTGACATGTTTTCAGGCCTGTCAACAAAGCAAGGATATGGGTTGGAGGTACCCTCCAGGGTCTGGACAGCTTCTGTGCCTGTGGTGAAAGGTATGTGCTTCTGATAACATGTTTATGTGGTAAGTGTGTAGAAAGAGTGTGAAATATATGTTTATCGTCAAAATGCAGCAGGATAGAGAAGTGAGAGGGGAAACAGTAGCCATGTTGGTAAAAGTGTATCTTGTTCATGTATCTTTAGGTTACAACATTTCCAGTGAAATGTTTGTTGTTATGTATCTGGAGTTTAGCCATGAAGTGGATGATCAGTTAAGAATCAAGTGGTTATCATGCTTCTGACGTGTATTGAAAGGAATGTTGCGATATCTTGTGTGGGCATGTACAGTTTGGCAGGTACAGAAACAGAAACCACGATGGAAAGTTTACAATAAGGAAACATTAATTAAAACCTTCTCCCTCAAGTTCAGTGTATTACCTCACAACAAAGTGCCTTGTGTCTGTAGAGAACCAACTTAGCAAAACGAAGCCTCACAGCTGCTTGCAAAGATGTCTTTTTTCACACAAATTGGCTTGATTGATGGTTTGCAAAGTCTCTGACAGTTTGTGTTTCTGAAGGAATATCCACCCAGTCTTTGAGGGAGCCTGTCAATTTAGCTCAATCCCAGGACACGGGTCTGCAGGCCTGTTCCGCACCAACACGCAACTCACAAAGACAAACCGCATCCTCTGGCATTCACTCCCAGGGTGAGATGGAGCACAAATAATACAGCTGTACTGAATGTAAGACCACTTCCACATGTGTGACATCCTGTGCAGTTTTCTGCTGCATTTTGTGTAAGGGAACTTTATTGACCAATACACCTTAAATAATATATTTCCTAAAAGCTGGCTGGGACCAGACCTGAAAGGTTTAAGAAATTCACAAACTCATTGAATGTTGATGCCCAGGACAGAATTGTGGATGGACATTTCTAGCAAAAAATGTGTAACACATAAAAGGGAGAGGAAAAATATTGCCAAAAGCTAGCTATCTGGTACTGTGCTATTTCTGTGGACAAGAGTGTTTCCACATTATTTCTGTTAATCCTGTAAAGCCTGATCCATGTAATAATTGCCATAAAGTTCTAATTCTTTGAATCTATTGTCTTAATTGGACCTTCGGATGAAAAAAAAGATATTAAACATCACTTTGCATATAAACATTTAGCATCGTAACTGGTACATTCTGATTTTTTTGCAATATATTGGTTGCAGCAAGTTTTTTTAAACAAACAAACACACAAATGTAATCATACAGAACACAACATATTTAACCCCTTGAACTCATTTTCCTTTAAATTTCTCCTCAAGTGAATATACAGTGGGGCATAAAAACACCACAATGCAAACGAAAGAGGATGTGAATTAAACACTGAACCAAAAACCAAACCAAACTAATTGAAGGGTATCTCTTTCACTTCACTGATTTATTTTCACTGTAGCAGACACAGATTATGTGTGATGTTGTTGTGCGAAGAAAATGTTCTTTTGTAAGGTACAGTGGGGCATAAAAAGTATTGGGACACCCACCGATTGAGCAAGTTGTCCCACTCAAAAAGATGAAAGAGGTCTGTAATTTTCATCATAGGTACACTTCAACTGTGAGAGACAGAATGTGGAAAAAAATCCAGGAAATCACATTGGATGATTTTTAAACAATTTATTTGTATATTCTTGCGAAAAATAAATATTTGGACACCTACAAACAAGCAGG
>JAPZDV010000024.1:14294268-14306623 GCA_029814665.1 Acanthurus lineatus | reverse complement strand
CTAATAATGTAAGTCTATAAGAGTGCTTAATTTTATCATTTTTACTTTGGTCTGAACTTAAGTAGGCATATTGTAATAAATAGAAGTTTTGTTGTATCCTTTTTCAACAGACTCCAGTCATTTCACTTCAGATAGCATGTAGTCTTCCAAAGAACAGCTACTTCAACAACGCCTACAGAAATTCTTTTTTTTTCCAGGTAATCACAGAGCTTTTTTGTGTGGGCTTGTCATTTGAGACTTTTTTCTCATCACAGTGTAGTTGCTTAATACTGTGTGAAGACCAGTAAAAATAGACAACGCATATTAAATGAAATCCCTGAACCGCGTTGGAGATGGATGTTAAAATACTTCTCACATTATAGATTGTTGGAAGTGACATGTTGCCTGGCTGTGTTTCTAAATATTTGAATTGAATGATGTTATTCTGTGAGAAGTCTGAGTTGAGTTGTGGTAATGTTGAAACAAACTGCGGTGATCAGTTTTTAGCAACTTGGAAAGTTTGTCCCCAGAAAGCTTCCTCAAACAGTCTATTCGAGTTTAAAACAGCTTTGTGAAAATTGTGAAATAGTGCTGGCTCACTTCACATCATTAAATCCAAAGACTTCACATTTTTCCAAAGTCAATTTTGAGAACATTATGTGGTTTCTGTTTTCCCATTTTCTCTTTGGAATCTCTACCCCTTCCATAAACCATAGTAGTGATATTCTCCAGTTCAACCCTGTGAGGGCTTTGTGACCGTGTGGTTTTAATGATTTCTTTTTCTCTGTTGAAACAGTGGGCTCATTGTGTACAGTATGGCATACTGACGATGACCTGAGTGGAATTCTTGGCTTGTCATGATGGGTTCTGTTGATACCAGTGGGTAAACAAACAACCAGTTATTGAACTGTAAAACGTTGGTACCTGCAGCTTTGCTGGATTTTTCGGTTGTTCAGACTCAATTGAAAGGAACCAGTGAGAGTGAATGTAAACATAAACTGTTCAACACATTCCTCACCATAAAAGTCATCACACTCAGCTTTCAAAGTCACGTTTTATCCGTAGAACTTGAACTGATCATGAATTGTGGACAGCAGGTGTGGTTTTGACTTGTGTGTAATAGATAATTATGCCATTTTCACTGCTCTTTATTTTCATTTTGATATTATTTTGTATCAGTTTAGAAAGAAAAACATATAGTTTTAGATTTAACAATTAACCATCAACTCATTTTTAAAAAAATTAGGTCCACCCTGACGGAACATGCTGCTCACATGCAAATGCATCAGTTAAGAAGTTTTCTACATATAGTAACATAAATGTTTTACAAGATCTCACTTTTAATGAGTCAAAATACTGTAAGTACATTTTGCTGTTCATGCTTACTTACTTTTGCTGAAGCTACAGGACTTTGGGTATATTTATTATTGCTTTGTCACTTTTGAATGATGAGAGAGAGTAAAGAAATAAAGCTCTTAAATATTGCAGGGAAAAACATAAATAGAGGAAAAAAAGGCATATTATTAAATATTAAGTAAGTAAAAGTTTATTTTCATTACAGAAAAAACAATACAAAGTGCTGCTGCACAAAAATAAATGCAGAATAGGGTTACACATACCAAACAAACAAACAAAAATAAAATAAAATATAACAATAAAAATGTGCACAAAAATACAAAAGATTAAAATTAAATATATGCAGAAAATAATAAATAAATTCAGTTTTCACCTCTAAATTAGGAAAGTAAGCCATAAAAGGAAGGTTTATTAGTCACTTTTTGAAACCATTTCCTGACCTGGCTGATCTAAATGAGGGGGAGGGATTATTCCAAGGTACAAAGTCCCAAAGGTGAAGGCTTCTCCTTTAGGGATATGTTCCTCGCTGGCAAGCCATGAGGTGAGAGAAATTCAGGGTACAGATCAGTCTTTCTTCAACACTCATTAATAACACAGGACTAAACATGCTATTTTTTTTAATTTGCCACTCAAATTTCATTAAATGCAAAAGAAAGTTAGAAACACTTGCACTCCTTCCAAACTTTTCACAGACAGAAAAAATAAAATAAAAACTGCACAGACAACACCATAACAACAGCTTGCTGCATCCATCTGGTGTTTATATACGTTTTTGTCCCTCCCTAATGATGAGAAGGCTATTGAGTAAACATTCAGAACACAGAGAGACATTGTAGAACATCTGTTATTCTGGACTGTTCACTCCTGCTTATCTTCACACACAAAAGGCTCAATCATTGTTCACCCTCCTCCGCTCATGGGGGAGAGCGATTAGACTGAAGGAATCCTCAAATCAGTAGATAACATGCAATTCCAGAAACTTTAGCCCCTGCAGAGGCTCAGGCATTTTCGTTTCTTCCTAAGTTTTCAGGGAGTGGTTCAGAAATATTTGCACTTTCTATCCAAAGAAGAATTTGCCATATTTGAAGCATATTCCTGCTTATGTATTATTGCACATAGATAGATTGAGATAGACTCCAGCTGCCATCAAGACTTTGATGCAATTAAAGGTGGGTATTAAGCAGCTATTTTGGACCTTAATGTTTTTAAAATTCATCAGAAAATGACCCTCTCAAAATTATGCACAGCGTTTAGCTCCTAAGTATTCTGTGGCTTCATAGCAAACCTTTCTTCTCAATTAACACAGAAGTGAGTGAAGGGTGCTGGATAACACTATTAACTTAGCAGCTACAATAAAGAATCAGCTTAAAACTGGTTGTAAACATTATTTTTTCAAATCAGTTTTGGATCTCTGGGCTTCTAGATACCTTTAATTAAATCCAATGAGCTGTATGGCATCATTTTCTGTTTTTTGATTGTTGCTCTTTTCGTTTTTGTAACCCCTCTCTAGCCTCTGCTGTTGTTTAGGAAAATGTAACAGGGCTGTTTTGCTATAAAGCTCCAGAAATGTTCTGTGGACTGAGAGGCCAATGAGCTCTATGTTCACATAGGGGTGTTTTCTTTTCTTCTTTGGGTGAATTGTTTCCTCATTCTTGAGGACGTTAAAAACGTTTGTATTTGTGAAGTAACATTTCCTCTTCTACACTGTAAACCACACGTTGCATTTCCTCATCAGTTTTCTAGGTATTCATTAAACCAAAAATCACTCTCATTTTCTCTAAGCAGAGAATTTCAACGTGATAACACATTTTGTGTTGCATATTGGTGTCATGTCTGCGTTTTATCAGTTAATCATGCACACGTTTGGATGCCTGAGAATAACTCCCAGATGCATGTCAAGGGTTCTGTCGGCTCTGGCTCTCTTAACAGGAGGCAGAAGAGACACTCTTTGTCCGTCGACAGAGGCTCCAGTCAGTTGGAGGCTTCTCCCTGCTGCTGCTCCACTGTCTGTCCCATATCAAAACTAAAGACATGAACTCTGACTCCAGTCCTGCATTTCAGAGGCTTTTTTCCAAGGTATACACAAACACTCAAAGTGTGCATGAATCATTAACACTTTTTTGCACTTCATATAGAGCTGAAGTCTTAAATTCCAGGGTTTTTTTTATGGAGATCACCGCAAGTTGGATGTCTTACAAAAGAATGCCATTATTTACATTTTTGTTTGCATGAAACTTTACATTCTAGATACTGCAGGAGTGTCTTGGAGAGCTGTTTCAGTCCCGACTGGGTGTTTCCCTGTCTGGAGGGGATTTGTGTGTGCTGTTTCATGACCAAGGGGCCTCTTCAGGGGATTTAAAGGGGGCTCTTTCAGACTCTCATGCTGCCTCCCTGCTTTACAGGCTCCACAAACCAAACAGAGGACTGCTGTCTGAGGATGTAAGAGCGGAGCATTTTTCCTCTAACAATGAGTATTTCCTAAAGCAGTATTTTAACTTCAGGTGGAAGCGTGATTGTTCATTATTGCATTTGTCTCTCAGTATTATATGTGAGTGGCGGGGTAGTTGTGAGTCAGAAAATAACAAGAACCTTGCATGTCTCTTGTTTGTCTGTCCTTGATTATGTAAGCAGGAAGTTGAGGAGATTCAGAGGATGCACAGAGAAACAGCTCTCTTTCCCCATCTTGAAGGACTTTTGAAAGATAAGAACTCTGGCATTGCAGAGAAAGCTGGAGACCAGACCCGGTAAACAAGTCAATGTCCCAATACATTTTAAAAAAAAATAAAAAACACTAAACAAAGCAAAACTAACTAAAGTTAACCATGATGACAACACATGTCCAAGATAACAACATTCCTGTCAGACTCCTATGCTTCTAATGGTTTTATGGTATGGTGTGCAGATGTAATTGTCAAAGGTAAATTATGGTTAGAGAATAAACTAACCGCTTTATGATAAAGCATGTACCTTCTCACTGTTATTTATTTATATAAATATATATATATATATTATTTTTTTAATTAACTGTGGATTGACTTTAACATTAACCTGACCTGTGATCAGCTACACATCTAACTCAACAGCTTTAAAGCATATTTCCCAACTTTGAAAAGTGTTTAGTTTCATCATACTTTCTTAGTCTTTCCTTTAAAGTTTCTGGGAAGGTAAATCCATGAACGGCTGGTGGTCACGTCGCCTAATTTGGGACCAAAAATATATAAATATATGTATAGTTGACTGAAAAGTATGAGAACATAGCCTCTGACATATTTGGCATTTGAGTATGGGGAAACTTTTCTCTGCTTCCAGTTATTTGAGAAATCATGTCAGCCTGACATGGTTTGACAGCTGCTGTGTAAAGTGAACTTACTGGGGGGCACCACCCATATATGTATATGACTATTGGCAGAGTTGATATAGAGCCCATAAGTTTAGCAGTGCATAGGTAATGCTACCTGTTCCATGTAAGTTGATGGAAGATGTTAAAACCACAAATGTTATACCATAGTTAAACAAAAAGAAATATATAGGTGGTTTAGCTCAGTTTACTAGTTAAACAACAAGTTCATGTGTCTGACCATCTATAGTTCATTTGACAAATTTGGTAGTTTATTTAATGGTTCAGTGGATTTAGTGATAGAAAAAAAAAATATAATGGCTCATAAGCTGGGAAAGTGTCAACCGAGTTCATATTTGATGATGCTCATTAAGACAAACTTTGATTTTGTACTTCAAGCCAAGGTTCCACTTGCTGTGTTTGTTCACGAGTTTGTTTTGTTGCATCATTTTCTCAAAAGACATTGTGAGCGCACCAAATTACATTAACCTGACACCTTATGAGTCAAAGTTAAAGGTGATGTTGAGTTTCAGTGCCTTTTGCATAGTGACAAGATTCAAATGCTGAGACAAATTAAATTCTGAACCCAAACATTTGCTGTTTTTGTGACTGTTCAATAAAAAATTGGTATTCACCCTTGTTTATTGTCTATGTTTACATGACTGACTTACTGTACTGTATTGTATGTCAGAAACCCAGCAATGTCTGGTTAAGAGAAAAGCTCTGTCTGTACAGTAAGCTGATATGACCCCATGCATACCATCCTGCTTCAATCAAAGCCTAATGCAGTGTGGCAGTGTTATTTCTCAACAGCTGATCATTCCGACACATGATGTATAAACAGCAGCTCAATTTGGATTTCCGCATGCAAACTTTATTTTAAAAAGCGCTCTTAATATTCTCCTCTCATGCACAATTTGCTGTTTTTCTGCATGTGTTTGGTTTGATGATTAACATCGCACCTTATTCAAAAGTCACTCTTTCTATCTATAAGTGGCTGTAATCTCCAGACCTCTGAGTTACTATTTGTGGAAACTTTCCAGATTGCTATTTTGGGATTCTGTCTGTCACTATGGAGTGTGTGGGACTTAAGTTTAAAAAGGACACCATTTATAAAACATTTAATTTGATAGTGCCAAGATTATTACAATAATGTAATATTTCAAAAACAAGGTCAACGTGAATGGCAAATGAGAATAATGATAGTTGTGTCTCTAGTGTTTTTTTTTATTTTTAACATATCAAGCTGTTATGTCTAATTAATGGAAAGTATGACATCTATTCTTGTTTCCCGCCCTTAATTTAGTCCGTGGCACACACTGTGCCAGAACAACTTTTTTTTTAAGTTTTCCATTTTTGTCAATGAACACAATATTTGGCATTTCTTTAATTTTTTAAATAACTGACCACAAGAGCGTTCATGTTGCAGTGTTTATTTTTTGCAACAATAACCACAAAACATGAATTCCATAGTAAAACAAGAAACAGCTTTCTTTTCAAACAATTCAATATGTTTTTGACTTTTGCAAACACAAGTAATGCATTATAATAGCATTCCTGGAATTTGTTTATGAATGCTTAAGTGATTAAAAGCGGCACATTGACAAACATCCTCATACAACCCGTATGTGTGCACACATACAGACATCTGTTTCTATTTAGTGGTCCTATGTGTGGAGGAGGGGAAGTTCATTGTAGCAAAAGCTTTGCTGTAATTCCAGACATCTGTAGGCAAAAAACTGGCACCCTCAATGCTGTGTGGCTTTGAGTGCGATGAAAATGATGATCAAAATGATTCCACAGACAAGTCCAATGATATTTAGGATCTTGGCTGTCCTTGATGCATCCTGGGCAACAGCTGATTCTCCAACAGCATTTGCATTTTGTGCCTTTAAAAAAGCAAGTATCAAAACTAGTATTAATTTAAATTCAGTTCAATTTACTAGATAAAAAAAAATGTGTGAAGTTGCAAAAAAGTGTTATGTATAGTTTTTGATCAATTACATGTCTTAGAATACAGAAGTTGGAAGCAGTGAATCAAGGAAACAAAAAAAAGTTACATACCTTGCAGGAGCAGACGATAGCAGCAATCCCCAGAGGCAGACAGCAGCACACGGTGTTAAAGATGGACCATGCAAGGTATGATGGAGCTACTGCACGACTTTGGCCTCCCTCCATAGTGGTTCTCTGTCTCAGTGAAAGTGAATGAGAGAAATGCTTTGTTGGACAATGCCTGGATCCAGTGGGTGGTGAGGTCTGCACCCAACACCCTTTTAACATTCATGGGTGTGGTTTAAGGCGTTGCATAAGGCTACGACTGTGTGAACAACCAATAGAGAAGAAAAAAAACACTTATTTGGTGGTGAACGGATATTTCAATCTTTGGTCATGTCTTGTAATTTGAGCTCTACTGGCTGAAGTATAGAAGAGACTTCATTATGGAAACCTAAAAAATCACTTACACTGACTTTACACCACAGACTTATTTTAAAAACTTAGAGAAGAACAATTGCACAATAGCATATTTGTGCTCAGGAGACCATTAAACCTTTGTGTATCTGTAGCTATTGGTAATGTACCTAAATGTATCTGTGCACAAGGAAATCTCTGTTTGCAGTTAAATTTTGCTTTCCATACACTAGAGAATATGTCTGAGATTTATGTTTTTGCAAAAACCAGCAGACCATCTTTGGTCTGTATATGAGGAACTATTTGAATCATGAAGGTTACACTGATTAAAAACAACTGCATCCCTTGTATCTAATGGCTGCCCGGAATGTACTGCAGTCTCCACCTCCAGCACCGTTAATGCACAACAATTAGGCACCTGAAAAGACCTTTCTCACACATAGATTATGATCTAAGGCTTCATAATAAGGGCAATAATGTAATATCCGGTTCATTAAGTGCTTTCTGATTTATCTCCTTTTGCACAGTCAATTTGCTCATGGCTCCAGTTTTTCTCGTGCAGTAATCTCAAAAGAGGAACTCAATCTTAAGGTTGCACTGTAAGCTTAAAGTGAACTAGAACTGTTTTAAAGTGTTTAAAGAAGTACATGATAGTAAAACTGGCTGTACTGGACACAGTGTTCTTTATGAGGTTGATAAAAAAAATCAAAAGAGAGAAACAATGAAAAAGAACTGGTTTAAAATATAAGGCACAAATGCAAAGGAAAGCTTTTCCGTGGCAGCCTTTATCATGTGCATCTTCTGTCTGACAAAAAAAGAGCCTTTTACAACATTTTGTCACTTCTAAAAAAATTCCCACACTTCTTCACACTCAAGGTTATTTAAAGTTAGTATTATAAGTCTTGGAAAATGAGCATTTGCGTCTGTGGTAATCAGTTCCTGCTGAATTACACAACAGCAAATTTCCCCCAAATGAGAACAGGAACAATTGGTTAATCACAAAGGGATGGAAGGGGTATTTGAATAAATCTCCTGCAGTGCTAACAAATCAGATGAGCAAGGCAATGTATGAACTTTAAATAGCTAATGGCTTTAAGGGAACGTTAAAACTCAGGCTTACACTGATTGCAAAACAGTCATGGTCATTCATCCAGTTCAAGGTCTCATTATGATTTATTCAACAGTTTGCACCATCCTTTTTCCAAATCTACAAATTGTTGTCTGACTCCATTAGTTTAGAAACAACATTTTAAGTCTGTTACCCATATAGAAGGAGTAAGGTATAGGTAGTATATTGTTCATACTGTACTATACTATACTATATAATCCTATACCATATAATTGCGAAATGCCTTTGAATTAACTGAAGATTGCAGTAAGATAACAGTAAGATATTGACTTTCGTTTTATCTATCTCTTTATCAACATCTAGATCTTGGCTCAAGTTCAGCACTGGTAATTTCCTGCTAACGGGAACAAAATGGTGAAATCAAATGGAAGATGAGTCATTATATTCTTATGAATGAACAGCAGGAAACAACAGGATCAAATGCCAAATTTATTTGTGTAACAATTCAACAATTTTGGTTTGACCAACTGTAATTCTGCCTATAAAGCCCCATGGCAAAGATGAAAAGATACTGTATCCAGTACATATCAGTTAAACTAACATGTACTTCATAAAATTTTAAAACAGGTCTAATTCATTTTAGCTCACAGTGAAGTTTTAAAGTGAGGTTCATCTTTTGAGACAAAAAGACTGGAGTCATGAGTGGATTTATTGTGCAAAGGGAGATAAATAGAAAGGCTTTTAATGAATAGCAGCATTGTCCTGTTTGTATGTGTCGTCGTCTAAGAAACCACACTGTGGCATCCACAGCAGACTCTGACCCCTGAAAAAGCCCCCGTCTCTACAATTAGCCTTAACGCCTGTATACATTCTGTCCTGCTTCGATCTAAACGTACTGCAATGTGGCAGCTCTTATTATTTCTCAACAGCTGACATGTTCAATGATACTACAAAGCCGTGGTAATTATTCTGACACATACTGCATGAACAGCAGCTGGACATTGAATTCTACACTTTTTTAAAGCAATTATAAGCTGCACTGTCCCAACCTCAGCTTTCCAGCTTGTTTTTGACAACTTTAACAGCCTGTCACTATGAAATGTGTGATTTATATACACAGTAAAGACATGTGTTGCCAAGCATTCAAGTTCATGATGTAATTAGCTAGAACTAGAACTAGAACTTAATATTTTGAAAATGGGATCAAAGTATATGGCAAAGCTCAGTACTGTGACTCTGGAATTTTGTTCCATGCAAAGGAAGATAAAGAGCTTCACTGTCTATGGGTGCTGCTGGCTGGTATTTAGCCATGAAGACAGTCGCCCCGGAGGCATGATGTCAAGCTCTGCTTCCTTTCAAGAACCCTTGATGAAGTCCAGCACTGCAAAATGATACTGTCCACTGTTGCTGCTGTTTCTGAAGAAAATGCTAAAATTCATATTAGAAATGACTCCTTATTTATAGAACCATATAAGCAAGTTTATTGGATATATACTAGGCAATTACTTTGAGTTTAAAGGGGAAGATGAAAAGTCAGTCTGTCATTTTGTAACATATTAAAAGCACAGAAATATTCACAGATGGAAGAAAAAATTACTGGTAAATATTAACTTTGTTACTTATTGGTGTCATCTGTTGATTCTTGCACATATTTGAGATTACAAGTGGTGTGTAGAGCATTAAAATCTAAACTCAAGTACAATTACACTCACAAGAAACAAAAAAAATCAAATATAGGTGCAAACTACTATTTGAACATTTTTTTCAAGTAAATGTAAAAAAGAACTTGGTTGGTTAAGTTCTCAGAGTTCAAATTAATTAACATAAAGTTATACTTGATCAAGAATGATGTATAATTCAAATTTAAAAAGCCCAACAGATCAGCCACAATACAAGTTAATGTCACTATCATAGTATCAAAAGTTGTTGTCACACAAAAAAATACCACAGCTAATGTTATCTAGCTAAATATATTTCATCTACATAGTCTTTAAAATGCTTCGAGAGGTCAAAGGGACAGTTCCTAAATGCAGAAATTGCGGGTTTTTTTAGGAGACGTGGCAAGAATAGGAACTGTGGCCATATGCGATCAGGAACCGACACTGGAGGCTGCCTATTTTTCTGGGTTTTACTCTGTTATCATCATCAAATAGTAATGGTACTTCGTTGTCTTTAATAAAGCTAGGACCCCCCCGACCCTCAGCTGCTATTGTTTTAAGAATTGATTTGACCAATTTTTCCCATTCTGCTTTTCTACAGAACCCACATCTGAGACGTAACACAACCTCTCCTTGAAAACATCATTGAAGAGCTGGCAACAGATGGCTGGTCACTACAGGATGGAGCTCTACTAATCTGATGAACTGTCAAAACTCACACTTTTCACACCAGGCATGGCCAAGGATCTCACACCCTATTGTGAACATGGGAGAACTAAGGGATGGGGACGTGTGCTAAGCACATGAAATGAAATGTGCCTTGACTGCCATGCATCAAAGAAACTAAAAGAAAACACAACATCATGATTTTACATGTTGATTTTGGTCTAGAAACAGAAAGAAGTAAACTAACAAGAACTGTATACACATACCTCTTCTGGGTATGGGACATCTGAGTTTGAATGCAAGCTGCCTGACACAAGGTAATCTCAGAGGGAGGGCAAGCCTGTGCATATGGTAAAGTGTTGATTTAATAACCCTCACCTCACCTCACCTCACCTCATCTCACCTCACCTCTCCTACAGCTTTGTCCTCTAAAGAGCGAACAAATGAAAAGCTCCCCAGAACAAGAATATGTTGATTCTAATTTCTCTTTAACTTTTATGCACTTATACATTTAATGTAGTTATATCACCTCTAACTCCTTCCTAAATGTATGTCAACATTAAAACTTTTTTTGTTTTAATGAGAACCTGCTGATTTTAGAAAAACTTTTGCAAAGCTGTGTCTATTAATGTGTCCTTAACCACAGGGAGGCAGTGTTGATCTGTTACTGAGGAAAAGAGAGGCGGGAGTTCAATGCGTGGGATGCTCTCATACTGTTTTGGTCGATCCAAAGGCAGGTTTCCAGAAGTGTTGGAGATAGTCTCTACATTATCTTTGACAATCCTTGTCAACTCATAGTATCATTCAGAGGCACACGATAGCACAGACACGTGCAGAGACCGTCAGGGGGATGGACTGAGGCAGAAAAAAAGAACAAAAAACAACCAACCAAACAAAAAAAATAAAGCAAAACAAAACAACCAAACAAAACGAACCAACAAAACGAAACAAAAACAGTAAGAGCACTCAAATGCAGGGCAATAAGTGCTACTTATAATGTGTTTTGCGTTTGATGCATTAATATTATCAAACATGTAGGCCTTTTCTCCTAACGTCCAGTCATTAGGTTATTAAATAATCTAAAAATTAAAGAAAGTGCAGATTGTCAGGATAAATAACAATACGAAAGAAGAGGTCTTTAATGTATTTTTCTGACAAACTTATGTTTTATTCTCCTCTGAATGTGAACCCCAGTGTAGTAAAACGATTATACTGTCTAAACTTTTGTTTGTTATTTTCTACAGAGTAGCCTAATGTGACAGAACGATGATTCCGTGCCGTTTAAAAAATAGTACTGGATTTTACGAGCGACGTTGAAAGCATCAGGTCACTATGGTAACTCCACGCTGAGACTTCCGACATAAAAGTGAGCGTAACAAAAATTTACGTTTAACTTAAAGATAAAATATAACTAAACTACCTGGTTGGTTTGTTAAACAATATAGCAGGCTTTAAAGGGCAGATGCGTGATGGACAAACTTGACGACTTCGAGAACTTTTTGAAGAACGTTGACAAAATAAGTGAGTAATACAGCTCTTATTAGTAAAACGTCATAATTGATAGATGTTGAAGTTAGCATAGCTCAAATAACTGTCTTTGTGCCATGGGGGCAAAACTAACACTTAAACAAACGTTTAAGAGACAAATGAACTTTAATTGTATTAACCTATAGCACAACTAAACGATAAATTGGTAACGTTTGGGGCATTGTTAAATACAGAAACGGTCGGTTAAGCTACGTATTAATTTACCAGTGGCCAGTGTAACGTATATATAGTAACGTTATATTTAGATTAAATAAATTAACTTATATGTACATTTTACAACACGTGTAATTATTTCAGATACTGACCCATGTAATTTATCATTTTTTTAGGTGA
>JAPZDV010000024.1:14253051-14265726 GCA_029814665.1 Acanthurus lineatus | reverse complement strand
TAGCAAACGTGATGGAAAATGCTAGATGAAAACGCTGCATTTAAAGACATAATTTATTATTAACCTGCACCATGAGTAATGATTCTTATCTCACAGCAGCATAAAGTAAAAGCTGACCTTTACCTAACATGATTTCTTTTCTCTTAAGCTGCTAACCCAAATCAACATAAAATATTGAAAGGTAGCTTCTCTGTGCTTTTTTCTTCCTAATGTTTACTGATCAATACAGCTATAATAGCTTCTGACAGCTATGGAGACTTTACCTGCAGGATGTTCTCAATTTGATCATTTTTTGCTCAAGAATTTCACTGTTTCTTTTAAGGGAAAATGACTCCGTTAAGGTTGTACTCTGCATTTGTGTTGGTGCCTCAGGTTAGCTGGAGTGCCAGCAGGAATCACGCTGCTGCCCAGTGCCCTGTCAACCAGTGCCAGCTTCACCATCAGTCTCTTCCAAATGATTAATTACTCAGTAGTGTACCTACACTGTGATCTCAGTGTCTGCCTGAGGAACCGCTCTGACTGTGAAAGGGTAAGACTGCAGTGGGCGCACACTGTGTAATGAATGCGAGAGGATGAGAGAATGAGCGGCTGAGAGGGATTAAATTTAGTGACACGGGTGTGACACTGTGAAAACAGGGAGACAGATGAGGAGCGAACAGGCTGATGTAAATTGGCTGGGGAGATGAGCAAGAAGGGAGACCAAGGTGAGTTAGGAACTGGAGAAGAGGTGAGAAGAGGTGAACGGACGTATGGCCAAATATGGTAGAAAAACTAGGAGAAGAGGAAGTGTTATTAGCAAGAAATAGGATAAAAAAAATTCCTGTATTGATGTGAAAAGAGCGAGGATGTAGTATGATGACATAGGTACGAGAACGGCTTTCTAAATGTGAAAAGAGTGAGATGCACTGACTAAGACTGAGGCCGTCAGCCAAAGACACGCAGCCTAAAGCATCTGTCATGTCATTACGCGTTCCCAAGGTTGGATAAGGTCTTTGCAAAGTTTCAGAAAAACATTTGCAGAGAAGCAAAGGATGCTGATACCAACTGCTGTCTCCGGCTGTTGTGGGACTTTGGCCCCTTGTTTAATGGGAAAAACTGAATCATCTAAGAGGTACACATTAGGGGGCAGAGGTGAAACAGAGGATGAACTCCAGAGACTCATTTAAAAGAGTCTGCCTTTGTAGTGTACTGCTACAGCTCTCATATGATATGTCTCCTCATTTATCTAGTGTTGCTACAGCCTTTGAGACTAGCATTTGTTTTTTTCAAGCATTTTTCAAAGGTTATAATACTACAATCAATAATAAACTTAATTTATTATCAAGATTTCAAACTTAGTTATAAAGCACTTTAGGTGATTTAAAGAAAAAACAAATTCAAAGTCAAAAACAACAAGTAAAAAACAAGTGGATTTAGAAAAGTTAAAAAATCATAGGAAAAAAATCACTAAAAGCAATGAAATGAGAAATATGAAAGTTTGTCTTCAAGAGAGATTTTCAATGAGAGACACAGTTTTGACTTTGTTTTTTTGGCCAGGTCATTCTGTAGTCCGAATAGTCCGAAGGCTCGATTACCTGTGTGTATTAAATCTCAAAACAACCAGAAATGACGCATCTGATGATCTCACGGAGCAGGATGGTGCAAGAAGCGATGAGAGATCTGTTAAATAACTCAGGGCTTAAGGCTGTGAATGTAATCGATAAAATCTTGGAATCAATAATGAAAGGAAACATGTAGCCAGTGAGCGACAGACAAAATCCTGCAGAGTTTTGGACGAGCTTGAGGCTTAAGGGTTTTTTTTTTTTTTTAGTGATGCCAGAGAATGAAGATTAAGAGTAGTCCAAATGACTAGTAATGAAGGCATGAATAACAATTTTAAGATGCTTGCTACAAAGAAATGATTTAATCTTTGAAATGTTAATGTAATGGTCAGTTTAAATTCATAATACATGCCTTTGCTGGTTTGCTGATATTAGAAATGCACTGCTATATAAAGACTACAAAAAGCACATACCTGGAGTGTGAACTTTTCACACATTTCCCACATAATCACTACCTTTCTTTATGTGCACTTATTGATCTTTTTCTCCTTCTTTCTTTCAAATGGTGTTTCTATCTCGGCGACTGATGTCAGGCTACATATTTTCCTGAAACATTTCATTGACATAAGAGCTATACATCTCAACTACCTTGTTTGAACTGCTCCAGCTCCAAGTGGGCCGCTAAGATTAAAAGAGAGAGGGTGGCTTTCAAGCAAAGATCCTATTTTCAGCTCTCTATGTGGAATAGATGTTTCTGCTCCTGCCCTTTTATCCAAATAAAAACACCATAAAGGAAAACAGGTTTATTTATCAGAGAAATACTCTTGGATTCTTTTAGTTACCACCTCTGTGTATTGTTTCCACAATTTTTGAGGATGAACAAGAACATCATCCTCTTTTCAAGAGTCATACGTTAGGTTCTCTGTCATTTTTCATACCCACATGCTAAATATTTCCCTTGTCTTTTGATAGCAATGCCTTCAACAGAGGAATGCTTTTCCCTCAGAGGAGCCAGATGCTGTTGTTTCCAATCTCAGGAATCGCATATCCTTTGGCCCCATGTTGAAAGAAGTGAAGAATTCTACCTTTTCAGAGGAGACAGGTAATTATTAGCTGTGCCTTAAAACAAAAACAATCAATCTGAGATAACAGAGCGCGTTTGGGAGATGCTGCAGGACAGGAAATGAGAGATGACCATGCCATTTATCTATAGCATGTGAGGAGACAAGCCAAAGAGGATGCCTTTGTTTAGTTGAACTCCAAACATTGCACTCTTCCTAAATAATAGACAAATTTCTAAAGCATTGTGAGACCTCAGGAAACAGAAATTTTCAAAATTGAGGATGGAAAACTGTTATTTTTTTCATTAAGATAAACAAATCAGGCCTACAGTCTCATGAAAGATGATTTCTTTGTTATTTCAGACCCAACAGAGCTTGACCTGGTTCTTGTCGTCGTCAGCCTGGTGGTTGGCTCCTCTCTTGTCACAGTGATGCTGCTGCTGGTTTGGCTGGCCTACCGTCACCGGGCAATCTGGCCGCTCCACTCGGCATCTCCACCACGAGCTTGCTGTGGATGTCTGCGCCCAGGAGGTGACTTGATCCTACCGTGACCAAGGAGGAACCACTGCCAATTACACTGATCACGTCTTCACCAAAATAGCTGCCGACAATTACATTAGTCAACAGACAGTGGGGCAGTCAATCACATTAACCGTAGAGCAGAGGCGGCCAGTCGTATCAGCCAGTATAGGCCAGACTAGGCGATGAGGAGCAATCCAATTCACACTTCCTCTAATAGGTGACACAGCTGTTGCAGTCGAATTTCACACTTAACCATGAGCAGTCTATAACCATTCACTGAAAATAAACACCATCCGTACGAAGAAAAGCTGCTCTGATTCCTTTATTTTCCCTCAGTGGCAACAGATCAATAGTCCTTGTATCCTACCTACAGATTGATGGCTGTTTAATACTCGTTTAATATAATGTATGCATTCATGGCTTGGCGTTTATATCGAGCCACTTTGATAGACTGTTTAGCAAAAATGTCTCTCATTGTATTAGAAAAGTTCAAGCAATTTATGTTTGTGAGAAAACCTGAGGATCTTTGTGATGCTGCTTTTTAAAGTACTAATCAAAATGACTTCTTGACTATTACAACAGTACAGTGAAAAAATTATATGATAAATAATATAAAATGTTTAAGAATTAATTTTGGTAATGTGTTATATTTAATAATTGAAATAAATTTACCACTGTGATTAATTTTTTTGTATATACAGCTTGAATTATAAATCTTTTTTGAAGAAGGAATTCTTGACCCTTTATTGATATGACTTTAATTCATACTTTAAATCTCTGACCTGAATTCTTAATCATTGCAATGAAATTATACATCATGGGAAAGTTGTCTGCATTGTTTCTCACATAATGCACCTCCATGCATTACTGTGCAGACTCTGGCTCCAAATAATTCAGTAGCATGAGATAGTAGCTCCAGTATCAGGGATATTTTGGCTTCATTTTCATACAGTGGGAGGAAGAGGAGACCTGCTGTGAATCTTATTACAGTCATTTGTGTGGATGGTTACCCCACAGCCTTACAAAATCCTGAGATTAAATTGATTTAACCTTAGCTATATTTTTTTCCTGAACCCAAACCGTTTTTGTCCTTCAACCTACGCAGATCCTCACCAGTTGAAGTGACCACAGGTAAAGCTTAACCAAAAACTATTTTTGACCAGGGAAATCAGAACACACTCTTCTGTATATGAAATTAAATTTACAGTTCAGATGTTTCTTAATTGGATGAATCACTGATAAACAAATGCATGTGTCCAAAGAGGAATATCATATTACAATTTTTCACTCTCTAAAGTGTCTTGGAAATCATGTTCCTCTCACAATCATATTATGATTCTCTGTGTTTCTGCTCTCTCGTGCACGTTTTAATATTTATAATTCTGCAGGAATACAAGTGGCAGAATATCTGCGTAAGATAAGGGTTTGATAAAAAAAATATTCAATGCTGGTGAGGGATACACAGGAAGCAATTAAAGTTCTTGTCTGAGACACAGAGCTGGCAAACTCCAGCATTTATCACAGTAGCAGATTAGACAAACCTTTTCAGCTCAAACCCCAATGCTCTCCTCTTGTTTGGTTATGTTTAGCTCTTTCTATGCTCACAGAATATGGATCGGAGGCACCAGAGTTGAGCTTGATACTTGCTAAAGGACATGAGGGGCAGTGGAAAAGCCATCAGCTGCAGCCAGTCAGCTTCCCCAGTGTGGTGGAGCCTGCTAATGTGATTGGCTGAGCTGCAAGATGGAGGCTCCATCAATGAAGATAGACTTTCACCCTCAGGTAGCCATTCAGAAATCTCATCACGAATGCCTGGTTTTCATTGAAACATCAATCCGTGGGTCCATCCTAAATAATAGTGTGAGTTAGTGAAGCATGAAACTATGGCAGTGAATGCTAAATTCATCTATTACCGTTCCTGCATACATAGAGAGTGAGATGGAGGGTTTTGGGGCCTGGAAGAACTCTGTGCTGCAAGGACTTTTACAGAGCATTGGTCAATTAAATCACCAAAAACAGTGGAGATTCAGAGCATGTTCTGTAATAACGATGATGCTCTTTCATGTTTTTATTGGTTATTCTGCTCAAGTTTTCTCATATGAGAGGTGATTGATTGCTGTGTGGCCTAAGGTAGAGTAAGAGCTCTCATTTCATGCACATGCAGCTCAACTCTTTGAGTGATTACGCAGACTATTTGAAGTTAATAACTTATGAATATATCTGTTTCGGGTAATTAAAGATTGCATTTCAAAACCATCATAAAATGGACAATATCGGCCCTCATGCAGACATTGACTGACTCTGCTTCAAGGGCTCATCCTAGGAGGTTAATTAGGACATATAGGCCAATTAGGGGCGGGTGCCCCTTCTTGAAGCATGTTGAGTGAGATGCTGAAGCAATGTGACATTGAGAGATGAAGGCAAGAAAGTCAATGTTGTCTATTTTCTAGTCAGCCAAAACTTAAATACATCAAAATCTATTTACTTGAAACCTTCAGCATAAACATAAAAAAATTGATCTGCAGCTGCATGTAACAATAGCTGTATAACACATGTCCTTCTATCTTAGGCCACAAACTTTTCAACCACCCCCTTTAATTTAACTTAAAAAGTTGTGATGTTCTTAAAAAAAGGCATCACTGATATAAGTATCAATTATGTGTTTCTTGTATTGTCCTTTTAAGCTTTCAACAGCCTGCAGAACACAGAAATCTACATTTTTTTTTATCATGCTACATGTTTAAATGCAAGTAATTTGCATCTCCTCCCCGTACCAGGCCTGCAGGGTGAGGGAGCAGATGTTAAATTAATGAAATAATAAAATTAATAAAAAATTCCAACCATATCTCTGAAGTAAAAGTCCGAACAAAGAGACACCTCAGAGTAAAGACGAAGACAAAATATGACTTCAGTTGCTCTCATGAGACAAATAATACGGACAGAAATCTCAATGATTCACATTTACAGTTTATAGAAGCATGAGAAAGGCAGACACAATAAGAGAAAATCAGCTGCCCAGTGAGTATTGCATACAATTGTGAATTTGTGGTGGAGATTTGCGTCATGTTCTCTGCAGGAGCCATATTGAGTCTATCTGCTAGCAATGAAGAAAACCCAAGAGAGATGGCCCATATATTTATATGACTGCCAAAGCTAGTGGCCCATAGGAACAATTTATATAACTATGTTTGTCCGAGGCTATGAATATACCTATCTGAGTCCATCTCATCCCTTTACAATGCAACAAAACACCTCGTCCTGATATAAATTCAGCTGTGAAGGGGGTTGAGTGGTGGTAAAATATAATTGAAGAGCCCACAAAACAGAACAGCAGGGGGGAATAAAAAGGAAGGTGGTGGAAGAAACCTTTGCTTCCCCCATCTTCTTGAACGAGCTTCCTATTACCCTAATCTTCTCACATAAGCCAGGCTGTTTAAATCTTTTTTCTCAGATAACACCCCGTCTTAATGGTGCAGAAAGATGAAAATCCACGATTTCGAGGTCTGAAAGGACGTCAAGGTGAAAGGAAAGGCAGTAAAAGTCTTGGCACAATGGGAGCTGAAATGGGTGCAGCACGGTCCCTACACTATCAGGAAAATCACTCAGGGCCAGCTTGCAGCAAAGTTAAATTTGCAAGTCACCTTAAAGGATTATTGCAGAAATTTAAGTGTGCTTAATGCCTTGCAATACAGATAACAACACAATATCCAACCTTAACTGAAAAGAGTCTTCCCAAACACAGAGAGAGCAAATTAAAGCAAAGTAATTAATTCTCTTCTTTTTGTCAGTTTAGGACCAAAAGCCTAAACACCCAAATCAGTTCAAAGGCGTTTAATCTTATTTTGTTTCCTCTGAGCTGAAGAAAAACCCACATTGCCTGTCAGTGATTAATAGAGAGAAATGGAAATTATGTGTATCGTCACAGTAAAACTTTATAGATACTTTATTTACACATTATTAATGCTTGAGCTATGCCAGCAAAGTATTAAAGTCAATTTTAGCTCATTTCAAAGGGCAATCTGTGATCCAGTTCAGGGTTTAAAATGAAAAAGAAGCTCACAATCTTCTAATTAATATGTTTAGGTCTTGAATTCAAAAGTTTTCTTTGGTATTTAAAAAGCTTTATGCTCTTTCATTGACTATGCATGTAAAGTAATTGTTTGACTGCTTCTATTGTGACACCTCACCTCAGAATCACTTTGATATCACCTCCGAACACAGAGAAACCATCTGGCATTCAACTCAAAGCCCAAACCATGCTGATAATACATTTATTTCTGAACAGAATGAGCTAAAAGCACTGCAGAAATACAACCTTTCTCCGATTGAGTTTAACATTTTAGGAAACACACACTCGTTTTCTTGTTTCTGTGGATGTGCTGAATGTGACAATCACTATCACTCTTATGCCTGTAGGGTAAAAGTTAAAAAAACAGACAGCTGGCAGTTAGCTTGGTGAAACAGAGACAGGAAACAGGGTTAAACAGCTGTCTGAAAGTAGCAAAATACACCTAACAGCACCTATAATTTGGTTTAATTTGATTCAAAGAACTTTATTTTATCCCCAGTTGGACAATTAGAAAGAATATTCAGCAGAGCACAGACTCATTAGCACATTAAATCTCATTTGTTATTTCTGTACATAAAGCCACATGTTAAACTCATGTTAAGGTCTTAAATATTTCTTGGCCAGGCAAAGTGACTGTGGTCTTTGCAGTCTGCCTCATGCAGACAACGACCCTGGAAAATGGCAGGGCCTTGCGAAGAAACAGATTGACGCAAATTCCTGCGTAAAACTTTCATGCATTGGAGGCATTTATTTTTTAAACCACCAATTATTCTTCCCGTAACGGGAGTCGATCTTATGTAATTCTGGACCGACAAGACAATAACTGTATTACCCAAAATATCAAAACCTTTCTTTAACTTAGTTAAGAAGATTGCTTGATAAATGTAGCGCTACATGACAAGCTTTTCTCATAGATAAGCTTTATTTTGGCTTTCGTTTTCCAAGCCACAAATTTTGATAACATTATGTAAACATTTCCATTTAGAGCAACTGTGAGGTAGTGTATGGGTTGTACATACACACAGACACACACAGCCACAAACACACCCACACACTCTTCATGCAGACTCTGCTGCTGCTGCAGAGTGCTGCTGTATTCACAAACTCAAAAGGCGGAATACTCTGAACCTGCTGGGGGGTTAAGTGCCTTGTTAGAGTGCAGTTTGATAGAAGTGTACGGTTCATTAGACAGCTTATTCGCTGTGCAGTCCCAAATTACAGAGGGCTGTATATCATATCAACCATAACTCATATTCTGGGGTAACTAAATGTATACATTTCTCAAAAACGGTCCTGTTTTTCTTTTCTGATATCAGTCAAGCGATTTGGGTTGAAAGACATAAAGTCATACAGTATGTCTGTTAGGCTGACTTCAGCAGAATTGCCAACCATAAAACCAGTCCTGCAACATTGCAGTGCAAACAAGTTCTACACCTCAGCTCCTCCCACAGATCAGCAGAATACTCCAGTATGTCTGTGACTCCATATGCTTTTCACACCACTTGCTGACACGGATTTAAATGTGTGTCACTGCTCTACAGCTTCCTCCTTCCCGGCATGCGAAACGCTCTCCTGCTGTGCCGCTGATTGATGTTGATCCGGTAGATAAACCTTCCTGTTTATGTGTAGGATTAGAACACCAGCTTGTTGTGGTTCTCTGCGTGGATCTCTGTGCTCATGGATTGCCTCGATGGATCCCTTGGACAGTTCAGGAACTTTGAGAAGGACGACTTTGAGGACGACTGGATTAAGGTGGCAGAATGCAGATTTGATCAGGTCTATCAGGTTAAGCTCAAGGTCTTGCAAGTAAAATGTGCCTTGAAAAGCTTTGACACAACCTTTTATAACAACTTTTACAGGTAGGTATGAAAAACAATAATTACCGTCTTGAACTTACAGCATTTTCTTCATAGCTTATTGGCACGTGTGTATGCTGAGTTGCTGTAATATCAAACTATATGGTGTTCAAAGTTCAAAATACCTATTAAATACTCAAAGACTCTTCAATGACCCTGTTTTACATCATAGGAGGATAATAGAAGAGGAGTCCAACATAGCCAAAGTGAATTTCAAGTACATTGTGACCCTCTTTGGCCTGTGCAGTGAAGTGACCGCAGTGGTGATGGAGTATATGAGTAATGGGTCGTTGAACAAACTGCTGGCCAGTCACACTTTAATGTGGCCAAAGAAGTTCCAGATGATTCATGAGGCCTCCATGGGCATGGATTTTCTCCACAGCATGAAACCTCCTTTACTCCACCTTAACCTCAAGACATCCAACATCCTTCTGGATAATCATCTCCATGTCAAGGTCAGTGAAACTCAGTAGGGAACAAAGCATATTAAGACTGTAGATGTCTGCAGTGATAGCAGTGATATATTGACATTTTCTGAGCTCTGCAGAGCAATGTTTGCTAATTCTCCACTACTTTCAAACTCTTGTTTTTCTGCTAAGATTTCAGATTTTGGCTTAATCCACTGGGAGGAGAACATGAGCAAGAAAGTGTTCATGGAGAATCTGACAGCAAGAGGGAACATAAGCTACATTCCTCCAGAGACCTTCACTCAGTGCCCCGATCCTCCAGGAACCACCTTTGATGTTTACAGGTGACTTATTAAGGACAGTTTTGAAATTGCACATTGAGATTCACTGCTTTTTTTCTGACTCAGTGCACTATGCACAATTTACACAGTGTAACCATGCTCCTTACTCTATATAATCATTTTCTGTGGGTCACTGAGATGCACATTTTATATTTTACTCACATCTGACTCTCTTCCTTACTCTTTCATATTCACTTAAAAAAAAACATTTTTGTTAAAGAACTTAAGCAATCTGATGCTTTTTATTTAAAAAGGCACTGTCACAAGGTTCACTGAATGCGTGGTATGAGGAAGTGAAAAACTCAGGGCTCATGTGCATTTCTCTACTTCGATGATTTACAGCTTTGGAATTGTGATTTGGGAGATTCTGACACAACAGAAACCGCATGCAGGTAGGACTTATTTCATGTGAAATGCATCACGTGTTCATACCCAACAGATTTTTAGGGGTGACTGA
This sequence comes from Acanthurus lineatus, assembly GCA_029814665.1. NCBI lineage: Eukaryota > Metazoa > Chordata > Actinopteri > Acanthuriformes > Acanthuridae > Acanthurus > Acanthurus lineatus. Next base: position 14,255,472 of record JAPZDV010000024.1, on the reverse strand, counting down.
AGAAATCATATAACTCTCTGCATGATCATTTAATCATCATGAGGCTGAGGGCATTGGCCAACTTCATTATTTACTTTTTATCAACTTTATTATTATTTATAAATGTTTTCTACTACAAACACTTTTTATCATTTGATTTTTTTGCAGTGAGTAAATTAAACAAACTGATTAGCTGTCCCAATTGTCGTATATAAAGTTAGATAAAGTTGGCACAAAAAATGAGAAAAACACATTTCTGAATAACCCCTGCAATGTAAAGAAATGAGCTAATAGTATTTAATTTAAATAATCTGCTGAAAGGTATATATTTGAAGAGGTTACAATAAAAGGCAAGGACATACTGTTCATTATCCTTACAATTAATTGATGTCGCTTATAAAATCATGGTCGTTATTTTTTTTTTTACTAAAAACATGTAAATTTAACCCCAGCTCTGGTCACCTGCCAGCACCTCTAAATTTCACTAATAAACATGGCATATCTCATCTGTTTAATCAGTACAAAAGACTAAGAATAAAATCCTCAAGTTGTGAAACTATGCCTTTTACACTACAAGCAGGTAAACATTGTTTGTCTTCACTGCATGTGTTGACCTACACTGAACCTTGTGTCTAACATCTATTCTGCGGACCCAGGGTGCAGCATGACCACAGTGCTCTTACAGGTGTCACAAGGTAAAAGACCCTGTGTGGAGATAATACCTGAACGGAAGCCCAGTGAGTGTGATCAGATGATCAGCATCATGAAACAGTGCTGGGACCAGGAGCACAGGAAGAGGCCGCAGTTTCCAGGTGCAGAAACAAAAAAGGGTGAAATAACAACAACAATAACAAAAACAAAAACAAAAAAAAGTTGTAACTTTTCCAGTCTTTTCAGATTTTCTTATTTTGATTTATATTGTTTTGTTCTATTACGCCTGCCCCCCACTGTACTTCTGAAAAAAATCAGATTTACAGCTAAAGAAACAACAATAATAATAACCATAATTAATAAGGCCCCTCACACACTAAATAAAAATATACATCATGAAATGCTGTTGGAACATCAAAACTTTAACCTGCAGCCATGAATTAATGCAACTCTTTTTCCTCTTCAAAATAATGTTCTTCGAAACAAAACAAACCAAAAAGCCTTATTCTCCTCTTCGGCCTTCATAGAGAACTGATTTTGCTTTTTAATATGAATACACAATAGCATCCTGTTTATTCATAAACAGCAGGTATTTTATGGGTTTTTTAATGTGTGTAAGTTTTTGTCCATAAAAAGGCTGTGCCTGTTATTTATGCATGGCTGTTCATTCTGTTGTGATGCAATTCTGAAAGGGTCCTCATCAATTATGGAGTTAAAAAATAAAGGGATACATTTGTTTGAGTAGGCATATTCATAACAATCCTTTTCTAAATTGTTTTTTGGTTTCAGCGATTGTGAAGAAAATTGAGACCCTGAGTGAAGCCCTGAGGATCCCAGGATCAATCCACACAAACAGTGACGAGGGACAAAAATCAACTTATCCTAGGTTGGTTTCCCCAAAACATAAGGTTAGTTGGGCCTGACACCTGTCAGATTAATGGTACACTAAGTTAGATGGTGGAAGTGGTAGAAGTTCACACTACATCCATGCCAGTTGGAGGCTGCCATCGCTCAGGAGGAAGAGCAGGTTGTTCACTTAGGTCTGCAGTTAAGCCTCAAGCTCCCCCAGTCTGCATGTTGAAGTGTCCTTGGGCAGATACTGAACTTTTAAATGAACTGAACCAACTGAACTCTCATTTGTATTGTAAAAGCGCTTTGAGTGGTCAAAAAGACTAGGACAAGAGCTGCTCCATTTACTTTCTAGTGGCTATGTGGAAATGTGTGAAAATAACTGTCCTATTCAGTCGGCCTCTTGAGGGCAACAGAACAGTAACAGGCCTACGATATCATCACTTTTTAATTTGATATTGCTCACTATTTTTAATCAAACAATTGTCCATTTGCACATCAGTAACACAGCAGTAATGGAGCAGCATTAATATTAGTTAGGAGTCGTGCTCTGGCCCCCTGATGAATGTAAGTGCAATAATAACTCTCTTTCAGCTTTATTTCTGGTCTCTAGATAACAAACTGTTTAGAGAATAATCAGGCTTTTTAGCTGCTTAATGTTCCACAGTGTTCATCAGATAGTGTCTAACTTTGTTTGATGCAGAGCGGGTAGTGCACAGTTGGTTTTTTAACAGCGTTTTAGCTGTACACAGCTGCTTGCAGAGCAGTGAGAATAAACCAAAGCTGTTAAGTTGAGACAGGAACTAAATGCACTGAAACCCTTTTTAAATTTGTCATTAGGGCTATCAATCGATTAAAAAAAATTAACTAATTAATTGCACAATTTTCTGTAATTAATCGCGATTAATCGCATTTTTTCTACTTAAGACTATAGCGGATATT
>JAPZDV010000024.1:14157652-14252951 GCA_029814665.1 Acanthurus lineatus | reverse complement strand
CCCCCCCCCCCCCCCCCCCCCCCCCCCCCCCCCCCCCCCCCCCCCCCCCCCCCCCCCCCCCCCCCCCCCCCCTGCAGAGAGCGAATGAACAAATGGTGTGAGAGAAGGGTGGTGAAAGGATAAAAAAAAGCTGTGAGACCATGGAAGAAAGATGGGAAAAATAAAAAGAGAAATGGAAGTAAAAGCGGAGTATTAAACCCTAAGAGAAAATATCTCTGTTTTGAATTGCTTTGCATTTACTTCTGCCTGCTGTTACGTTTTGTAATATCATGTGGGTGTTAGAGACTGAATGATAACACTGGGCAGAGATATGTTCTCACCGTACCTTGGAATAAATTGCAGACTCCATGACCTCTCCATCTCTGTACCAGGTGATCTCAGCAGCAGGTTTGGCTCCCGAGGCTTTGCAGGTGAGGTTGTGTGGTGTGTGGGCCTTAAGACGTACAACAGGGCCGCCCTCCACCACAGGGTCTGAGGGAGGAACTGTAAAGCAGAACAAACATACCACTCAAAAAAAAAACTCATTACTGCTGCAGGCCAGCACAGAGCTACAAAGAAGTTATACCGATATTGAGCTTGCAGTTGCTCTTAGCTCAGCATCAATATATAGCAATAGCGAAAGAAGCAAACAATTTCTCCTTATGGCCCTGTGTCTGTTTAACAAGGTGCAGTTTTCAGACAGGAGAAAAGACCAAGAACAGTTGTCATTTGGAAAGAAACAAACTCAACCTTATTTATTTCCTTTCTTGGGACTAGCATTATTACTCTATTTGCTCTTACTATTGCAGAGTGATGTTTCAACTGAATTGCTTATTTGTTCATTTATTTGCATGGTTTCGCACGCACCACTGGCAAGCCAAGCGTGCCACCTCTGATGAAGGCGTCTATCTCCCCAACCAATAAGAGAAGGCGTAAACATGGGGTTTGTGCTGGCCTTTCTCGCTCCCTCCACCGAACCAATTTCACTGTGTGTATCTGAATTGTCAGAGGTCCTTCCGCTGCCGCGGCACGGACACTAATGGAATCCGAGTGCTAGGTGATTTTAATTTCCATGCCGATTCCCCTGACTGCACTCCCGCCGTTGACTCCTTTGACTGTGCAGGATTGCTTTGGTCTCATCTGGCCACATTGATTTACACACGCATACAGGCAATGTGCACACCCATACACATGCATGGGAAAAAAAATCTCTGTTTAGCACTCCTTATGTCCACACATAAACCGCAGCCTCCTGAGCGATGCACCTGATTTCATTTATATGTTTATGAAATGCACATAATGTTCATGGACCACCTGCTTTGGTCTCTGCGAGTGCATTTAATGTAAAATGGCGGTTTTATCAACTTTCTTTGCTGCCTCCACGTGGGCACCTTAATGGCTGTGTGTGGGCATGTGATGACCGCGATGCTTTGTGCTGCGCTGTGCAGCTTTGACACACAGAAGGTGGGTTGATGAGCACAGGTGAGCTTTCTGAATCTCTTCATTTAGTTGAAATGTTAGCACATACCACTTGTGATCTCAGTCTGCTTGCCTTTCCATGGCAACCCTGCGCGGCTTTCCATGCTGCCTCAGTGAACTCAGAATAAACACCTTACTGGCAACAGAAAGATTATGGGACAACAGGCTCCGGAATGAAAGCTTTGTGTTGTGGCATAAGCTGTAGCATCATGCCTGCATAATTGTTCCTTCTGAGTCCCCCCCTCCACCTCCTTTTTCTGTATAATGCTTGCTTGCAGGTGAATACATGGACAGTTGACAGGACTAATTAATGAGTGATGTTCCTTTGCATGCCACCAGATGCCAGCAGTGCTTTGCCGATCCCTATTCCCACAAGACCTGGCCCTTCTTCTCCTCCTCAAACCCCCCCCTCTCCACCTCTTAGCGTCTCTGTGAAGAAGTAGATCACTCACATCATGTTAATGTAAAAACCGCCTTTGCGCTTGACAAATGTTGTGGCTCACTGTAAAATGTGCTAACTGTGCAGACCCTGACTTTCAAGCGACTACGCAAGTCATTTGTGACTGCAGCAATCACATTATCCTAGACGTGCATAGTCTTGATTACCGCTACAGAGAGCAGAGGGGTTTCCTTTTTTTTTTCCCTGGCTGAATCTCTTGGCTGAGCTTGGTTTGAATTATACTCTCAGGATATGATTTTTTCTTTTTAACCAGGAAACTAGATTTACAGTGGGGTTATCTTTGAGTGGCGATAAGAGATTGTTTTATGAATTGCAAATCACTTGAAGAGTGTTTGATGTTTTTTTTTTTTTTTATTTATCTATGATAAATTGGGGCTTTCAATGGGATTATCTTTTGTGTAATGTGCATGAGTTATTTGTATATTTCTCTACATGCTTCTGTGTTTTGTGATGAAGACACTCCCCTGATTGTTCCCAAGCGCTGCCAGCCCGCGGGCTTTGGCACGAGGGCTGGCTGTGAGGATCATGCATGAGCTGTGTATCTTACCTAGTACAGTGAGCTTGGCACGGTGGGAGCGCAGTGCCGCCTGTGTAGCCTGACACTCATACACCGCGTCATCCGCCAACTCTGCCGAATCGATCTGCAAGCTGTGCTCGCCTGATAGCGGGTCGCCCATTAAGGAATAGCGCGTCCAGCCTGCATGAAGCCAGCACAGAGAATAGAGTCAGAGACAAACAAACCAAGCGACAACAAACACATAATGAAAGGACTATAAAATGAACAGACTTGTGCCTTGAACAAAGGCGAGAGAAACGTGGCAAGGCTCTGTAAGATACAAATGAAAGCAAGCGGCACCTCACTGGGCCAGGAATTGAGTCGTTGTGTTAGCAGAGCAGCGTGAGGCTGGAAATGCAACACGTGAGAAGGCTGCTGCTGCATGAGGCGTCTGTCCTTTAAACACAGACACAATAAAGATGGGGTGGCTAAGGTCAAGAGGAAGCCTCTCTACCTTCTCTCTTGTCTGCCACACATTTAAATGTCAGAGCGTGACAAAAGCCAATTGATTATCTACCTTCCTACAAGACCCTTAAAATGCTAAGCAACAAATTAAAGTTTGGTGTGTGCAGCAGTAGCTGACCTGTCTGTGGTACATTGTTCTCTAAACATTAATTTGCGTAAAACTCGAACGTTTGACAGAGAGAAACTTGCTTTCTAATGAGACCTGTCATTGATCACAGCAAGACAGAGTGAGACAGAGGGAGCAATAAACACACACAGAGCGCAGTCAGGGGAAGACAGAGGGAGACAGACAGACAGACAGACAGAAATAAGAGGTCTGTGCTAATACCTGGTAGATCTCTTTCCCCACCAAGTGCCAGGCCGTCTTTGGTCCATTGTACCATTCCCCGATAGCCCACAATGACACAAGGCAGAGTCACTGACTGGCCGGATACGACCACCTGGTCCTGGGGCTGCTGGGAGAAGTAGGCTGCTTGGGTGGCGGCTGAAAAAAAAAAAAAAAAACAGAGACAGGAAGCATGATGTGATTATTACATCTCTTGGAATCCACATTTTCATGATGGCAGTTGGGGCACTTTGTACTGAAATTCATGAAAAAGCTATAAAATATATAGGTGTGCAGAATACTGCTAATGGTATTTCAGAGAATGTAATGGCAGCATGTTTCTGCAGAGCCAGCAGAGATGTTGCATGAGAAAAGTGAAACCTGTACTGAAAGAGGTGAGAAAAAAAGTGTGTATGAGAGAGAGCAGACTCCCATGGTCTGGTCTGCTCACTCTCTTGTTTTCTTGGCACTTGCTTAGAGCACGGACAAAGCTGACATGTGTGAAAACATTTTTTTCCTCCCTATAAATGTGGCTTCCAAGAGGAAGAGTCATCTGCGCCTCATAACTTATTTAACTTTTTCCCAAGACCATATGGTTATATGCTCGCTGACATGAAGCAAACACACTTCTGGGGAGGAAAAATTGCCACTCTTTCACTGTGCTTTTTGTAAAAATGGATGTTAAACAATCAAAACTCCATTAAAGTTTCCCGGGGGACCCATCCGTTTGAGCCTGCAGAAAGTCAGCGGAGACACCTGCCGCCGTTCCGCTGCTGTGTTTAAGTACGGCACGCAGTCTCACCGGATTGGCTGGCTCGCCTTCACACGCATACAGGGACACAGCGTGAATGTGGATCTACTGTTCCAACTGTTTGTGCCACTATGCTAAAGATTGAGTATTACAAACCCTACTGGCAGGGGAAGATGGCAACACTCCAGAGGTAACTAATCCGTAGGGGAAGGTAGGAGGAGAGGGAGAAAGGCAGTTGGTTGGTTATCTAAGTGGGGTGTCTGTGTGAGTCGGGGAAGAGGACTTAAAAAAAGAAAGCTTTCCGTCATTCTTCTTCTCTCTTTCTTTGTTGCTCAGAGGAGAATGGAAGGGAAGGGGGGCAGAGAAAGATAAAGAGGGTTCTATTCAGGCAGTGCTAACTCACCCCCCCCTCCTGAACTGCTTCTCTTGGTGGGAGCGCTTAAACAGACAGGGTTGCCCCCCCCCCTTCCCAGCGAAGAAAGCCGCTGAAAGGAGGGCAACATACGGCGGCCAGAGACGCGCTATTGTCCCCTTGTCCCTCTCTTTTAATAGGCCTCTTCATTTCCAATCAATCCTGCTAAATGCAAGTTTAATAGCTTTTCAATAGCAGCTTTTCCCCCCAGAGGGTAGCTGGGATTTTCTCTCTCTCTCTCCCTCTCTCATCCCTTTTCTCTTTGCCTGTCTCTTCCCCCTCTTTTTTTTTGCTCCATTCTCTCCAGTTTTCTTTCTTTCTGAAAGGGGGGCTTCCGAGGTTGTTGGCAGTGTTTATTCCGCACTCAATTATCCACTTCATCTCGGGGTGCACCATGGACTGAACCCTGCCCCTCGCCTCCCCTCTCCCTTTGCACCCTCCTGCTTCTGTCTCCCAAAAGCACAATTAAAGCCGCCAAACAGTGAGTTCATCAGGAACGTGAGCTCTCCATGCCCCGAACTGTTATGGTTCTCAGCAACTGCCTCAAAACTCATTTTCACATGTGCCCATTCTCCATATGGGCCAAAGGGAATGTTAATAGATAGTTAAAGAGACAAAAAAAACAACAAAGAATAATATATGTTAGCTCACTAATAATGCCTCCTTGTACATCATTTTACCAAAGTGTTTGAAAAGCCTATCGAGCTGTGGATGCAAACAGGTAGGCTGTATGTGTGTCACGCACTGTGGATCAAAAGAGGCCAATTTAAAAGCGTCAATGAGAAGTGAAACGTCTTCTAGCTCAGGCTATTAGGCGTTTAGCGAAGGCTGGCATTTTCCCATCATACCTTCAAAAATTCTGTTTTTACAGTCTGCCTGCCTGTCCCTAACATTCCGCCTTTATGAGCTATTGAGCGTTTTCATATGCCTCCCCTTGCAGGGCGAGTTGAGGATTTTCCTCTTTGTACTCGCAGCCGTACAAACATTGATTGCAATTAAGTATCTTGCTCAGAGTATCTAAATGTTTACAATGGGTAATAATTCACTGCATTGGTTGATTGTTCAGATGGATTACATGCATTGAATTGTTTTTTTCTTTACCTCACCCACATTCAATTTCTCATGCTCACATATGGCAATTAACACCACAAGCACTTACACATACAAATGCATGCATACAAATATAGAGAACAGTGTATGTGCTGTAGTGAATGTCTTCACACCATATGAGTGATTCATTGCTCTCCGGATCCCTTATTGAAAACGCTCAACAGAACATCTCGACTGGCTAATGACTCATGCCAGATTCCTTTAATTCCTCCTTGCCGAATTAGACAATTCTTTGACGGTGTATTAGCAGCTTAATTACATGAATACATTTCTGACGGGGAGAGAGGGAGGAACGGAACCAGACAAAGAAACAGTGGAGGAGAGGCAGTCAGAAGAAGTAGGGAGCTGTGGGTGTGAAGAAGCTGCAATGTCACGTACACACATGTGTGTACACAAACACCACAACACCACAGCTTTCAGTGTTTTCAGCACACTCAAAATGAGGAGCTTGTCTTTTGGCTGCGAGTGAATCACATTGGAGAAGAAAGATTTGAATCCCCCTGAAATCCCAACATTTCGGCTGTAGATGTAGGTTTTATTTACCATGTCGTCTTGAATGATACGCAGGTAAATATGTACAGTGTAGATTAGTTGTACCACATGCGGTGTGTTTAATGTTACTTAAAAGGCAGTTAAAATTTAGATTTATGAGTCTCCATCACAAAAAAAAAAAATGCAACATTTACTCTGTTCCTTACCTTTGCTGTGTGTGCGTATGAGTGTGTGTGCTTTTTCCATCCCCCAGTAACAAGGTCAAAACACATTTGGCCTGATACATTTTAATCCGGATTTCTCAAAATGGAATATCATTTCACGCCGCTGGATGCACATCGGGCTAAGTTTATGTGTGTGTGTGTGTGCTTTCTGCCCAACTGTGTGAGCTCTGTGTGTGTTTGCCTGTCTAAAAATGTACCATTCATGTTTATGTCTGTGTGTGTGTGTGTATGTGTGTGTGTGCGTGCATCCTAATGTCTGAATGAGGGAGGGTGGGGCAGTATTAATAGGGAAAGCAACTTGTCAGGCACTGGAGGGCACATTTAGCAGTTACTTTGACACAGTGACTTTGCTGTTTCCGTCACATGGTCAGACTTAAGTGCAAAACACCCTCCCCGACTTGGACACAAGCTATTAAAGAGCTTTGTGTTGACCCTGGCACCGCCTGCGCTCTCTCTCCTTCATCCGAACTGATAGGGATACACTCGCATCAGGAAGGATCAGGAAGAGATGGACAGATGTCAGCAATGATCCATCCACCACTGGACATCTGCCTTGATAGAATTAGATTGAACCAGTCACTGTGTGTGTGTGTGTGTGTGTGTACTAAAAATGTGTATGTGTATGTGTAAGTGCTGGCCATGATGCTAAAGACTAAGAAAGATAATAGCACTGCAGATGACCTTTAGATAAAATGTGGCTCTCACATACAGTACAGTGCATTTACTACCAAGTCATGATCTGTTACACCATTTTGGTAATCTGGTGAAAAAAAAAGCAGACAAAAAAACAAAACAAAAAACAGTATTGCAGTCCATGAATCAATTTGACCCAGCATGCAAAAAGTCAGGTCCTTCACATAAAACATCGAATAACATCAGACTCTCTTGTTTGAAACCGCTCAGGCGACGCACTCTGTCCATTTCCCCGTGTTTTTACAATGACACTTAACTGCATATGTTCATTCACTCTGAGAGGCTCCAAGCTGTGTTCGCACAGAGTCCCTATTTTAGTCCTGATTTTATTCCATGTCCTCATTCCCATCCAGTGCATTGAGTGCAACATCCAGTCCTGTGGGGTCTATAAATATAAGTGCTCTCAACTTGACTGGACAATTTGCTCTGTGCAGTAATAATTCAAAATGTTAAAAAATAGCACCCGGTATCCACTTGCATTTTCACCCTGGTGGTGGAGGCAGAATCCGGGGGCCAGCTGGTGTGAGTTTCCCACAATAAGAGCCAAAGAGGAGAAAATGAGGAGGAAAGCAGACAAAAAAAAAAGAAAATGCAGTACAAAACAAGGCAATTGGCAAAAAAGTGTCAAGCTTGGAATAAACAACCCCTTTCCCCAAATGCCATCCATTGTGCCTTGTCTAGATAAGGCTTCTAAATCGGGCTGGAAAATGCAAGCTCCATTTCTCTCTGTATGGAATTATTATCCCTTTGTTTTGAGTCAGGCTCTTTTGTCTTCCCTTCCTGTGTGTGTGTGTGTGAGTGTGTGTGCGTGTGCTTGTGTGTGTGTATATAAAGTAGACGGTAATGCTGAGGTAGCTGAACCAAAGAGTGTGTCCCAAAGGGGACTGCACCCATCTCATGTTTGATCTGGCTACTAAGCTCATTACTATGACTCCTACTGAACTTCTGAGGGCTCAAAAGGGGGGCTAACAACAAATACCACCCACCAACTCGTGGCAGCATGGCACCCAACACATACATGCTCTACATGGGTGAGAACCTGTGTTTTTCTTTGACTTGGACCGTTGTGAGCTGCTTCAGCTTGCACCTCTGCAGATGGCCTTCTCTCACATACTTTAATGGGTCCCGGCCTTTCTTCAATCCTTTCTCTCCCACGTTGCATTCCAGCTGCCTCTCACCCACCCACTCTGACTATCTTTTCTCCCATTCTGCGTTTTTTGTGCTCAAATTGCAGTCTAACAGCTTTTTAAGAGCTGTTTTGCTGGCATTTAATCCTCCTAGCCTCCCCTTTCAGCCTTTATTCTATTGTGAAAATCTTGGCTCAGACCTAGACTCTTTTTAGAGAGTGGACCCGCTCATCCACGCGGCCCCCCCCCCGCCTCTGCTGCCCTGCTGATATCCCCACCCTGGGCATTCCCTCTCATTCCTGCATCCCTCTACAATCCAACTCCATCCTCTCATTCCTCTGTTTATCACTCATACGTCTCCAGTCAGTGAGCCATGATCCCTTAAATCAATGCCTAGCGGGCCCCCTCTGAGAGCTATATAAGGTGTTACTAATTGTTGATTTGCTTTCTTCATGGCTCTTTCTGCCATCACTCTACTTCTCCAGACTCCGAGTCAGCTGTCATCTCTTGCCAGCCTCTCCCTTGCACTTTCTCTCCCCATCTCTTCCTCTCCTCTTTCCTGTATCCCCTGTCCCTTTTGCTCGCTCTCTGCATCCCCGGTGAGAAAATCACAGGGGTTTGTGTCAGCTTGTCAACACAAAACTCAAGAAAGCAGGGTAGAGGGAACAACAGGAGAAAAAAAAAAAATAAAAGAGCCACTACATGTTAGAAAGACCGGAAAAACTGAGGAAAGGTAAAAATGGAAAAAGTGGGCTCCTGTCAGCTTCCAATTGCAAAGGAGTGGGCCTGAGAGGGGATTGATGGAACGCTGTAATCAGCCTGTCTCCGAGGCTGTCACCAAGAGGTTTTTCTCTGCTGGAATAGGGCACTGCACACATCAGAGCAGCAGTGAGGCTGATCGCATGGGAGAGCAGTGGCAGAGTTTCTCCCTGGGTACCTGCTACAGCAGATGCAGTGGATAGAGTAATAGAGTGGTGTGCATACAAGGAGGGGAAAAAAGGGAGGGAAAAAGGGAGGAGGCTTGTGTGTGTGTGTGTGTGTGTGTGTGGGAGGGAGGGGTGGGGGGGGACCAAGAGTGCTGATGTGACATAGTCACTGTGTGAGTGCGTGTGAATGGTTCACGCAGTCAGTGTGCTGCAGTGCCTGTACAATGTGCCATAAATACACTCATTCTTATACTGTCTCCTTACACTTGCTGCACACACACACACACACACACGCTTACTGTAGATGCGCACTCACTGTCACTGGCCCATATCTTTAGGGTTTCTAGTGGGCAGAAGCATCTCTCTGAGTATAATTCTAGCGCAGCTTTTAAACAGCTCCCCCACTCTGAAGCCAAGAGCCAAAGAGCTGAGAGCTGACTCCATGTAGACAGATAGCAAGTGACTGGCTGGCTGGCAGGAGGACAGGAAATAAAAAGCCATAAAAAAAAAGAGAGAAAAGGGGAGGGAGTCAGTGGTGGCGGTATGAAATTGTCTATACACATCAGCCAGCAGTGTTGACAAGATGTTGATTGAGCTAGTCTTGTCATTTCGTGTCATTCCTGCTTACCCCCTGGTGTTTTCACTGCAAAACAGCTGCTGGCTGGATCTGTGTCACAGTTCCAGCCCTTTTCTGCCCCCCCCCTTCAATCCAGCTTCTGCCTCTCCATGTCTCTCTGTCTCTCTCGCTTTTTTTTTCTTTCTGTATCCCGATTTCACTTTCTGGCTCCCTCCCCCTCTTTCACCAGTGTTTGGATGGAAGGGCTTTCAGTATAATTTACTGTGCTTTTAAATCATTAACTTCTTGTGCTGTTTGCAAAAGCCCTGGTTTAGTGTGTGTGCGTGTGTGTGTGTGTGTGCATAACAGCTGACATGGTGGATAAAACAGCAACGGGACGCAACATGTGACAGAAAGGCTCCTCAAAGATGGGCCAGGAATTTTATAAAAAAAAAAAAAAGAGAGGAAATCTTTTCATTCCCTGCCACCTCTGTGACAAGTTAATGAAACAAGTCATTATATAAATAAATAATAGATTACAAAATCCATAAAACAATGAAGAGATCATGTTAAAATTGCCTCCATCTCTTGCTTTTTCTAAAAGGCGGTGGAAATGAAAACAAAGGAATTCTCTACATAGATTCTGTACTGGGACTCTGGGCCTAATGCCCTGGAGTGTCAATTAATTTAGTCTAGGGATTTGCGGCCTACTCTTCCTAATTGAGCCCGGTGGAGACCCCCTTGGCTCTTCACCATAGGAAGTAGTGCGTTTCATAATTAATATTTTTTTTTTCCTCCTTATTATTATTATTTTTTAATGAGGGTGGTAATGTTGTAAATGTATGCATCTCATTAGAGTAAAAGGGCCATCTACACTATTGTTCACTTCTGCAGTGTTTGCTGCTGGTGAGATGAATAAAAGAGACAACCTCATTCAGAAGCAGCAATGGCATATTGAAGTCAGAGCTGTGCTTTTGTGTGTGTTTGAATATAAAACAGAGCAAGCTCAATGAGAGTCTCATTAGTGTTGCTTAATATGTGTGCTTTTTAAAGCTTAGAGGTTAATGCCCGACTTGCCTCCATTTCAGTGGAGCTCTCTTTAATTTGATGCATAATTCTTTTTTGTCAGCGGCTGACAAGAGCCCCTTCAGAGAAAGCAGCTGAGCTGTGTTGTGAACTCTGCAACCAACAGGAACACACAACACAAAAAACACTTCTAATTAAACCTGTTTGAATTGTTTCTCTTTCTTTTCCTTCTCGTGCTCCCTCCACATTACAGACGATATTTCAGAATTATCCTATCTCCCCATCTCTCTGTCCAGAGAACATAACTCCTGGCGATTAAACAAATTACCTCCTCTCCCAGGAGAGCCATGGATCCAGTGGAAACAATAAGTGTGTGATTCACAATGCTGCCGCCTCTCTGTTCTTACAAACGGCCTTCAAATTGCCATTTATTAATCACTGTCTGTGGCTAGTCTGTGACCAGAATTCCTGTTCTTATTTCATCTGGAAAGAAGGCAAGTTTTAATTTAACATCAAATTTTTTTTCTCCTGTTCATCAGATGGCGTGTAACTTGAATCATTCCTTTAAAATTACTGATGACTAAGAGCTTCCACAAGACAAGAGAGGGAGGGGAAAAAAATGTTACCTGCCGACCTCAATACATCCTGCTTTGTGTTGAGAAAAAGAAGGAAAGGGGAAAACTAATTTCCTGAAACTCCATTTCTTAAGCGCTGATTAGTAAAGGAGCATAATTAGAGTGAAATGTGAAGTCAGGGTTTTTTCAGATTGCACCGCTTCCTCTAGAAAAATCAGGCCATGATTAATGAATAAATGATTAATGAGCGAACTAATTAATCAATTAATTATTAAGCAAGCACTCTGAACAAGAAATGGGTAGGATGACGATGAACAGTGGATATAAGTGATGGTTAGGTTGTGTGTTAGAGAAAAAAGGATTTAGGATAATCTGCCTGTTTGTTCTGCTAGTTTGTTTTGTCTTCTGTTACGGGGAGGATGAGGAAGAGGGCGGATGGGAGGAGAAGGAAGGCTCCGCCCTCATGCTAAGCTTCCTGAGTTCTTGATTGAGAGAACTGACCTCAAAATGCTGCATATGTGAGTCGTCTATCCCCCCCCACCCCTCCACTTGTGAATGTCAGGGTCAGGTCTTTAGGTTACTCAGTGGTGAAATCTGGCAAAACACTTGAAAACTACAGTTGAAAAATGTTTGAATTGAGTTGTGAGAGGCCACGCGACCCCTCACTCAACACTTCCAAAGAGGGAGAGAGTAACGCAAAGTTCCCCTTCTCTCACCAGTCGTGTCTCCTCCCCCTGTCTTTAACTAGGACACCCCATCAATCTTTGATAACGTGCAGTGTGGGTCTCTCCTGTGTGACCAGGCTGATGAGACATCACAGCAGGGATTGATGTATGAAATGCAGCCTCCGAATGTAACTGTGATATACTGGACTGTTTCAAGTCAAGTTTGACCTTTTTTTCCCCGATATTAATCGCTGCAGTAAAAGAATATATGTGTGATATATCCCTCCCCCAGGAGCTCCACACACTTTATTCTTTGGCATGGCCTTCTTCAATACCTTTAGCTTACTGGTGGTGGGGGCTTTTTTTCAAGTCTGCCAAAAAAATCCCAAGAGCTGCTGCACAACAGGATATGGGACACAAAATATTATTTTATAAGCGGATGGGTTTATTGTTTCTATTAAAATGCAGCATGATGCTATAAAGTTGCATTTTCCCCACCTCCCCTCGATACCCGGAAACACATCCTCAAAGCGCAGAACATGAGAGAAGGATCTTTCATCCTTGCATATCTTTCCTGGCCTTATTAACAGAGTTGTGAGTGACAGAGGCAGAGAGTGTGCTGGGAGAATCTCAGGGGGCTTTGATAGAGGCAAGCGCCGGAGCTGCAGCAAGCTGAGGGCAAGATCATGCTTACGTTTATCCGCTCAAAGTGCTTTGTAAAAAGTTCTTTGTCTCCGCACTCATTTCCCTAACACTCCTTTTTTTTTTTTTTTTACACTCTCTATCTTCAAGTCTATTGTTTTCTTTCTAACGGCTACTGGCTGGACTAGTGCTGCATTCTGTCTTAATCATACCATGGCATTGCAGATTTCCTCAGAGTCAACTGGGTGTGAATAGGTCTTTGTCATGGCGGGTGGGTTGGCTCTTTGACTGTGAAACCCTGGACATATGGTGGCTGTGTGTTGGGATGCATCATGGCAGAGAATGCCGTGGGTTGGGCTCTTGACCCTTGACTGGCCTTTAACACCTTACCGGCTGCACCAGAGTCTGCGGTTTGATGGACTTAAACACTTTATTGTGCAGTCTGTTTTCAGGGGTGGGCTTTGTTTGGGGTTTTTTTTACTCTGGATGAAGAATATGTGGTTCACAGTAGGGGCAGATGTGTTCTATGTGACTGTTTTACCAAACACGTAGCACGTGTCTTTAGTCAGTCAGTGTGCAGGGTGACAAACACTGAAGGACACACACCTTGTCTCCGACACAATGTTTGCGCTGTAGGAGAAAAGCAATGCCGGACGTTTGCGGGGCTTGTATCTTTCATGGCCAGACTTCTACAGAGAAATCTTCTCTTGTCCTCGTGCGATAAGACTGTTAATTAAGTGTCTAACAGGAAACGTCTCGAGCTTCTACCGTGGTGACACTGTCACCCAAACACAACCGCATTAAAGAGGGAAATGAGCTCAGCCTCGATCCTCATATCTGGTCAGACTGAACAGACAACAAAAGCAGATCTTAAACTTTTGAAACATGTCTCTTGAGCTCTTTTGTCCCTTTTATGAATTCTATTTGTCTGTGTGCAAAACAAGACTTTCTTTGCCGGTCAAAACTACGGATAGAGGCCTCAGGTTTGGGGCTCTGATAAACAAGTGGAGCGTTACACGCTCTTAAGCCCATCTGGTGAGATGATCGATCATTAGACAGAGTGTGGAGATAACTCCCTCAGCTTGCCCTCTGGCTACCACTGATCCCATATCACCCTCGCAGGATATGGTATGAATCACAGGAAGTTGAGATCGATCTATATAGATTGTGCCGCTTGATTACAAATGAAAAAAAAAAATCCCATTTGGCTTAGCCACCTGAATGACTCAGTTTGGCTGAGTTTGTGTGGATATGCGCC
Source organism: Acanthurus lineatus (assembly GCA_029814665.1). Classification (NCBI taxonomy): domain Eukaryota; kingdom Metazoa; phylum Chordata; class Actinopteri; order Acanthuriformes; family Acanthuridae; genus Acanthurus; species Acanthurus lineatus. The sequence goes on along the minus strand of JAPZDV010000024.1, from coordinate 14,239,230 downwards.
TCTACAGTTTGTGTGTAAAGTAATAGCTTTTAACTTTCTGCTTTTTTTTTTTTTATCATATTCTGATATTTGTTGAGTCCTCTCTACAATCTGTCCTACCTTCATCATTTACATTGCTCAGTCCATCCTGCTCTTAAATCTCTCTTCTTGAGGGAGTCGTCTTTTAAATCTTAATTAAAACAGACTCCAAACCCTCCCCCCACCCACATCCCCAGGGGCTGGCTGAAAGCAGCTTAGAACAATCAAGAGGACGGATTAGAAGTGAGAAGAAAAGAAGAGAAGAGGAGACGCGAGAGGTGGGGAGGGGGGAGAAAAACAACAACAAGAATGAGACGGCAAAGAAAAATATTGAGAGGGGAGAGAGAGAGAGAGAGAGAGAAAGAAATGACCCCTTTCCTTCATCCCCCTGAATCTCTCTCCTTCCCCCCTCGCTCCGTCGCTCTCTCTCTCTTTCTCAGGGCTCTGGAGTCTTGGCCTGACCTATTGACATTCAGCTTCTCGGCAGATTAAGCAGCGAATGGAGCCTCTGGAAAGGGTAAACACACTGGAGGAACAATGACCAACAGGCGGCAACCTTATTGGATTCTAATTAACTGCCAGGAGAGATGGCTGGGGGCATGTTAAGTGCTGTGGGACACAAGTTAGAGCCCCAAACCCAACGTACCACACCTCACATCACACACACACACTCCCCTCCTTCCTTGTAGATAGTCTCTATCTTCTTTTATCTGTATCTCTCCATCCTTGCCATTCTTCTCTCTTTCAATCTATTTGCTCGCTGTTTCACATATGGCCCATGAGAATAGCAAGCAAAGGCTTTTAAAGCACCCCAGGAGAACCATTTGCAATCCTTCTTTCCTAGGCCACCTCTCACTGTCTTTCTCCCTCTCTTTTTTTAACAAGGTGGAACGATGATCATCCCCCTGAGGTAGCTGTTTGAGCGATAAGGTTAAAATGGGCTGAAAAATTGGGAGAGATTATTTGATATTGAAGAGATTGAATTATCTGGAGTGAGCGAGAGAGGGACGAAGGAGAGCTAAATCATTTTTTCTGCAGGAACACTACCGGAGGGAGTAAGGGAGCTAAACGGGAAGGAGCCAAGATCTAAACCTCAGTGGTCACATATCTGAAAATACAACCAGTTCTCTTCTTTTTTTTTTTTTTTGTGCTCCTATACCAATTAACCGGGCCGCTAATTTGAGTGTGAATCCAAGCAGGTCTCCCTATAAGTGTGAACTTTCTCACTGGTGCAGTGGGTCCTCTGTCTTTGAGTGGTCCCCTGATTAGGCCAACTCACAATGGTGCTGTGGTTTCTGGGGTCCCCTGTATGGAACCACAAGCGCTAATTAGACCGGTCTCATTAATGTGTTAGTGTGTGTGAGAGAGAGAGAGGCACTGCATGGCCATCATGTGTTGAGGCTGACACAGAAGGGGGGAAAAAAAAAAAGCAATGCCCTGCTAGAGACAGGCCATCGTCACCTCAGCAGGGATATAAAGCAATTCATTAATTGGTGTGAAAACAGCCACACATGCAAACACACACACACACACACTCTCACACCTAAGCACAAATACACATAGTAATGTTATGGGTATTCCATGAACCCGTTGCTTGTTAACACATTACCTGGGATCAAAGAGGCAAAGGCTGGAAGGAGACAGGACTAGGAGTCATTATTTGTCGAGGAAAATTGCAGCCTAGTGTTAAGTTTGTCCTTCGGCAAACCTGGCAGAATAGAGGTCTCATCCGTTTCAAAACGGACGGATCTCTTCTCTCGTCACCATCATGTGAGACTCTTTGAAATCCTCTGAGTACTTTTTTTTTTTTTTTTTTTTTAATCAAAGCTGGAAGGAAATGAATCGGAGCTTCAGTTGTGATCCAAGCCCGAAGGTACAGAAGGGATCCACATGACCACTGCCCATTTCCACACCATTACAGCAACAGTCATGGGTATAATGGGTTGAATTGGGCCATTGATTTCTCTCATGCACCCTCTCTTTCACCCAAAAAAAAAAAACCCAGTCTCTGCTAGTCCTGACTTACACCCAGTTCTTTTTTAACAAAACATCACATGCTCAAAGACTGCTCACACAAAAAACTCAAACTTTAGCCCAATGAAAAAGAGCACACACAAACTCACACACAACCAATACAATATGTCCCAGCTTTAGTTCCTGGGGAGTTAAACAAAGGACTGAGTTTAAATTGGCTTTTAAAGAACTCCCAAGCACAATCAAGGAGTTGACTTGAGTTACTATAGTGTGTCAAAGGACTGCTTTAAGAAAGAAAGGTAGTTAGGCTGTGGTCTATAGTGCAGTGAATGGCTAATCCAAAGTGTGACGGCTCAAGAGCTTCCCTCCACTGGATTCAATAGGCCTCCAATCAGGCCTGACTGCCCCTCAATCTTTGGTCAGCTGTTTTAACTGGCTTGTGATTGAGTGGCTTCATTAAGGGCCCATTTATCCTCCCCTGTATCACAAGCCCTGAAAGCCTGGTGACATGCTCAACACACCCACGCAACGCCTACGCATGAACCTGAGCAGATGCGCGAATGCATTAGCGCACGCGGGAACATTCAGCAAACACAGTACGGACCCGCTGCGATCCCGGTCCTTCTCATTTGTTCAACTCTGCAATTTTAATCAAACTTGAACCTACTTTTTTCTCTCTCACCAGGCAACGTTCCTCTCCTTGAAAAACTTTCCAACAGCTTTTTACCGTTTCATAACGCCACCAATGCTACCTAGAAAACTGTCCCGGACCCTATAGAATGTGATACCTTCAAGGGTTTGGCATGTGGCTGTAATGAAATGTAATATCCCCCCCTGAAGAAACTAGCAGGCCAGGTCAAACCTTGACCTTACGCAGACAGAGACCCTCCCAAACAAGCCACAACAAACAGCTTTCTGTAGCCACTCTCTGCCTTTGATCTGAAGAAGAGGAAATGAGATCTGTCTCCTCTTTCCTCTCTTCTCTTTCGCCCTTTTCGCTTTTTCTTGACGACTTCTCCTTATATCTCTCTTTCCTCTCCCGCTGAGCAGGTGTACGAAATGAGGTGACTACACCAGCAGCATCGGGCCGCGCCTCAAAGTGCAGTCTGTGAAGAATGCTTTTCTCTCTTTCCCTCTTATCTTTTATCCCCTCCATCGCCCCATCTCCTTTACACTCCCTTTTTTTCTCTCCCTTTATCCCTCTCCATCCCCTTTTACTTCTTTTAACATGTTCCCTCGCACTCCTGAATGTGAAATAGAGAGGGCCATGCTTCTTATCTATTTGAATTTGTCTACACCTCCCTGTCTATCTCCCTCTGTGTATCTCTCTCTTGGCCTATTGTCTATTTAGCTATACGTCTAATTATGCTGTCTCACTTATGTAATTAGTGCAAAAATAAATGGCTGCCGTAGCTTTGTCTCTCCCTTTCACCCCTCCCGTTGCAGGCTCCGAGAAAACAAATTATGGAGAACAATAGGTACAAATGGCTTCTGCACCAAACCACATGATGGATGCAGCCTGGGTTCCCTGCATCTCATCCCTTCCTCTTTTCCCCGTCCTCACTTACACTCTTTACTCTCCCTCCCTTCTCCATTATCTCCAGCTCTATATGTCTCTGTTTGGAAACAGGGGAGGACTTGAACACTCTCTCGCCCAACTACCCTATCATTGTATGGCTGTATCATCTGTCTTCCCTTCTTGGCACTGACACTATATTCACACTGACATCATATTAGGCAAGGTCCTCTTTCCATCCCTTTTCTTTTTCTTTCTCTCTGCTCTTCCCTTCCCCTGCTGTTGTCTCAACTGGCACTCTCCTCTCCTAAATCCCCCTGAGCATTCTATACACCACGACTGCAAAGCAAACGCCTGGGACTTTCTAAAGCAAACAGCCAGCATCCTGTGCCGTAGCCCCATCTGTGGATAGTCTGAGCAGGGAACAATCAGTCCCTCTCCTCCTCTGTTTCGTTCTCTTTCTTTGCCCCTTGGGATCCACACAGCACAAGGATGCCTCAGTCAGACGGGTGCAATGTGCTGGAACAATGGTTGGGCTGCTTCCTCCAGGAGGAGTGTTAGGTTCACCTCAGCCAGCTTGGGAAGCACTTAGCCATGTGTTCATGCCCTCCTTGCGGCAGCTTCACAGGAATGTGGCAGAAGTAGAAAAACCTCCCACTATACACCTTCCTTACCTCAACCTCATATGCCCCCCCCCCCCTTCCCCCCAACTCCATATCCACAACTCTCACAAACATGCACGCACAGACACAACCGCTTTCTACGTGTCCAAGTGTGCACCTGAGATCTAATGTTTAGCCCGAGGTGTTGAAATATCAACTTTCTATTAATCCCCCTCAGACTTGCAGTCAGTTACACCTTTGTTGTTTTTTTCACCTCTGCTATGCTGGAAGAAAAACAGCAGGTTTGGTTTACACCAATACAAGCATATCCATTACCTGAAATGCTAGGCTCCTGGCAGTAAATCCCTTTGACCCCTCTGCCTTCCTTTTTCTTTCTTTTTTCTCTCCCTCCCTCCCTCTGTTCTCACGCTGAGCCCATTGCCATCTCTGCATCGGCTTTCTTTGGACAAACAGACGGCAGGAGAGAGAGAGAGAGACACACCTCACCCTCCTACCCGTTCAACCGCCACCCACCTCAACCACCCACACACTGCATTGTTCCTCACGTCTCCACGCAGCTCAATAACATTAACATGTTTTGCCAGTGAGGGAGCCGCAGTTAAAAGTCCGATCGATAAGCTTTGAGTGACACCCCTCAGTTGATAGCAAATTGGCTGCCTTCTCTCACAGACCTACCGAAGCGAGTTTCTCAGTACTGTCCGAAATGGAAAATATTTGAAATAAAAGACATCGCTGCACTTTCCTCAACCTTTTATCCAGCCTTCCGCAACAACACAGAGGGATCTTTTATTGTGCGAAGGAAGACAATAAACCACAACCACCCGACTATTTTTGTTAATGGTTGATTCACTAACACAATATTAGCCCCAGTGTTTCAGGCAGTTTAAGCTGACAGGAAGGAGAGATGAAAAGAAGAATAAAAGGGGGGAGCTGAACTTCAAGGAACAAGGAGTTGGAGGCCTTAGTCCCGCGAGGGCATGCACTGTTTCCATCGCTAATAAAAAGAGCAGCAGGCAGGAAATCTCTTGTTTCCTTGAATGTGTTTTTACCCTATAGTTGGTGAAGGAGATGACATGTCCTGAGAGCTGGAGCATCATTAATTAGACAGTTGGACTTTGACTAATCGCTCCAGAAAGGGCACACAGCCCTGAAGATGCCAAACACTCATCTCTGCTTATCATCCTCTGCCCCAGTGTGTGCCCTTGACCTCTGTGTGTGTGCGTGTGTATGTGTGAGTGTGTGTTTTAAGGGTGTTGTTTCCGAGGGCTCTTCTTGTGAGTCATTTGTGGATGATGTGCACATGCCATAAGCTTTGGTACACCCAGTGAAAATATTTCAGATCTTCTGTTTAGTAGGTGCCACCGACAATCACATTTCATTTAAGTCAAGTAAAAAAAGAGAAGCAAAAGAGATAAGTTAAATAAATCAGCATCTAGCGTTAAATAAATGCTGTCTGATGGTATTTCTTACTGAACTTTTCTTTTTCCTGAGCTCCTTCTCAGCTGCCAGAATCTGTCTCCAACAGAGCTATCTTTAATATAAGGTTAAGGAACACGGCTGGTGAAGATAACACTGGAACAGATATTGCTGCAACGCAGAAGATAAATTTCAATTTTCTGTTGGTTTCTGTGTCTCGGCAGGAGATATGAAATTCTTGTCTTGCAGGGCAGGAATTGATTGGAAAATAAAAATGAATGTTTGGTCTAGCATGTCTGCGATTTTTTTTCTGTTGTATGTTGGTTTCTGGGCCCAGGGTCTTTTGAAATGGTGATACATCTCTCTAGCAGGAGGTGACACTTGCATTTTAGGGGGGAGATAAATGCAATCCAAGTCTTTCTTAAAATAGCTGCTAATGTATGTGACTGTTTCCCTTTGGGGGATGTTTTAATGGCATGCACAGAATCCCAGTTTCTCCTTCTCTCTGTTCTTTCCATTACTGCGTTTGTACAGAAAAATAAATGAGTAAACAAGTTTGCGTTGCCTCCCCCTCGGTCTGTATGCTGGTGATACTGACTGAAGAATTTGTAACTCGGGGGGAGGACGACTCCAGGCTATGGCAGGAAGCTGACACGACCCGTCCATTGTCCTATTCCCTGTCATTTCCTCCCCGGATCCTCCGACTGCCCCGGAGGAAGACAAGGTGAGGATGTGCAGAGACAGACACAAGGAGAAAGCGAAGACAAAAAGAGGATGGGTGGGCAGAGGTAAAAATAATACTGCAAGAGGCCAAGTGACAACCACAATTTGCTACCTGGTCACTTTGGCTTCCTGTGTGGAGCCATACACATTCAGTTAAGTTGCTAACAGCTGATAACAAAGCCTCAGGACATACTGCCAAGTTCTTTATCTGTGTTTACCCGCTTGGCAAAGCTGATTAGAGACAGGCAACATTATGAAGCCCCATTGTTTCTTTTCTTCTTCCAGTTTCTCCTTCCGTACACGTAGCAAGTGCGTGTGCAGGGAAGGAGAATGGGAGGATATCTGTTTGTGAAGAAGGGCAGAAAGACAATGGCACGTGTGCATGACACGTCTTCAGGATGAGGAAAACAGCGGGCCATATTTTAAGATCTTGATCATTCATTATTGTTGGCTGGGTGTGTCTGTGTGCGTGTCTGCATGACCAAATAGTTTGTGAAAGTTTACAAAAAAAATTAAAACTTTCTACGAGAAACATTCTACAACAAACCTTAACTTTTTAATCACTGCATTTAAATGCGCAGGAGGACTAAATACATATCTTGAATATGAAGAACTGAATTAAAGCTTTAGCTGCTTCAGCTGTGTAGATCTTTACGTTTGATTTGCGGCCACAAGAGAATCTAGAAAATATAGATAAAATGATTAATACATTACCCCAGCAGCAAAACCATTAAACAGAGCTCACAAAGACAGGAAATCAAAGTAGGCCAAAATTCATCTATATCTTTTCCTTGACTATGTCTCCTAAATAATGCAAGACACTTCAGTTCAAGACTCATCTGTGTTGGGATTCTGCTGTGTCTGCACTATCGTCTCCTTGCTGGCTGGCTGGCTGGGGTTCTTGCCACCAAACTTTCTCCCACTTACCCACTTTATCCTCAAATCTCTGTGCATCAGAGAGGCATACAAGGAATGAAATTGATAGACGGAGCAAAATGGAAAGCTAAAAGGAGGAGCATTAGTATGTTTGTGTGGGTTAGAGCGTGTGTGTGTGTGTGTGTTCTTTTGTGACAGAGGGAGAGAGAGACAAGACTAACAAGTTGGAGAAAAGGTTAACGATGCTCAGCGGTCTCCCTCAGTGTTTCTCTGCTACTTGTAAGCTTAATCATCAAGACACTGGTGGCAAACATTCGAGGTTTTATCCCAGCAACAAGACTCCTCTCCCTCCGTCCTCCACCGCTCTCCTCTTCTTAAACTGTGTTTCCCTCTGCCCATCCGGACTCCCTCCACAAGAATTCAAAGAGCAGCAGAACGGCAGTTCATAAAATATGCACAACTCCCCAAAACCAACCTCTAGGGCCATGCTGCCACTGCGTCCACAAACATTTCTGCACCGCACAGAGAAGAAAAGGCAAATCTCTGGTAATGGGAAAGGGAAGGGTGATGGGTTGGGGAGGGGAGGCTTGGTCAGAGCTTATCACTTTCTTGGCTTAATATCAGTTCTCTGTTTGTGTCCGTGTGTGTGCCTGCATGAAGTATGTGTGCATGAACAGGCTTTCAAGCTTTGGTGAAAGTCTGCCAGCCGCCTGCGGCCCATTAAGCAGATACGCTCTCATGTCCTCGTGTCCCATAGTCACACATTCTGCGACCAGGCAAAAAAGAGTTGTGAGAAGAAGTAAGGTGGAAAATTTCCACGGCGTTACACTATAGTGAGACATGACAGGCAACACGACTTAAGAGGAAGGGAGAGAAACTTGTAATCTCAGCTCACAGCCTTTGAACTTGGCCCGATGAGACGCAAGCGACCCAAAGCTAAAGGTTCCAAAGAGGAGCTCACTGAAGATTACTCAGAATACTGATGCAGTGTGGAATCCAATTCCTCTGGGAGCCCAGGGGACCTTCCGAGAAAGTAAATTATCAGTGTTGTACAAGACTACATACATACAAATGCATGCTATATGCCATACACACATTTTAAAGTGAAGCCATGTGCTGTGGCTAAATTTTATACTCTGTAAGACTGGCACAATGAATGAGGTCTAGGGTCTCTTAGGTTCTAATTAGGGCAGCTGTTACCATTTTCATTATTTGTGTGTGTGTGAGAGAGAGTGAGAGAAGGAGAGGGAAAGGAGTTATGTGTGTGTTGGAGTCGGGTTGTGGTGGTGGTCGTGGTGGTGGTGGTGGTGGTGGAGGGGGTATATGCCACTGTCTGGCTACCGCCCCTTCTAATCCAGCTGTTGCTAGTCTGTCAGGGAGCAGAGGTCTACTGGTGTCATATCCCTCCCCCCGAGCACTGAATAATGACAAAAGCATGCGGAACCAGGGCTGAAGGTAGAGATGTGCACACAACAAATGGCCATTACGCACGCTTTGCCATTTGTGATCTTAAAAGCTGGTGAAAGTGCGTGTGTTTCAGTCTGGAGGCTACAGATTCTGCTAAAAGGATTTTGATTTCATTATTCTATCTTTTGACCCTCTCAGAGAAGATCTGTGTCAGTGTGATACTGCTGTGTATTTCTCTTACATCTAAACATAATTATTTTCCCTCAATACCATGCGTTAGTTTATCAACTCTGAAAAATGCTGATAAGTCAACAGTTGCTCAGTGTTAATTGCTGAAAGCTTCTTTTTTGGGGGTATAAAGACGTTTGCAGCACTAAATTAATAGAGTACATTTTACCAGCTGCTCAGAGTGGCTGCTTGTTCATAATGATTATATTTATACTGAAAAAACACAGATGTTCTGTTCTCTGTCACATTCTTTGCTTATTATATTACAGCATCACTTCCTTAATAAGGCAAAAACAAGGGTGCATAAAGCTGGAAAAAAAACTAGCCCTGTAAGCCACATCTGCATCAATATAAACACTAATTAACTGTTTTTCAAAAGGCAATTAAAAGTGTCATTTTTTTCAGAAAACAAACTCACAATCTGATTTACATTAACACCGGATAGTTGGAGTTCAAGCATGGTGGATGTTTTTTTTCTTAAGGATTCATAAACTACTGTAGTCAACTCTGCAAACAAAAAGCAGCAGGGGTTGTTGGTGGTGGTGTGGGGGGGCAGACAGGTGCGATATGTCTCCCCCTCCGACTCAAAAAACAAATGTTCCCCCTCTCTGTGTCTCTTTCTCACACTCACTCTTTCTTTCCCCTTCTTTACCCATTCACTCTATCCCTTTCCCCCTTCTCACTCTCTCCATCCATCTTTCTTCCTGCCTTGCTCCATCACAAACACATATACCCTCGAGACTGTGCTCCCCCCCGTGATTGACCGTGCACCCTTTTATCTGTTTACGCACCCTTCATAGTGACCACGATCGTGTAGAATAACGACTCAAAGACAAAAACTTCAGACCAGCAGGGAACATAATCTACACATCGTTTCATCAGACCAAATCTCTCGCTTTAGTTTTTTGTTGAATGGAAATCAATCTGGGAAGCAATCTGACTAACTTCGGGGAAAAGAGATGCGGAGCTCTGCACGGCGCTGTCTCATATCACGGCGCTTTGATTATTTTCCCTTCAGATGCCTGAATATCCAACCATTTCATCTTCATTTGAAAAGAGAATTTATTGTGAATGGACACACGGGAGTACACGCACACACGCCGCACTCCGGAGCGATGAATCCCCCGGGTGGGATGAAAAAAAAAATCTTTTAAGTCAAACTTTCCGTTCGTGCGCTCTGCATCTGTAAGCTCTTGCCTATAAAACAGAAGGGTCGTTTCTCTCTCACACACACATCCGAAATCTGAACCAGAACAGAAACAATCACAGCTACCCTGAAATTACGCAGTGCCACATGTCTCCGGTGGTCCGGGTCGGCTTGCAGACAGTGGCAACCTCCTGATGTAATCACTCTTTCAAAAACTAATTAAACATTTACGGCAATTAACAGCAGTTGAATTGAAGCACTGCAGCATATCAGGATCAGCGCACTGGATGGCTTGACGCAGCGCGCCAGTACGGAGCGCGGTCCATCCTCTCCATCAATAAAGACCTGCGTATGGGATGGAAACAAACAAAGCATGTCTTACCTGTGACCATAAGGCAAAAGATGAGGTACAACGCCGTCATTTTAGTGGTTCTGGCCGCTGACAGTGTGATGAAGAATTCACTTGCTCCGTCAATGCGACTCAGCTAGTTATGGTCCACCGCGGCACCGGATTATCACCGGACGTACAAGCCAGGCGCACTGGGATTCGTCTATAATAGCATCCAGTTAAAAGAAAATAACGGAACGGTCCGAACAGTTTCTAAACTCTCAGTTAACAATGCATCTCCATAGTTGGTAACTTTCCCCACTGCATCAGGTAATTTTCTCCAGCGTCCGTTCCCGTCACGCACAGCTTTCGCCTCTCACTGCGCTCTCTAACAGTCCATTAGTGAAGCGGCCGTTTCAGTCGGTGGCTTCGTCCACGGTCCACTTTTTAACCTGCTTGAGCATGCTGCGCTCGAAAGCGATTTCTCCTCTCCTCGACAGTGCGCAGTGATAAACCCCGGTGAAGTTGCCTCTCGCCCCCTCCGCTGGAGTCTCTCACTCTGTTCTCACTGTTACACACTCACTCCTTCTCTCTCTCTCTCTCTCACACACACGCTCTCTTCCCCCGTCGGTCTCCTCTGTTTACTTCTCACTCCTTCTTGCCAATAGGAAATGCGCACTGACAGTCATCTGGTGGTGGTAAGAGCGGGGGGGCTACGCCGAATCTGGCAGGAGCTGAATCGGAGGAGCCCCTCTGCCTCAGTGGTTTGCCAGGAGGGGCCCAGCTCCCCCGCCCCCATGGGCCCCGCTATTGGCTGAGCGGGCGTCATGGGGAGGGTATTTAAGACATTTACCCCAAGTTAAATGACTGCCCTAACATTTTTGGGTGGAGTACTCCACATGAAGAAGTGATCTCTGTCCATTCATGCGTGGTCTACTCATTTTATAAATGTACATTCCGCTATAATCTCAAATTATCTGTGCTTAAATTCCACTCTAAATCATCATGATAACCAGCTGAACATAAAGCTTCACTTTCAGAATGTATAAACTTTAACATGTATCTTTATTTTACTGTACAGGCTTGTGATTGAGTCTCATGGAGACTTAATGATAGGAACTGAAGTAATGTTTTGCACGTCAGTCATAAAATTTAAAATATTTTGAACAGCCTTCAGAGTATGCATTACCTTTGCTATTACATAGATTTTTTTCGTTCTACTGAACGAAGTTAAAGAACAAAACTTCATTCATCATTGATGGCTCAGTTGCTGACTGAAAGGAAAATTTAACTATTAAAAGTTGGTATCCAGTTCAATCGCTTCCCTCTGTTGCAAAAAATATCAAGAAATTAATTGAGGCATATTGCGTGTAAGTGGTTGCATTAGAGCAGAATCAGCTACAGATGTTTCACCAAATGGCGAAATGATCACTTTACACCAAAACCTCAACACTTGTTAAAAAAATATCTCATCAATTACAACAAATTTTTTTCTTTTGTTTAAACCCACCCCCCCCCCCCCCAACTACTAATGCTGTTTACTATAAATATTGATGCTCTTTCAGTTAATTCACAAATGAGGGTTTTTAAATTGAAGTACCTTAATGGTTTATGCAGAGTAGGTTCATATGCTTTATCTTTGAAGTTGACTCAAAACACACTTTTTTTTTTCAGGTGCAGTTTGATCTACAATGAGCCTATTGTTCATTGTCATATGGGCCCTAAAACGAACAGAAGAGAACAGAATCATTATCATATTTCAACAAAAGCTAAGGCTTTTATAAAGAGATGAAAACAGTGCAGTCTATCACTTGCCTGTGGCTGTTTATAGGCTTGCTCTTTGATGTTGTTCATTAGTTATTCAAGGATCTATTGATTAACCAAAATAATAGGCCCTGCAGTCATCTGGTTAATCAGTCTTTCACCTGTATGTGTATTATTCCAAGCAATGATTTAATTTATTGTTAACACATCCCCCCCCTTTACACACACACACACATGCAAAGACATGCACACATGCGCCCTGTTAACTCAACCAGGTGCTTAGAGCTCCATAAGACTGTGAAAAATTCATCAAAGTGTGTGAATTTGGACACTGAGGACTCCAGCGTGTGTGGATTTCACAAAACATCATCCACACAAATAAGTCTTTCTTTTTGACATTTCACGCCGCATTTAATTAAAAGCCGAACCGCACAATGATTAGGGCTCACTCCTCATGAGAGTTCCCCCACAAACAGTAGTTTTCAAACCCCGGGGCTGGCCTTCCTGTTTATTGCCTCCCTGTAATGCAAACATAAGGGTCCCCTACCAGTAAACACATGTTGATGGAAGAAACAGCTTGCACAGCTGGGAAGCCAACCCAGGTTAGTGTGAGCGAGCACATGGGTAAATGAGCGTGTCTGAATGTGTGTGTTTGTGTGCGGGAACAGACATTCATTTGTTGTTTCTACATATGTCAGAGTGCATATTGGGTTGTTTGTAGGTGTTTGAATCCTGTTTGTTTTCTTCTGCATGTGTGTGCATGTGTGTGTTTGTGTGTGCTTGTAAACCAGAGCTTGCACATCTTAAACCATCAATGAGTTACTGAAGGAGTTCTGGTGAGCAGTAAAACAGCAGGGTGCCTCCACCAGTTGTGTTGTGGTAATAAAATCAACATCCATTGTGCAAAGGCTGTCAGTGGGCATGACGCTCTGATTGAAATGTATGATCTCCTATGGCTCACACAGATGGACAGATAGACGAGGGCCAAACAGATGATACATGCACTAGCATCAGATTGAGCCAATAGTCTTAATTATGCTGGCCTCCGTGGGCGCCCATACTCCCCAAGCTTTTGAGTGTGTGAATAATTTATAAATAAAAAGGGGGTTTTCAGCTGTGGGTTTATTAATAATAAATATGGTTTGATATTTACTAAACTGTTCAGAGGGAGAAAGGGGTGACAGTTAAGACGTCGTTTGCATGGTAATTGTAAGAAGGTAATAAATAAGGCATGAAGTGGAGATATATGGAAATGTGATTCGCAGGAAAATGAGAATAATTTAACAAAATATTATCCCAGTCCCTATTTGACCCGGGGTCAATTAAAAAAAGAGATGTCAGTCGTGGTGAACGGCAAGCTGAGCCTTAAAAATTACAATCGCTTGCTTTCTCTTTTGTCTGGCTGGAAAGCCGATCTAACGTTCAAGTGGAGGAAAATGTATTCACACTGACACAAACCATGTGTTTAGTTTGAATGAATATTAAACTGCATAAAATCAACCTCATTATCTAGCACAGGAAAAGAAGACGTGCCTCTCTCAAAAGTAAACTCTGCAAAACATGAGCTAGAAGTTGAGGAATGTGAGTTTTGTTTGGTCTCAAAACCTTCTAATGCGGTGGGAAAACTCCGCATAGTTTTCAATAAAAACATATATCATACACATTTTATATAAGCATATGGAGGTAAAACACACACCAAAAATTTACCTTTAATTGAAACAGTATCATAATTAATAAGCTCAGTCTTGGAATTTGAAATATTGCCTGTTAGATTGATGAATATTAACATCCTGCTCTATATATTGTAAGGTATGTCCATGTTCCAGTGTTTGGGTTCCCTTAGGGGTCTAAGGTTTATGCAGTTATCCATATGAGAAACATTACACCAGCTTTTACTGTAATTGTGATATTGAATGTTGAGCTGATCTGTGTCAACCATAACTCTAAACGCTGCTACAAGCTCATAACTCATACGGACGTATACCTTTGCTAGGCAGAGGTATCCATCTGCCCAGCTCACAAGCAATTCAAAACCTGCCTCCTCTCCCCCATTCCAATAATATGACGTCAGTTCACTGCACTGGTTGGAAATTTGCAATTAAGCATTTTCTTTATGTGTGATTGACGAGCAGGAGGAGGGCCATTAAAGCTCAACATGGACCTGGGGCTCACTCCGCAGTCTATAGGACTATTTCCAGCCTCATATCAAATCCATGTCCTCTGCCCTAATATCAGAATATGACTCTTGCCACCCATGGATTTTGTTTTTGTCTGTAATGAAAGTCTCTCTGGGGATCTGGTTGAGGGATTCTTTTCCTGAGGGGTCAAGGAGAGGTTGAGGCTTCTGGTTCAAGCTGCGCTTAGAAAAAGGGTGTGGATTACAGGAATGTGGCTGTTCAACTCAGTTTCTGCAGATACACAGAAAAGACCTGCAGTCTGACATTACAGTAGTCAAGACTGTGATGACTCTATTGTAGGTTCACATGGTGATACAGTCTTCAGGACAAAAAAAGAGGTGAAGCTGCATACTCTGCTACTCTGATGCATATTAGATAGGATCATCAAAGTTTTAACAGAATTGTCAGGGGTTGAGCCCTTATAAAGTGATTTTTTTCCCATCATCTAATTGTAGGAGCCCAGAGTGTTTTTGTTGAAGTATAAATGACACAATCACTGTCTGTAATCAATGAAAACAGACACACAAGGACATGGGGAAGGAACAGTTTCTCAGCTGCCGGTGAACAAACTAACTGCAAAGAACTAACTTTGGTTAGAGCTTAGTTCTTGGTATTGAACAAGAAAGTCTGAATATCCACACATATCCACGCTTTGATGCATTCATCAAAATTAGAATTTCTTAATTTTGTTTCAAGCTTCACCGATGACTGTCAAAAGATGGACGATGAGTCTCCACTTCCTCCCACTGTACAAAAATAAACAAAAACATCCCTGATATGAGCTTTGCCATCTTGTGCTGGTCAAATCATTTGGAGCCTGAGTTTGTGCAGCAGAGCTCAGCCCTTGAAACTCAGTAACAGGTTAAGGTTAGCTGTCCATCCTCATTTTTTAACATTATATTGCTAATTAAAACTAGGGCTGTCAATCGATTAAAAAAATTAACTAATTAATCGCACAATGTTCTGTAATTAATCGCGATTAATCGCATTTTTTCTACTTAAGACTATAGCGGATATTTATTTATGAAAAATCATGAAATTAATGTAGAATCAACACAAAGAAAGTATATTTAAATTCAAAGGCTATTTTAATGGCTTTTTAAAATGAAACTTTCCGCCTAAAAGTCCGTCGTTATCCATCTTTGCGCCATAGACTGCGCTTTAGCCAGGATGGCTCGGGTTGCCTGGTGTGCCTGCACATGTGACCAAAGGTTATGGGTCAGGCGCCACCAGAAGTAAACAAAACAATGTTAATTTCGTTATTTTTTTCAATGCGTTAAATGTTTTAAATTAATCTGCAAAATTAACGCGTTAACTTTGACAGCACTATTTGTCATACATGTTTATTATATAAAAGATGCAGTACACCGATTTGAGATAATTGCTTGCATTAGAATGCTATCATGCTCAGATTGCATGGTAGGCTTAAAGTTTATCATGTTCACCATCTTAGTTTAGCATGCTAGCATCTTAATCAGTTAGTAATACAGTAGCTGTTAAAAGGTGGGGTGATATTCTAGAGAGAAATTGTTGATATTTGCTTAATTTAAAATTCAGATAAATCTCCTGAATCTCTTCAACCTCTGTATATAATGTCTGTTTTATGTAAACAGCCGAAGATTTATACGTGGAAAACAAACAGAGTGGCTTTGACTGAGCTGCTTATGTTGATGAACTACATTTAATCACCCTGCCTTTAAATGTTTGGCAACTCATACCTTTCAACACCCATGCTCATAGTGTGATTGCTATGTGTGCTTAATAAACACTTGTGATGATTGATGTCACAGATAATAACTTTTGTTAACTAATCAACCATTTCCTTTCTTCCTCTTCTCTTTTAGATTGCTTTGTCTGACCTTCCCTCAGGTAAACACACTGATAAAAGGGCTCTTTACTGCGTCACATTTTCACCTTCAGCACCAAAACTTCACTGAAAACTTCTTCCTCTCCCTCTTTGATACAAAAAAAACTTTAGAACAAAAGATTTTGTAACACACTGTAATCATCATTTTTGCACCTCTTTTTCCCTTCCATAATGCCCCCTGCTTTCATTTCACAGATGACCAGCATGACCAGAAAAACATTCTCTTCCTGCTCTCCAAAAAGGACTTTGGTAGTTTCAGACAGTCTGTGAGAAGAGAGCATGTATACACACAGTTTGCAGATAAAAAGAGCCTCCTCCACTGCACTGTAGCCAGCAGGGATGCAGAGAGTGTCGAGCATGTCCTCAGCCTGGGTGCTGAAGTCAACTGTATGACTGATAGAGGTTACACTCCTCTTATTATCGCCGTCCTGCACAGGTCTGTATAAAAATATGATAAGAAGTGCTTTAAGGTTCTATGGGTGACGGAAGGAAAACTAATGTCTGTAGACCTAAGTTCAACTTAAGACTTTCTACTGTGTTCTGCTCACTTTATTCAAAGACAATTTAGGAAATACTCTTGAATAGAGGTAAATGAGAGGATTAATATACCTCATGTCTGTTTGCTAAATTTATGCTAAATTTTATAAACAAATTTCCATTAAGGCAGACAGTTAGGTCAATCAATCAATCAATCAATCAATCAATCAATCAAATATAAGGCTAAACCCAGACTACTGTTTGCTAATGCTAAGTATTAAGAATGAAGTCAGTAATATTGTACTCTTTTCTACAGCCTTCATGACATCATCTCTTTGTTGCTGAAATATGGAGCAGATGTCACGCAGGCAGATGAGGACGATTGGACGGCTCTCCATTTTGCTGCTCAGAACGGTGATGACAGGACTGTACGACTCCTATTGGACAAAGGAGCTGTGGCGGATGCCCGGGAAAAAGGTGGTTGGATGCCCCTCCACCTGGCCTGCCAGAATGGCCACGAAACAGTGGTGCGCCTGCTGCTTTCACGGCTGCCAGAGGAAGCAGTGGGAGAACGGGAAGAACAAGGGAGGACATCGCTCCACCTAGCCTCCGCCTACGGGCATCTTAATATTGCCAAGCTCCTCCTTTCTCAGGGAGCAGATCCCAACGCTACGGACTGCTCTCTCCTCACTGCTCTTCACTTATCAGCTGAGGAAGGCCATAACAGAGTCATCAGACAGTTGCTGAAGAGTGAGGTGAATGTGAACAGTGCCGACAGCAGAGGATACACTCCACTTCACCTGGCTGCACAGAGGGGTCACACGGGCATATGCAGGCAACTGTTGTCAAACGGAGCAAGCCCAGACTCCACGACTCTCGAAGGCTGGACACCCATGCACCTGGCTGCCCTAAGGGGACATGAAGCCACAGTGGTCCAGCTTGAGAGTCAAGGTGGTTGTGTGAATGCTAGAGGTGAGAACGGATGGACCCCACTCCACCTCGCATGCCGCCAGAGTGAGCAGGAGGTGGTGGCAAATCTCCTGGCAGCCAAAGCCGACCCAAACGTGTCAGAGGACAGTAAAGGGTGGACGCCATTACATTTTGCCTGTGCAAGTGTCAGCTTGCAAAGTGTCCTCCACTTAATATCACATCATGCAGATGTCAATGCAGTAAACTCAAGCGGGGCAACACCTTTACACCTGGCTGCCCAGCATGACTGCATGCCTATCGTAAACGCTCTGCTGCTGAACGGAGCGGACAGGACATTACTGGACTCCTCTGGATCCACAGCTCTTAATGTGGCACAGAGGTGTGAAAAATGGGAAATTGTGCAAGTACTTGAGAAGTAGTTGCAATCTGGATGCAAATATTACAATGCAATGAAAACATAAATGACACATCCGTATTAGAAAATAAAATTAGTCACATAAATGCTGGAATATCATCCTCCGTTTTAGTGGTGCTGATAGTATTATTTTTTACTATTATTTTTATTATAATAATTGTTTAAATATTCTTTAAATGTTTATCTTTATCCTTTTACTGCCTTTTATACTAATGTTTGGATGCATACTTCTATTTTTTGTCTCAGTGCGTGTTTACTGTGCAGTGCCAATAAAGCTTCATTTAATCTAATGTCATTTTCATTATATTCTAATTATTAAAAACAAGATTGTAGGTAAAATGCACCAGGACTACTAGTTCTTATATGTATATGTCTAACTACTTAGAGACTGCAAATTTTATTTTTTTATTTTTTTCACAAGTTTATTTTACAAATCTACTTACTTGAATGTTCTTAAGTTATAACATCATCTTGAAAAATTAGATATTCTAGTCTTCTTTCTGGTTTGCAAACAAATGAACTTTTATCTAATTCTGCCAGTAATAACATGGCTATGAGTTATATCAGACCCAACCCATACAGTATAGTTATGCAATATTTGGATGCCAAATTAGGCATTCATATAAGAATGAATGATACAAAAGTCTGTTAAATCCTTTGGGGACATTATAGTGGAAAGTGGGAGGGAGCCAACATATGGGGTCAGAATCAGGTGAAGTGCCTTATAATGACATTTGCTAGTGAATGGAATTAATGCTGCTGCAGAGCCACATGGATGAAAATGAAAATATAAAAGAGCTGCTGTTATAATGACTTATAGTGGCATTCATTTGATTAAACCTGTCAGACTCTACGGGGGCGTTGCGTGTCTAATAATGTGGGGAAAATATGGATGACAACAGAACTGGTAGATTGCTGTCACTGGCATCATTTAGATGCATCTATTGAACTCCTTCAGCTGTAAACACATATATGCTTTGTGACAAGCCAAGGTAGTTCTGATTATCAGTCATTCCCTGCAGACTGAGGGAAGCACTACCCAGCTCATGCCACACTCATTTACAACAGTGACACCTTATTAAATTAAAATTAAATGCATGGATTCAGGAGGTGTATTGACCTGCACGTCAAAGGGACCACAAGAGACAGACTGAGGGGTGGGAGCTGGGCCAAATCAAATAACTGTTAATTAATGGAGCAGAGTTAAATTGGAATCAAACTGAGCCAAGATTTTCTTTTACATGCTGAGTGAATGTCTATTGTGTCTTTTTAAATGGCTATTTCATTCTGACCTTTTTTTTTTCTCCATAAAAGTTTGACCCCCAGTATATTAGATGATGCCTTTTAGCTTGCTTGGGTTTTGTAATTTATTTTAAAGTTTGCATGCCAGCGCTTGAAGATTCATCCATCCTCTTCTAATCCCTGGAGGAGCAGTGGATTTGGAAAAGGTGAACTGTGAGTGCTTCAGATTTAAGGTTCACTAAAATAACATTTGTCTGTAGTTGCTCACCTGACTGTGAAAGGAGTCCACCGACTGCAAAACACAAATTAGAGTACACAAACAGAATAACACCAACTTGTAACCTTAACTAAAATGTAACCAACCCACATTAAGTAAGGTGTCTAGACACTTTGAAACTTTCTCATTGCCAGCAGACAAGTTTGCCTTTCTGTCTTTTTTTCTTGATGAGGCAAGTTTGACGTAACAAATGCACCTGAAAATAAGGAACAGTGGAAGATGGCATTGGGCTCAGTTACATTGTTGCAGTACTAACTTTTTAATTTATTTGACTTCAGTCTCTTGTTCAAACTGAGTGCATACTGAGTGATTTTTTAAACACTGCTTGAACAGAGACAAATGGAGCATGTTGTTGTATATTATAGTGTCTTTCATCTAAGCAGCAACCTCCAAAGCAAGAAATGTAACAGTGGAATTGCAAAAATCAACTCTTTGAATGGCCAAGGTTGATTGCAAAAGCGAGTCAATTGCTATGAAATGACCCACTCAACACTCAACAACAGAAATAAATATGTTCACTGCCTGGTACAGAAATTCCTTTTAATCTCTGTAGGTTTTTAAAGCAACTGCATAAAGGTTGACTTTTTATATAATGAGCTTATCTAAACTATAATAAAACTTGAAATCATGCTAATTAAGGCTGTGGTCATTTTGAGTGACAGTAGCTGCTGGCTCTCCACTAAGAGTCACAAAGTCGGTTGGAGCAGTGTTTATCCTCCTCAATTTCACCCTCTCATCCAAATTTGGTGACTTCTGCTTCAAAAAAAAAAAAAAAAACGATGGGCGATAGTCATACTCATGATGCTTCAAAATGTTACCTCACAAACCAAAAGATTACGTCATGGCCCGCTGTTTCATATATTCTCTCCTCTCTCACAGCGCTGTTAACCTGTCTCAGTATATCTTCCTTGAATCAGTGGAAGCTCTCTCATGTGCTGTCTAACAAGTGTTGCGTCTCGCGTGATATGAAGATCAAAACTGCTGTTTAATGTTGTTCCCAGAGGCCGTAAATAATGTTTACATGCAACATGTTATATCACTGCAGCCAGTCGAGTCAGTGCTGATTTCAGTGCGAGTCCATCAATATTTGTGACTGCTGCTGTATCTTTTCACACAAGATTGAATGAAAATTACAGAGAAAGATGTGAATTGGTTTTGAAGGGGTTTTTTTTTACTATGTCAAATAAGTAAAAAAAGATTTTTTATTTTGAACCTACGGTTTTCAAGAAAGTGCATTTACAATAACAGCACGTCAGCAGCGTTTCTTTTTGTCTCTATCTCATTTGTCTCTCTGTTTTATTCCCTTAGTGATACTTGTGTTCAATTTATTTTTGGCTTACTTTTAGACAGCTATCAGGAAACTGTACTCACCTGGGCTAGATAAGTTAAGTTAGATAAGCAAAATCTTGATTTATGATGTCATGTGGCTCATATTAAGAACCTGACAGAGTAAAGTATCTGCTGACCCTGCTTTTGATGTAATTTATCCACTACAGACTGAAATACAGCCATCACATTATGAAAAGAGGCTCTGTGGAGAGGAATATGTTTTTCAGATTGACTGATGATTTATAGTTGAATATGTCCTTTTTATACTGCAGCAACTCCCATTTTAAAATTTATGAGGCCTTTAATGTCTTAAACATTGGAAGCGAACCACATTTGTGCGAGTGTTATCTACAGTAAACTGATGACAGTGGAACAGATGGGAGAGACAAACATCTGTGGAATCCAGGGAGCTGTGTCATCGTCAAACCTGTCCAACGGCATTTTTGTCCTTTTAATGTTCAAATGAAACAGACCTACTATTGTTGTAATGCCAGCTCTGAAAAATTAAACACACTTTCCCAAGAACATCTAATCTGACCTACCTAAATCAATGGCGCTGCCTTGGCCTCTTCACACATACGGTGACACATCGGATGCCTTCTATCGGCCGGTAATTGTGTTTGCAGGCACCTAAACTAATTTTATTTTCTAATACGGAGACAAGCAGGAAGAAGATAATGTCTTGTAGGTTGAAAGTGCCACAAACACTGAGAGCTGAGCAAAGAAGAGGACTAAAAATGTCCTCTATTTAATATAAGGAACCAAAATGTGCTTTAATAACTTTCTTTAATAACACTACTTGAGTAAGATAAATATATAATTTATTCATACGAAAGCAAAAACGTAATGAGATACATTAAAGATGTAAGTTCACCTTGTTCTCTTGCTTATGTTTTGTGCAATGCAATTAAACCAACTTGTAAAGTAAATTAGACAGAAACTTCTTCAACCAACTGCTTTAGCTTCAAAGTGATTATGGACTACAGCTCAGTGGTGTTTTTCCATCTAGACAAATTAAAGATGTGATGCTGCATTTAACGGCTCTAAGGGCTTTGTCATAAAACTCATCTGATGCAATTTGCATACATAAGTTAGATCATTTGGATACGGACCTGCTATGGATGAGCTGTTTAATCCTTGTCTGATGCATCTAAATCCCCTATATGGTGTTCATCCTGTTTGCACAGATGTTGTGTTTGCATAAAGATGTTATTTTCTTGCACCAGCGCCTCTGAGACACTGTGAAAAAGGTCTGTATGACATTTGCAGCTCTCATCGTAATGATAGGATGTAATCTGGCTACTTATCGGTATATTTAGCTTCTCAGAGGAGGGCATTAACACGCTTTTCTGCAGAGCCACTCTTAACTGGCAGGGTTAAACTCACCACTGAGCTGTGCCCTGTGGAGTTAAGCGGCTTCAATCACGACTGATGCAGCTGTGTCTCTTGATCCAGGTGTACCGCCTCAGCAGGGCCAAGCAGGCATCCAGGCAGGCATCTCTGGTCCTCGCCACGGTAATTGATTGAGTGATCTATCATGTCTCCCGAGGACTGTTTTTTTTTTTTTTTTCCGGAGTGTTGATATGGTAAACATTTTTCACTCCCATCATCTCTTAGCGACCTCTCACTCTGCAGTCTGACAGTGGAAAAACACCACGGGTTGGTCTCTCCAAATCCCCAAGGTTGTGGCTCGCTGTTGAGCAAGTGGCTGCTCTTTTTTGTTTTATCTGAATGAATCTCCATTCAGATGACTTAGCAAAAGCGCTTTAGGAAGCTCTGTAAATTACTTTTCCTCATCCCAAAAACACTTTGAATAAAAAAAAACAAACAAAAAAACCTTACATAAAGACACAGTCACAGCACATTTAAAACATCAGCCCTGGGGGATTTTAAAATGGTAATCTATTCCTTTACTGCAGAATGCTTTTTTCAAAGCTATTGAACTATTACAATTGAATGGCCTTGTTTCCTCCCGTGTATTGTTATCATCCCTTCAGCTCCTTCTCCGTGGTGCTGTCATCTTCCTGTGAAATGATTAATGGTGGATCTCACTCCTCTCTCTATAGCACGAAGCAGAAACCTCCCAACACTTGGCTACCTTAAAATATTCATATAGTATCTAAATAATACTAGAAACGGCAGCATCTCACACTTGGGAGGATTGTATGAACGATCTTTAGTGAGGCAAATGGTGTGTCAGACAGATCAAACCTATGTGTGTACTTTCACCTTCTTTAATCCAGAAAATGATCTCATTTATGTCCTTTATAATACGTCTTAATCCATAAAAAATGTAAGACATGGAAATAATATCTGATTCAAAGAGTAGTAAACACCCAAATTAATTAAGGTGAAAAGCAGTTTTCAACTGGAGCTCTCTGAGATTGAGATAAGCACCTAATTAATTAGACTGGGCACCTCACTATGTTATCTGTACTGTCACTTTTATTTTTGTCCCATCGCAGTTAATTATAAATCTCTTGTTTGACTATTTTGTCATCTTGTATAGTTTTGCAGTTTACAGTTTAAATAGAGATTTAAAAGAAGTGATTTCAGCAACTGTGATTTGAGTTAAGTTACATTATAACTTTACCCAACAAGGATGACAATGACAAAATGTTTGTTACAATGAATGTAAGCTCTACAGTTAAGAAAGTGGGTGTTTGTGGAGAAATGAGTATTGACCAACTAGGTCAAAGTGTAGGTGAGGCTTTGTCCACAATACTGGAACAGAGCAGACTGACAGGACACGTCTTTTGGTTTCTTAGCCTTCTCAGTTTTTGTGGTTGTAAATTGGAATTTCATCTCTTAGTTATTTTTCTCAGACAAAAAGTAAAGACAAGAAATTACAGGGAGAGTGAAGAGGATTTCCAGTCAACCTAAATGAAAAATAATTTGTTATTGAACACTTTTCTTTTGGTTTTGTTAAGTTTTGACAGCAAACACCTGATGTTGTCCAGGTGCTGTTGATTTTCTGTGACTGTTTTGCATCCTTTACTCGTGGCAGCGAAAGGTGTTGTATGTAGAAATGAGAAGCCTTTTTTCTGTTGATATATATTAGTGTGTTTTTTCTTGTAAAGCAAAGCCAAAGCTTTAAGTGCAGCGCCACCCCTGTGCAGTCACATATTGTGATGCATGAGCCGTCTGCGTTGTCTCTAAGGATCTAATCAAATTTAATGGAAAGGTTAAAAAAAAGGTTACATCTAAATAAAAAAGAGCACAAGTTATACAGTTTTGAATTCCCTCTATAGCTTATTTGTTTGTTATTTGGCCATAAGCAAATTAAATAATAGACACAGCAACATTGACGCACTTGCTGGAGAAGTGGACTTTAATTATCTGAGAGGCTTCATCCCACACTAAAGAATATTTGTTTAATTCACAAATGATGAAAAGTAACCATCAAGACACTCCAAGTTTTGACATTAATTGCCACAAGTCTCTCACAAATATATCAATAATATTTTTCTTGACCTTAACTGCAGCAGTAAAATTCAGACTTTGGTTATTAGAGTGTGACTTGCTTTTATTACGCTGTCAAAAGCTTTTGTGATCATGTCATGACTAATTTTCTTTACCTTTACTTAAGTGTACAATTTGAATCACAATGGTAAGTAGGGGAATTTGACTTAATGCTACCTGCCATTACCTGGTAGCTTGGTAAGCTGTGGAGCTAGAGCTACTACTTAGCCTTAAGGTTAGTGTACTCAGAGCAAAACCTGTCAAGGAAACGACCTTGGTATATAAATTCAGTGTTGTCCAACTGGCATCTGTCATTCTTGAAACCTTTGTTCAGTCCTCGTGTCGTGTTTGACATTGTTCATGGGGATTGGGCAGGATGCTTGTCACTTTGCAGTTCCTGCAGTGTGTTCGTTTGGTACTGCACATGTGCAACTCTCAACAGAGATGAGAAGGAACAGAGAGATCTCACTTGTTAGTTCGTTTAATTATCAGCTACCAAGAAAAAAGACCCAGAGCTGATAAAAACTGCGCTTACCATTCCCATGGAGCGGCCCAGTGTACATAGACCTTGACATTAATAAAAAAAACAAGTTACATGAACTAAGGAGCAAACTGTTGACAGTGGACACTGTGGAGGAAATAGCTGACTTTTATTACACAGTAAAAAGAAATGCAGCCGGAGACCCAAAAGAATGTGAAAAAAAATCTGTTGTAAATATTTTAATGAAAGAGACAGTGTAAAAGAGAAGCTGTTGACAATTTCCACAGCAGATGTAGAGGGCGTAAAAAGCCTTTACAGACTATAAAAATCCAGCCTTAATAACAACAATCTCTCAGCCAGTTTTACAATGAGGTCTCTCTTATTGGTTGAGGTTCACTCCTTCAAGGTGAGCTGGGCAGAAGATTCCCATATGTTCACTGTGGGGGGGTGTTGAGGATTTATTCAGTATCTATAAGGTCTCAACAGGGCATCTGGCCAAAGTGCAGGTCACTCTGAAATCCTTTCACAGTAAATATGAAGTGCAGAGTTCAGTTGCAAATATCATGATAACACTGCCAGAGTGTGTTGTTCAGTTCGTGGAGTTGTGTAGTGGGTGTGTTGAGCATACAGAGGCTACTGATGCTGCTAGAGCCAGAGAAAGTACACTATTAACAGAAACTTAGAAGATATAATGAACAGAAGAAGAGCAGAGGATCACAGAGCGACAGCGGCTGTTAGACAGCAGCATTGATGCAGTCACTGGGGAAAAAGGTGCACCGGTTTTGAAAGGAAGACAGCGTTTTTATGAAACGCATTGCTCAACATGAAGAGCAGCTGGACCCAGAATAACAATGTGGAGATCACTATCACCTGATAGCTCAATCTCAAATCACAGCTCCACGCCTCCAGATAATGGGAAATGGATGCTGAAAACTCTGCACGATAATTTCCACTGGGCCCCTGAGCCAATGTTGGGTGTCCTCAGAGGATTTAGTGTTGCCCTTCCCCTCAGAGCTCCTGCATCTTTGTTTGAGAACTCTATTTCAACTTTGAAAAATGTGCTCACTGAGCAAGAAAACAAAGCATATAACAGCTTTTCAAAGCTCACTGAATTGAACTTGCCTTTGAGAAAGACTAGACCAAAAAAATATAAGACCTTGTGGATAATCAGTTCACTACGGTGATTCTACACTCATCTGGAAAACACCAGCTGCAGGTTTATCAGCCCCAGCCTGAGCCATCGAAGTGCAGCAAGTTCAAAACAATCATATTGGTTGCATCATTTTTATGAAAGTTGTTTTCCTGAATTGTTTCCAGCTTTTAGGAGGTTAAAAAAGAGTGGCACTTTAAAGTAAATGTTTGCCAATATTGAGTAATAGATATGTGAGAGGGAAGAATAAAATGTGGCCTGAGCTGCAAGCTGTCGTCGTCTTGCTTGTTTAATGTGTAGAGCTGCACACGGAGCTGATCAACCTGTCAGAATGTCACCGTTTTGGTTATTTTGTTTTGCACTAACAAGCGACTCAGGCCTCAGACTGCCTCACACTGTGTATGAATTGTGTGGTTTAACAGTTGGGTGAGACTGCACGACTTCAGCAAACTTTTCCGTTCTTATAAATAATAGGCTGCACTTTCGGGTCACAATTCATATAAAACAACTGGACTGAATTTAAGTGTCATCAATATGATAAAGTGTTTATTGTTTCATGGTAGTTTTTTTTTAATGTATAAACCTACGTGACAGTGAACTATTCATGATTATAAATCTGGTGTTTCTTTAAAAAGTCTGAAAAAATGACCTTGTGTCTGTCCATAAAAACTAAATGCTTTCTGTCTACAGTCTTTTCTCTCTTTCTTTACTCTGAGAGTGTGTAGATAAATGACAAAAAAAGGCATATTGCTACTGTAGAGCAAGTGCATTAAAGATCACAACATCATAACTTCCAAGCACTTCTCTCCTTGGACAGGCCGCCAGGAGGACTGAACCGACAGTGAATTAAACGCCACTCAGATATGTATCTGTTTCATTTCCTCCTGCCTTCTCCTGTTGTCCTTCAGGCTTCAGTAGAGATTGCACCCAACCTCTGCAGATGAATGAGGATTATTTTCTCTCCTTCCCTTATAACAATGCATCTCAATGTGTAAGGTAACTAATTACAGTGTAGTTTTACCCATAGGCCCCCATTTTACCCTGATTATTGTACAATTATTGAGCAAATATGTAATGGGGATTACTTTAGTGAAGATTGTGTTCAAAAATACTATTCAAGACGCAAGTTGTAGTTTGTTTTTGCATTGCTGTCACAAGCATAAAGTAAAAGTGTAGTAGTAGTAGTAGTAGTAAAAAACCTGCACATTCTATTGGTAAGTAAAAGAGCTAATGCTAGCTAACTCTCAACAATGAAATACACCTAAAATAGATTATAAATGTTTAGAAAGGCTGCTGCAGTTCGTTAAAATAAAGCGGTTACCTTTTTTCATAAAACTAAACCTGTGGTGGTTTGGGAATGGTGACTTATTTTGTAATGCTGATTAACAATGAGTTTCCAATTCATTTGGAAAGGTCATGTGTACAAAGTTTGCATGTTTAGTAAAATTTGGCAAATTTAATTCCACAGCATCACTGAAATCCCCTGATGTTCCTTGCAGCAAGGTAGAAAACAGATGAGATTTAGACTCCTTCACACCAGCAGTAAAGCGGGGATCTGGAAGAGAAAATGAATCAATACATCCAATACAAATGTTGATTAAAGGTGGTACTGGTGTCTTAGATAATTAGAAAGAGCCTAAAACCTTTAATTATGTACCTTTTTTTTGCAATGACCTAATGCATCAATACACTATCATTTAATGTTTCTAATATTTAGTATAATCATTCAGATACTGGAGGTTAATGGTTTACTTTGTTTCGGGATGTCTCCCACAGACATGTATAGATAATAGCTGTGTCATGGTCAATTCCGCACTCTTCATGATGGGGTCTCTTGGGTCAGCAGCTGACAAAAGAACAGAGACTATTAAACTCTTTGCTATTCACTTTCAAAGAACCCACAGTGTGACTTAGATGATGGGTGGACAAACAACTATGAAAAGGATATTCATAACCCCCTTTTTAAAATTTGGTTAAAATATTAAAAGTCTGCAAAGAATATCAATTGACCTTTTCTAATACATTGCAGCATATCAGGATGGCAGAGTTTAAAACTCTCACTCTGATTCATCTTCCTCTGTTTCACTATCCTATTTTGTGATCAGGAAATCAATACAAAAGGACTGCCTTTACCTTGATTCACTTTCTGTGAGATAAGAAGGATCAGTGAACTGCTCCTTGACTCGCACTCAAGTGGAACAGAGGAGTCAACTTAGAACAATACAAGCAAGATACGGTTAGGTAATTGCTTTAATTGCTTTCTAAGAGTAGACATCGGTAAAGTAGCTTACAATGCAAGATTGTACCTTAAGGTTATGTATTGCGAGGAAAGAAAATGAGTGTGACTGATTACTGTAGAGATGAGCTAAGAGCCAAGGACATCACAATGGCTTCATATAAAATAAGTTTGTTCATCTCTAAGATGGTGTTGCAATGATTTGGATTTAATTCAGTTCTATTCTTATGAGGAAATCAATCCTCCTCTTATTTCTTAATAACCAAGAAGAAGGCTAGTTGATTTTTAATATACTGCAGTCTAGACTCAACAACTGTTGAAAGGATTACAAGGAAAATATGAAGATTCTCAAGAATCCCGATGACTCTTCTTGCATCCTTACTTTTCATCCAGAGTCACCACATAGACATTTTTAGTCCAGAGATCAATGTCCAATAAAAAAAAAAACAAAACAAAACAAAGACTATCAGATAGACTGCCATGAACTTTGGTACAGATGTTCATGTTCACCACATGATGAATAAAAACAACCAAGGTTATCCCTTGACTTTTCCCAAAGGACCATCATTAGGTCCTGCAGGTTATTTTTTAACCAAAATACAGCTAGGGAGTTACAAGTATTTTCTACTTGTTTACAGAGAAAAAAAGAAAAACTTTGTTGAAAATAAAAAGGGCCCAAAGGTGGTACTGCTGGAAACATTTGCCCAAAACTAACAACCTAACTAACTGATTAATTCTATTTCTATGGGTCAGGTGCAGCACTCAAATGCATCTCCCGTCTCTAATTGTAGAGGGGAAGTATTGAGAGGAAAGGACTGGGGGGAGCTGTGTGTTAAAGCAGGAAGCAGAAGACATTAAACAGGGCTAAAGTGGAGACAGAGAGGGAAGAAGGAAGGTCTCATCTCACCAAGATTGTGATTATGACTATCTGCACCAAGAGAGCTCTCCAGTCTCTCACATTCACTCCCAGCACAATTAGCAACACATCCCTCCGCTCTTACACCAATCCCTGGCTTCTGATTTGATAGATTGTGTTAAGATTTAGATTGATACTCTGCCTGGGGAGATAAATGATTACAAATGAGTCAGACCCATCCTCACAGACCTCTGCTAAAGCTGCAAAGAGCCAGGTGGAATCAGCAGGTTAGATGGATGAGTGAAGGGGAAGGGGCTCAGCCGAAAAGCTCAACTCACTGAATTACTTATCAAGACAAGTTTGCTAAATCAAAGAGGAAACAAGATGTGGAAGCATATCCGATTGATCCAGTGCTATATTTTCCTTGTCTTACCATTTTTTTACCCTTTAGGCATACTTTCGCATTAAACTTCAGTTGTTTTAAACTTTTCTATGATCTTGATGATTTGCCGATGTCAGTTAGAAGGACAGACTGTTTTCTCCGTAATGGGATAATAACTGGCAGTGCTTCACCTTTTCTGAAGATGCAGTGTGAATGCAGATGAACAGGTAAATCACAATTACCATTCATTCCGACAAAAACCTTGTGACATTATGTCAATAAGTAGGGAAGTACATCTTAAATCAAGTGAGGAATAGTCAATGCAGACATAAACACAAAAAGAAATCGAATACAATTAAGACAGTGTGCTTCAACATCTCTCATTTATTCACATCTCATCTCTTTCATTAATACTAGAAAAAAAACATTTACTGAATACATAAAAGTTATTACTCATAATTGGCTTACATTCTTAAAAAAACAGTGAAACAGGCTCCCTCTCCCTGTTAATGTTCTGTCTTTGTCATTTCTTTGAACTCTGTTATAGCCATCATCACTTTGGAGATGAAATTAAATGAGGAATTAATTTATATCAGAATTAAGAAATAAATGCTATAATCAAGAGCTGTGACAAGTGGGAGAGTATTCATACTGTGAACTGGCATTTCATTCAACAGCCAAATTAAAGCAATAATTTAATACTTGCTGACATGCTGTTGGGATGCTCAAGCCGTTGGACTGTAACTGCAAAAAACGCATAATTCAAAGAGGCCATGATGTGAGCTATTCAGGGCGATCTAAGTGTCTCATTTGAGCTGTAATGATGAGTGCAGGGGCTGCTTTGCTTTCAAGTGGACTTCTTCAAATACAGCTGAGTGCTTTACTCGCAGCAACACAGGGTAAATAGTTTACTGAGATTATTAACATTATTAAAGATAATAGATCCTTCAACTTGTGTTTCAGCATTTATTCTTTATAAAAGTGTATGAAAAAAATGGTCACTTGTAAAATATATATTCATATTATTAGAGTACAGCATGTCTTAAGAGTAACTGCTAACTTCTGCTACCTGTAGCTGCTGGTAGATAATTATGCTCTGAGTCCTAAGTTCATGGTGTGTTGGTGTTTACACTGCTAGCACAGGAGCTTTGGACTGCAGGGCAAAGGAGGTTTTTTGGGCCCACAGCTAGAGGAACTCAGTGTAGAAATTAGCAAGAAGTTGCAAGAGATTGGGCACCAGAACTGGAGCCAGGTGAGCAGCCACCTGATGAGCATGGAGATACTAGAACTGAACATAACATCAAAGACTGTCAGAGGCCAGGACAGGAAATACTGAGCTGTCCTACAGCTGTTCTTCACACTCTGAGTCCTAGGATCACAAACACACTGCTGGTTTAGGCAGGTTTACACAGCCGAGGTACAAAGCAGAGGAATAGTAGGGGAGGTAGGGCATTAGTCAGCGCCCACCTCTGGCTGCCTGAGTGGGGATAAGGGCGACTCTCTTGAGGTGCAAAGTGTTATATCAAGAAAGGACAGGCCAGGGCTAGCTGGTTAATTGATTAACTTCAGGAGATTTGTGGAAAATGATACATAAATGTCTCAAACATGTTACCAACTTAACATTTTGTTGATAATTTTAACAGTAACCATTTTCCCCTTACCAAACTACACCTGCCAGCTAAATCACTATGCAGAAGAAGGCTTGCGTCTTATGCTAGCTTAACACTACTACTTACTTACTACTGTACTACTTATCAAGCTAACATTTTAGCTCAGCAAAGACGGCTGCTATTTATGTTAACATTTTGTACTGATAAGAGCATCAGCATTCATGAGCAGATGCATGCTCACTCCTGTGCAGTAATACAGTTGGAAGGTGCAGTTATGAAAGGCAAACTTAACATGGAGCAGTGGGAGCCCATAAAGATCTTGGGTGGCCCACTAAAACCAAAATCAATGCTGCATTTGGGGATTTCTATTATGGCCTCTTGAAAGTTAATTAAATACAAGAGTTAGGGAGTCACATACCAATATACTCTGGTTTCCTATTTTACAGTTAATGTTGCAAATTAGTTGACAGAGTTTGGGTTATAAAACATGTGAGGGTGGGCCAGTGATCACATCAGGGTTGCTGTTGCCCCTCTGGCTACCCCATGGCAGCAGCATTAGGTTGCATCAGCAGTGTAGCAGCTGAACTGTCTTTGAAGACATCACACACATGCAAGCTGCAGCAATTTAGTAAGCCGGTAACTGTTATGCTCGGGTACAGGTAGGTTGCGTGTCCTGAGAGGAAAGTACTCATTACCTTGTATAAGATGATTTTAATTATTAAGGAACCTCATGATTCAGTTACTTAAGAGTCATCTTATTGCCTGAACATGCAATACACGCAACCCCACCGCTGTTTGCACTCTCCTCCTTTAACCTCTGGGACTATTTTTGGACATGCCTGTCACTGCGCTCCACATTGCATGAGACTGTACAGAGGTGACGAGGGAAAACATCCAATGGAGGTTGAAGGGGCAGACATGAGAAAGTCTCTCCTTAGAGACACTATGTTTTATGCCACAGCATCTCCTGTCATGTAAAACTGACTGCCAAGGTTACCTCTCCTAGATACTGAAGTTGTCTCTGATGTACCTTGCAGCTGAAACTTCGATTTGGTGAGCAACATTATAAATCATAGATGAGTAGAGCTGCTTGATCATGTGTCATTTCAGATGTAGTATTAAGAGATAAGCAAAATGATTGACGGCACTGCAAGGAAATGTGTGGATATGTTGTGGGGAACACCAAAATAGAATGGATCCTCAGTATATCAGTGATGCTTGAGCTGGAGCCCGAGGGAGCTGCAGCAGAAGTGACACAGGGGGCAGGCTGGCCAGCATTCAAAGATTTCCCCTGATGTAATCACAAATTTAATCAAAAACACCGAGCTGCCCTGCGGCAACAACAATGAAAGAGGGGGGATCAAAACCACAGCTGTTAATAGATAGACAAGAAAGAATGAGTGCAAAAAGATTGCATTATCACTTTGAGAAATAACCACTTAACACGCGCATGTGTGGCCGTGTGTCTTTGTTCACATGCCGCTGTTTGTCATTGTGATTCATTGTTTAGGACTCCTGCACTCACTCTATTTACAATAACAAGCTTTTAATTATTCAGATGTGATTCTGGTGATGAATATCTCACTGATACTAAATTCAGATACATGTTAATAACTGCATTTTAATTAAAATCCTAATCAAGACACTGAAAATGTAAAAATCAAGCTCCAAAATGAAAATTGAATGCTTTTGCTATACTGTAAAATAGCTTATGTATGCACTGAATATAGACATGGTGGAACTTGCAAATTGCTAACCAGTATAGCTAGCAGCTAAAGGGATTATGAAGAAGAGGGTTAAACCAGAGCGTCCAGTATGTTGTTGTGGAAAAAAATTCCCCCTAAGGATTACAGTATGGAAATAAAATATATATCTGTGTCTCTCAGAACAACAGAAATCCATATATAGGAGACAGAGCTCACATGGATCATGCATGAATCTCTGCTTGTAAAAATAAACATGACATGTAAGAAGAATGCATGTGACAAAAAGTAGAATATAACATGCTTTTTGCACATAAATATTTCAGACAAGTGAGTTCTATACATCCTTGTTTTCCAGTGGAAGCACATGTAATAAAATACGGGGCACAAAATCAGATTTCATTGTGTTAACTCAAGTGATTGTTTTCTCTTCCTTTGCTGTTAAAAAAACCCTGTGTCCTAGCTCTTCCATAACAATTTCGCTTTGATAGTATTTGCCAGGGGGAAAATACAACCGAAATGTCTCCGGAGATGGTGGAAGTCCATTAAGTCGTGTCACAGAGTACATCACATCAGTCAGCCTGTGCCTGAAGGGACTCTGCGAAACTGACAAAAACCCTATCTACCAAGACGGTTGTTGTATGATGAAGGAAATTTAAGATTTAAAAGTCTGAAGAGCAATTAAGAATTTACAACTGTTTGAATTCCCTGTACATTGTTGCTATCTAGAGAAAATACTAATCTGGATCCAAGATATTATAATTTTCATCACAAGTGCACTGAAAAATGTGTTTCTTTTATTCAAACACATCACAACAAAAACAGGACAACTCTGTACTTTCTTCACAAGTTACACCTTCACTCACCACAAGTGATGAATTACCTTGAAAAGG
Source organism: Acanthurus lineatus (assembly GCA_029814665.1). Classification (NCBI taxonomy): domain Eukaryota; kingdom Metazoa; phylum Chordata; class Actinopteri; order Acanthuriformes; family Acanthuridae; genus Acanthurus; species Acanthurus lineatus. The sequence continues at coordinate 14,205,723 of JAPZDV010000024.1, read as the reverse complement.
GGAACTTTTCATCCTGTTTCTTTTCTTTACCGCGGTTAAACTCAGTGACTGCAAACAGCAAAAAGAAATATCATGTTGTTGTTGTTGTGATGCCGCTGGCTCTTGTTCTTTTGTGTTAGCTTGCTGTAACACTGTTTCTTCCTCCCTGAAAATGATGTCATGCTTGAATGTCTTTGCTCTGACTTTGGTCATCAAAAAGACTTTTGTTCAGTCCAAAACCTCTCATGAAATAATGCAAGTCCATGTAATGTCCAACCATTGAGATTGTAATCTGAATCCAATGTCTTATGACACCGTATAAACAGATTTTTTGAGTAATAATCTGCACAGTTTATGAAAAACTCCATCCTTAGACCTCAGTAATTAAAATCTCCTTCAAAAAAAAAAAACCTTAGAAAGGACAAGGAGGAAGGATCTCTCTTCCAGAACGGATGGACATTCATAGATGTGTATACAGAAAAAAACATCAGAGCACAATTAAAGTGTGGATAATCAGGAATGACAAAGTTAAAGATAGATTGTAAAAAACATGGATCTGAGAGGATGCTATGCAACTTCTGGTGTCATCAAACAAGTCTGAGTCATGTTTATTTCCATTCGTCAATTTGTATTTTTTTTCCTTCGCAAACAACAGTGTGACCTTTCCTAATAAGCACGTCTCGCCTTCTCAGTACAGCAAACACACACCCACACACACATACACATGCACACACACAAACACACACTTTGATGGCTCCCACACATAGTCTGCTTCCTAAAGACTTGCAGCATAGTAGATTGCTCCCTTTGAAAAAAAAGCAACTTTATTACATTTGGAAAAAGTATAATGTTTCAAGACAAAATTAGCTTTTCATCAGGAGCAGCTATCATCGTGAATTAGGTGTGTGTTCTGAGAATGACTAAGTGCTGCCCTTGAGCGCGGGTACAACTGAGCATCTCTACGTATACAGCCTCACACTGCGAAAACTTACACAAATGAAACGAAATATCCTCAAGGACTCAATTCAACAAGTCCCAGTGTGTTCAAAAACACAAAGGAATCCATGTATTTTAATATACTGTAAAGTAGCATGCAATGTTCTCCCAAAAAAGGGGTACAATTTATTCAGTGACACACACCTGAGTCACTTTGATAGCACTACACAACATGAAGAGCATATTTGGGCTTTAAATACTGCACTTTTTCTAAATACAGTTATTTTTTTTTAAGTGAGCATTCTACAGTGTTGAGAGTTTCTGGGAAAGAAAAGCCACCGTACTCAGCATCTTGACAGGAAAGACGTGCATGTATTTTGAACACAGATCATCACAAATATACCATCTTTTTTAAAAAAAATCCACTTTTTATGCATTTAAGTTTCTTTGATTTTGATATTCAGCCTGACAGTAAAAGAGTTTTGTGATTGCACTTGATTATACTCATCAAAACATTAACATATCTTAGTATCTCTTTTTGATAATAATGTATTTATTTTTGATTTGAATAATGCAGGATGTCAGCCAAAAAACAAAAAAAAAAACCCCAAAAAAACACATAGATGTATTGCTGTAGCTATTACCTCAGTTTTGACAAGTTCACCTTATTCTTACTCAGCAAAGGCCCCCGGGAAGCTGCTTCAGGGGTTGCAAACATCCACATTATTACACCTGGAAACTGCAAAGTCCACATCCAGGTCGTTAGTTTGCCACCGAATAACTCCACTGCAGCAGCGCTCAGCATTACCTCCAGTAAACAACATTACTCAAGCTGCAGAGAGGCTGCAGAATAATGACATGCCATTTATGGCTGTATCTGTATACACACATAGCGAACACTGATATTCATGTGGCACTTCATAGTGTCTTATAACCTCATTTATTGGACGTCTTTTATAATTTTTTTGTTAAACATACATTTCATGAGAAGTCAAGTAGGAGCAATGTAGCATGCATCACATTTCCATTGCAGGCATATAATCACAGTTAATGTGTTAAGAAAACTATGTACAGCAAATGATACCAATAATAATAACAAACAACAATAATAATATAATTATATGATTTTTCAATTTATAAAATTGCAAATGTGTGGGTATTGGCATAGCCACATTATACAGCAAGTAAACTGTGTCTTGTCTTTAACACACATTCCAATCAGTAATTTAATAAGAATAAATTATTTTTTTTAGAATAAGAGCTCACGTATCAGTTGTAACACTGCAATGAACACTGACTTGATATCTATGAGATTTGCAGAATATTTCCACCATCGAAACATAAAGCACACACACAATAAAAAGCAGATTGCGACTCGTATGTGTGTGTGGTATACACAGATGGCTCCTCACGTGACAAGCACAATGAATTTAGAGAACAATGTTACAATTTTTTTTTTTTTGTTATTTCCATGAAACAGGTCATTGTTACAGACATTTCTTGTTTTACATTCAGCGATTTGGAGAACAGGGACTCCCACAAACAATTCACATGTAGAGCCAACATGCCTTTCAATAAGACACTCAGTTCTTCAGTCACTCAGCTCCATAACTTTAAAAAGCAGATTGCAGTTTCCCCCTGTGGTGCGTTTTTCCTTAACAGGATGAGGTATTTGCCAGAAGAGATGCTTTGATTCGTCATTCCTCCCTCAGTCTGAACAGACAAATGATGCCGCAGTTTAGCAGTGCAAGATCTTAATGAATGCCTTTCTGAATTCGACATTGAAGGTGGTGTATATGATGGGATTTACAGCACTATTCACGTAGCCCAGCCAAGTGAAAGCATTATACACCTCGGCGGGGACCTTGCATTTTGTGCAGTGGGTGTTCAAGATATGAGTAATGAAAAATGGCAGCCAACATATGATGAATACACCTGAGGAGAGATGAAAAAATCAAATTATTAGTACAAAAGCAAGAGAGGGAGAGAGAAAGAGGGGAGAGAGTCAGGAAAGTGATAAAGAAGTAGTCTCCTATATATGACACCCAAGCCATGGGTGACAAACTGTATGTAGGATGGACAAAAACACAAGCATAAGAACTATTTCCCCCTGTTGCATCACTGCCTGTATTGTTTTCAAACTCTGTGTAAGGTCTGACCAAAAAATTTAGATGGAAAAAACAAATGCAGAGACAGAAGAGGACCCCAGATGGCTTGTGCAAAACAAAAACAGTTTTGCAAATTGTACATTACAGGATTAGCATGAGGTTAATTAGAACAGAGGCAAATATTTAGTGATGATGAGTTTGAACAGAGTCCCCGCTGACTTGACGTCTTGATCTCTGCATGTTGTTTTGCATGTGCAAAATTGATAAACACGTAGTAATTTGACTGAAAATGTTTAATTAAGCACAGTATTAATTCATACTCACAACACACCTTTAAAGACTTAAAAAAAAAACAACCCACCAGTGCAGAGTTATTAGACTTACCGAGGACAATGGCTAACATCTGAGTGGCTTTCTTCTCCTTCTGCTGGGAGATCTTCCTCTTGCTCATGGTCTTCACAGACGTCTGAGTCTTGCCGTTGGGTAAGGCCTGCGTTTGGAAGGCTTTGGCCACAGCTGGAGCCTGATCCCCCAGGGCCTCCTTTGTGGGATCTCCATTCTTTTCTGCTTTCTGAGTCTCCTCAGGGGGTGTGGGCGGTGAGGAGGTGGGGCTCGCTTCAGCCTTGTTGGGCATCAGAAGCTGGTGGCTGGTGGCCGGAGTGTCTCCAAGGGCACATTGCGGCTGCTGCTTCTGCTTCTGGCTGCTGCAGCTGTTGTTCAGCTCATCCAGCTCCAAATCTTCCCCTTCATTGACTCCATCTTTGATGAATATCTAACCAAGGTCAGGGGAAGAAAAACAGAATTATTTTCTCATTTTTTATTTTGTTATTGTATAGCTTGTGACATTTGAAATTAATGGAGAACAAATGATCTCCCTCTCAGCCTTTAATTTAGGCTTTTTGTGCTCACAGAAGCAGAAAGGTGCCTTTTCAAGCTTTATTGTCCCAGAGCACTTGAGTAAAGCTTCGAATTGACATCTAAAATGTTTTATGAACAAAGCAAACATATTTCCAGCAATTAAACTTTTTAAAAAATATAGAATGTCAAAAAAAGAACAAATAAGAGCACACACCACTTTCTTCTTGTTGACAGGAAAACTCCCATTAGATTTAACAATCATGGTGCACAACCTCACATCCTCTGGATGAGTGCACTTATCCTGAAATGAAAACAGCTGTGTCAGGAAAGGAGAGGGTAGAATGTCAGAGCACAACTGACAAAAGAGCTGTCTAAGCACAGGTCCCACCGCCTAGCAGGTCAAATGAGGCTACATCAAGCTGGCACAGAAAGGCTGTTTAGCAAGAATCTGATCTGCTGCTTCAAGTACATTAACAACTGAGATGATTTAACCAAGATTACATGAACAGAACGAGTGAAACTTTATATAAATTTGGTTCTTTTACTCTCTTATTGCATTATCTCTCAATATGCTGCAGTATACGGACTTCACAGACCATTAAATCATAGAGTAATGTGTTGTTCATATTCACTGTTAACTGCCATAGCTGCTGTAAATGCTTTGCCTGACCTGGATCTATAATGCACAAACACGCACACACGCATACAGACACACACACTCCACATTGTAAAGCCATGCATGAACATGAGTAATGCAGTGCACTGGATCAAAAGCATCGCTTGGCTTCCTGTGCAGACCCCATTGAGTTGTAGCACGTCACTAAAATCAATAACCAGAAAAGCAAAAGGTCGTTTGAGGGCCATCATAACTCAACTTGTGTGACGGCCTTTGACACTGAAACGTGCCTGTAAATGTGACATCGAGCTTAAAATTGTTCTCCTGAATGGAACCAGTCGTTTACAACGAGGAGGGAAGAGAAACATTTCGAATACTTTGGGTGTAACCGAGCTTGCCCTTTTAATCTCTTGTCTTGAATGCCATCCACCGTTTTTGTCAAAGAAAATCAATTCTCTTCTTGTCTGAGGTTTTCCATTTATGGTACGTTGTTATGTAATACAATGCCTGTCCATACAGCTATCAAGTATAATTGGGTTGAGAGAATTATTGACTGCAGTTGCATTTTCTTTTAAAAAAGTCAAAGGGCAAGTGATTTTTATGTTCTGATGCTTTAAAGCAATGGTTGAAAAATATAACGTTATTAAATCTTCAGTAGGTCTTACATACTATGTGATGCATTTCTTAGTAAAACTGAGGCTGCACATCTTCCTGCAAAAAAAGAAAACTTCGCACAAAGCTGGTCTTTGTTGCATGCATGGCTTCAGTTGATGAAGATGCACACACACCCTCTTTAAAAGGTCACACAAATGTAGATTTAGACATCCTCTAACTCTGCTATAATAAAAGTGTATAAATCAATCTCAGTAAATCCATCTCAGTTTTTTATTGAAGCATTAAAAGTGTCATCTGTAAACAGCGACCGTATTGCTGCAGCAGCTCACCTTCATGGAAGTAGCCACATCAGGATCGGCAGCCTGACACACATGCTGCTTTGGTTTTGTGTTTACACGTTTCCTTCGCTTCCTCAGGACCACATAAATTTGCACATAAACCAGCAGAGTGATGATAAAGGGAACGTAGAAGGACACGATGGAGGAGTACACCACAAAGGCCGGGTTGGCGATCACACACAGAGACTCATCACGAGTGGCTGTGGAGATAAACACAGGGTGAATACAGGCTTCAGATTTCACTTTAAATTCTATCCAAGGTTTTAAAAAAAGTCTCTTTTGTTGTGATTTTGTTATGTTTTTTTCCCAACTGCTGGAAAACTTTCTACAATGAAATGAGAAACTGAATTTAATTTGAGCTTACAACTGAGAACCACGAGTTTCTGATTGATTTGAATCAAATTCATTCAAAAATGTAACCACTCCAACATTCCTTTCATTCACACACACCCCTCCCTCTTCCCATCCCCTTAGCCCACCTTTAAAGCTTATCCAGGATGCCGCTGCAGGGCCTTCTATCTGATGCCAAATGCAAAGATCATATCACCCCAATTTTCAACTCCCTGCTCTCGTTGCTTGTTAAATAAAGATTTGGCTGATTTGCTGTTAAGGCCGGCTCAAATCGCCCCGAGCTACATCATTGACTTTTTAACCCCCTTGACAGCAGAACACACATGCTGAGGTAAAAATCTCTGCGCAGGGTCGACTTGGCCTCAGTGCAAAAAACGGACCAAGCGTAGACCCTGAAGGCAGCCTCAGATTTGGCAACGATTGTTTGCACAGAAGCTCAGATAACAACTGAGTCATCACAGATACTGTAGATGTCACAGTAATTATGTAGCTCATGTTAACAACTTGCTATCTTCACACTTCAAGGTGTCTGTGCCTTTAGGAGATAGAGTCGGCTGATCATTAAGGGGCACTCACTTTTATTAAATCATTTCAACTTGCCGGAGGGAACACCATTCAGCCTGTGGTAACAGTTGCATCTATCTTTGCAGTCTTGGGAAGAGTTTTGAAAGGAGCATGAAAAAAAAACAGTGTAATCTGTTTCTGACAAGCTCATCAACTTAATGGAAGTTACATACAAAATTGATGGAATATCTCTTTAATTGCAATTCCCTGTCACCACATCTGAACACATCACCAAACCCTGACTCGGATTGCAAACACTTGCATATGCACAAACCCTGGGACTGTGTGTGTTTGTGTGAGTGTGTGTGTGCAGTGCATAGTAAAGCTCTGAGGCTGAAGTCATTAAACACAACACAGTCAATTTACCACACAAATATGTGATTTTTATGATCTGAAATTGAAATGATTAAACTTCTCACAATCTTGCAATCACAGTTCTGTCAGTTCTTCAATACACTGCTAAGATATTCTAAATATGATTTGCTAATGCTTAAAAATCAAATCTTATTTGCTGCAGTCCCAGCAGTCTCTGATTTCTTGTTTTCTGCAGCAATCGCTCACTTGAAAACAGTTGTAGGGCTCACAAATCCAAACATCTGAGTCCTGGCTGTGAACATCACACCAAGGGGGGTTAAAGGGATGAGTGGAGCTTCAAAGTGACAGGATGTGAGCCAGAGTAGCTGGTGTCTGTGAAGATTCTCAGTCTTCCACGTCATGGTTTTCCAAGGAGGGTTGAATCTAGAGCAACTGGACTTGGTTGAAGATGCTTGAAAACACTTCTGTCATTTCTCTCAGGAGCTTTTTTCACCTCTGACCAATTTTGAAGTCTAAGATTTAAAACTACTGTGGAGCCGTTATGAAGGTCATTGAAAACAGGAGCCGGCCAGCAAACAAGTCAAAAAGAGTCTTTGATCTGAAAGCACCTTCGAGTGTAATCCTCAAGCACCTGTTCTGTGGAATACTTAACCCTAAGGGTTAAGGGCCATTTTATACCAAATCAGCCGTTGCTGCAATCACTGCAGGTTTGTGTGAAGGTGGAATGTGAGTCTGTTTTGCAAATGCAAATTCAGTCCTTTAACTTCCTTGAGTAAGACATCAGTTTGCATTCCTCCAAAACTTGATTCTGTGTCAGTTTGCTGCTGCAGGGCAGCCGCTTTTCCTTTTTCCAGCCCCCTGCAGTCTGCACTGCAATACCTGCCATTCTGCGACTGTTCACATTATGATTAATTGCATTTTTAGCACAGTGCTTGTTTTTGGTCTGAAATGGCACTAAAGTTCTCATTCTACAGGAAACAGAGGTTACATGTCGGTACAAAGTGAAAGCTTACTGACATGAGCAACTGTAAGCTGACAACATATGTTCACTTTGTAATACTTTGCTGGGTCGTATTATACAATAGCTTTCACTGGCCATTGACAAAAACATTCTCTCTTTGTGAAATATGAATGAAAAATATATACAAGTATGTCAATAAATATCATAGCTGGTTATTTAGTTGCATGTGTCTCGATTGCACATTATGTAGTGAACCATGGATGCATCCATAAATAATACAGTGCCACAATTGCTCAACCAATTTAGTCACACACCATGAAGAACATGTATTCCAGAGACTGCAAAGCAGATGTGTGTTATACTCTCTTACCTGTGTTATTCAGGCCAAACAACAGGGGGCATGATATGGCGAATGACAGAACCCACACCACAGAGATCATTACTGTGATACGTCTCCTGGAGCTGTAGCGAGTATTGTACAGCATTGGCATCGCAACTGCTGTGTAACTGTAAGGGGTGAGGAAAAAAATAGCTGTTTAGTTGAAATATATGAAAGCATGACACCTTTCTACAAGGACACAGGGAAGGTATGAGGATATGGAACTTTTTGTCATAAACTTTATGTTGTGAATTTATTCATGTTTTATTTAATGGTGTACTGCTAAATTTATTGCCCTTCCTATGCTTTTTTTTCATGACTGTAAATTTTAGCTTCAAGTTGGACCATATACATGAAGCTTACAAGTGATAATATCAGAACATTCTGCATATTATCATTTCTGATGGACTGCTGCTTTTGAGACAGCTTACTGTGGGCTGTAGTTTATGTGAAGGGAAATGAATGTATAACAATATATTGTTTACTCCCACAAAAGACCTCATCATTTAACCTAAGACAATGGTATAAGGTTTATCTTATTAGTGAGCTTGCTGTATATACCGGGAAATGCAAATATTTTACAGCATTTATTTATTATTTATATAATGCTTTTTTCCTTTTGTAATTTGGTTTTAAAAGATTAAGATATAAATGTAGTAGGAGAGATTCTGACAAGACTATTGATTAAGGTCTTTTTGCAAACACAAAAGAGAAGTCAGGTTAAATCTAAAATAAATGTAGTAAGGCATGTGTGTTCTACACTGGACCAAAATATCAACAAGCCTTGGGTTTGGAGAAGTTTCTTAAAAGTGACAAAGACACAAGAGAAAGACACAAATAGAATACACAAAAACAAACATTATTTTCCAGAATACTCAAACTGATTTCATGAAAAGTGAGATGCACTTTTTTCATTTATCTCCCCTGTTTTCACAATCTTGAGGTAGGATCTAAACTTGGCTGAATCTTCACTGTCTAGGTTATATTCGTGACCTTAGTTAGTAGGGATGCACTCACAGATCTCTCTCATTATAAACCCTGATGTTGAGCTATGTCTTCTTCACACTTAAGCAGATCTTTAATAATTAAAAACTTAAGTTTGTAGTAGCACTGTGGAGCAACGTTTTTGCCTCTAGCTACCTTTTTTTGTTTGTACTGTTATGTTTCTCTGTACATAAAACCTGTAGGGTTGCTTGTTGTAAAACTAACAGAAAACACTGTACATGGCACAGAAAAAAGGGGTGAATCAAAAATGTGCCGTTTAGGTTCTGGAAAGGTGGTTGTGTGAATATAACAGCCAACAGCCACCCGCTATTTCTATTAAAATGATAAAGCAACAAAACCGACCCAAAAGAATTCAAAGCTGGCAGCCGCTTGGAAATCAGTGTACATCACAGTGTAAAATAACATAGAGACTGACTGAAAGAGGAACTCTACTACACAGTTTAAGATAAAGAAAAGAAGCACTTGTAACACACACAACTCAAAGACAATCAAAATGAAGCACAGACAGTAAACTCATGGTGTTGACTCTCCAGAGACACGCAGCCAACTGAGCAGTGAAACACCAACTTCCTTTTGTTACCTCTCAGCCAGGCTGATTGCTGTCAGCTGCACCCAATAGCTCCTAATAAGCGAAGTTAAGTAAAGCCTGTAACCAAGCTGATGGGATCCCTTTGACCAAAACAGTATCATACAAACACTTAAGGAGGTGCACTCAAGAGAAACCATACAGCTTCCTTTTGTATGTTATTCAGCAAATTGACATTTGGCAGCAGAACAGCACAAAGAAATGTAGCAACGTGCCAACAAAGCCAGTCAAGAACAACAGTGCAAGCTTATAAACAAAAGATATAAATGAGAAAGTGTATTTTAAATCAGCAGTTTAAATGGGAATAGAAATGCTTTAAACACATCTGCGCTTTAAGGGTTCACATAAAGTGTTTGGATTAGTGACACTGCATATAAACATTTTACTTAAAAGAAAAATTGACAGGGAACCTTTAGAACACATCTAGATGCACATCAGAACATAATTTAAAGTGGAACAGATGTGCATTCTGTTACAAGGATGTGCAATTTTACATGCCATGTCAAATGTTGGTACCTTAAAGGAATAAAATATAATCCAAATTCCTTACATACACATCATTAAAGTGAGATATTGGGGATCAATACACAATACATTCCACACTTTTCATGTTTTTCTGCACACAAAATTGGGGCTGTTCTGTAAAGATGGCCAAGTATTATAGATCAAATAATAGGAGTTGTTACTCTCTTATCCCACCTTTTCAGACTTTGTTTTTTTTTCATGTGTCGCTGAGGTTAAAGGCTAACTGCTCTAACAAAGTTGTCTTGTAAAATATTTTAATGCATATGACTCACTGAGAGCATCATGCGAGAAAAATGTCTGGTGAATCCTTTTAAAACAGCCTGTTTTTTGGCAACATGACTGGAGGTCTGTTGAATCACATTTGGCATGTGTATCCTCATATCACCTCCTACACAAAAGCAGTTTTGTTTTAGGCCTATTATTCCTCTGCTTATAAAGAGGATGAGACTAGCCGTTTAAATTGGCCATTACTGTAACATATTTATCCAATTAAAAATAGAGGAACATACTCTTCTCTTTCTGCTCTGTGACAAAATCACACTGTGAGTGTCTCATTGCATTATCTATACAGCAAAAGTAGAGCCCAAGGTGGGATCATTTCCCAGTATGCTTCACATTGGTGGGTAAGAACAAAGTTTTTTTGTAGAGAAAGAAACAATCCTTTGATGTATAAATAACGGTGCTGCCTGGAGCTGCTGGCGTGATAAAAGGACACTGGAAATTTGTCTGTGACTCTGATCTTAATCAGTATCATAAGGGCAGACACTGAAAGGGAATCAAGCCAGGTAAAGTGTTACCATCGCTCTCATCCTCTACGTGATTTATATTCATAAGCGCACAGCAAACATGCACAAGTCACATAAATGACATCTTAATGTTACTTTTGTGTCCTTTCTTCCTGCTTGTGGCACTCATTTCAGATGCACACAAACAATAATCCACCATGGGATTATTTTGACTAATAAGCCTTTCTCAGTATACGAGAGACATTTGCATTACAATTCAATCACTTCAACAGGAGTTATAATTGTGTGTGTGTGTCCATGGTGAATATCTATGCTGCACAGGGATATAAGATGAATATGCAGTGGAGCAGAAAATCATGTAAAATTAAACTTGACAGAGTTCTATGAAATGGAAATCAAGAAATGTAATGTCCTTAGTATTTTTCAGACGTGTCCACAAGAGCTTCATTTAGAATGAACCGGGCTCTCACACTTCAAAACATATTCTGGTTGTCAACATTACAAGATTACTTCCTACCGTCCTTTATTAAAAGCTTGAGCTATGCATGCCCTCCAGACGAACAGCTCTCCAATGTAACCCTGCTTTGTGATCTATTGTAATACAGGAACCCTCATAAATCACAGCCATCATGCCAGTTACACAACTACATAAGTGAGTTTATTTTTGGATATGGCAAACATGAATCCAAGAGGAGAAGCTCTGGCGACAGAACAGGTGCCGGCATGAACTGGTGCTTTAAATAGCACTTTAATAATTTGTGTAGCCTATTTACTTATAGCTGAAATAATCAAGGTTTTATTGTTACAATAATATATAAAAATTGAATAACAACCACAAATGTATGAAGAGATTATGTGGAAGTGAGAGGGACATGTTAAAGTTATGGCCATCTCTTGAAATTCACTTCTCACAAATAGGAAGAAGCAGTAGAAAACTGCTGCTCCCTTTTTTCTAGCTATCTTTTGCTGATAGCTAGTAGCTACCGTTGGCTTGTTATCTCAGTTTTCCATACAGCTAGTGGGCCTTTTTTTGAGTTAATTTTTTATTTTTGTTCACATGTAGACTAATTTTTGCATGTGTGATTACTTTAAGTATTTCTTTGATTCATCCACTTTTATGATTGGTTGTTGCAGTCTGTGTATAAAGACACTGCTCTGTCAGATTGCTTGTGTTATATCCATCAATGGACTATGACTAAAATTTAAATAAAGTTTGTGCTGACTGTGCAGGTGTTCACAACTTTGCCTCCCTTGCACCTGTCTTACAGGTGCTAATTAGGTTATGCATGCTTTTCAGTTCCAAAATTGCTGCAATTTGTCACACTGTGAAATTCACATTTATAACCCTGGAACATCTGGTGACCAGTAATTGGAATGGGTTTGCACTTCTACATAAATACACATGAAATTAAGATGTAAAGATGAAATATGTCGGGAAAAGGCATTTACATCGTAATAGACATTATAGGATTTGATGGTTGTGCTATTAAAAGGTAGCGGTTGTCTGTTATTTAGGAGGTAAAGATTTCCATTAAAAGTTCATGCAGGAAGTATGACAGACAGGACAAACCAATCTGTGCAGCAGAAAACTCACCGATCAATGCTGATGGCACAGAGATTGAGGATGCTGGCTGTACACATCATTACATCCAGAGTGACAAAGATGTCACAGTGGATCTTGCTGAAGCGCCACTCTCCCACCACCTGAAAGAGAAAAAACATCAACAAATGGCAACTTACAGCAAAAGTCAACAGCAAGGAACCGGCACATTTACCCAGCAAAGGCAGAACCTTGGCAAAAAAATGACGTGTTTGTCTTCTGCAACAAGAAGCAATCTGAACAGTCAAGTTCTCCTTGTACATTTTATCATATTATTTCCACATCAGTAACAGAAAGAGAGAGAGGGGATAAAGAGCAAAACTGAACTGTGAGGTCAAAATGAAAAAGCAAAAGGAAAATCCCAGAGAACAGCTGAGCGCTGTGAGTTGTGAATGGAGTCTGATAGAAAACAGACTGAAGAGGTGTGTGTTGTCTGATCGGGAGAGATTAAAGATAGGTGAGAAACAGCTGGCTTATAGATTTTACAGTCCAAACATAATAAAAAAAAGAAAATGTGGAAATTAACAGATTATTGTATTTGCTTGCTTTGTGGCTTCCTTCCTGTCTTGTTCTTATCTTAAGTAAACGCTATAGATTATTAAAGCTAAAGAAGCGCTCAATGCTGGTGGGATAATCACCTTTAACACACATCCTGGTCTGTAGTCCCAGGTGGCTTTCAATCAAAGACATGATCGAAACCAATCTGTATTCATGCCTCTGTAGCTCCGTGCTACATGGTAAGACCCCCTGATGAAACATCAGCACTGATGCTCTGACAGGTCCAATGCCGCCCACCTCGCCTGACACTACATCTTACCTGCTTCCTCCCACGGCTCTGAAAAGGGTAAGAAGAGATGTGTGTATCTACGGGCACCTCCTTCCTCTCTGTGGACGATTAATCTTCATCCAAGTCTATACGTATTTAGGAAATTTAGCACCAGCTTAAAGAGCCGTTTGCCGTTTCTGCTCTCTTCAACACAAATGGTGATTGCAGAATGATCTGACAGGATAATAAGTGCCCTTCTTCTCATCACAACCCTTTCTTCTCCTCTCCCTCTTTTTGCATTTTTCCAACCTTTCACTTCTGACATTTGTCTTCTTACTTTTTCCACAGTATCCTCTGCACTCACTCTTTCTGTTTCTCTCCTTTTCTCAATTTCTTGGTCTTCTTTATGTTACAGTCTACAGGTTTCTCTTCCCACCAGCTCCACCAACAAAAAAAAACCTACTTATTGTACATCCTTGTCAGTGCTGAAGCCCAAAACAAATTTAGGAGCCTCACAAGAGTTGAAAAGCATTACAAGTCCTTATGGTTGCAACACACGCCTGTTCATTCAATTCATTGGTGTGGCGAAACACATTTAGTGGATATTGAAATCCCTTTTTACGGCATCATGTCTCAGGCAATAAAATCAAAAGAAACATATGGTAAAAAAAAGATAACTGTTGCAAAATGCAGTCTGTCGGAGATGCACATTTTCTTAACTCCAAGGATTGCATCTATTTCATGCCACCTGACCACTTCTCCATCTTAATTTGTTCATATTCTCTCTATGCGTATGTGCATAGCGAAACATGAGTCAGAGTATATCAGTATTCTGATGTAATTTGCAGAGGTTTTGTGTTGAGAAACTAGGAAAACAGCCAGGATGCGCAATTTGAGACATCATTTGAATTCAGGGTAAAATGAAACTGTATCACTTTTCCATTTCATTTAAAGCTCAACTCTCTCTATAGCAGCCGGAGTAATAATAATAAATATCATACCATACTGAAATAGGATCATTTGCGGTAGAAGTGAGTGCGTGCATAAAAGCAAATTATAAAAAATATAACATGGACAAAGAAGACAACTCCCACAGCTTTATAAAACACATAGAAATTTACCAACTGAACATGTTTTACCTTTGTAATTGAATCTGTTTATTCTGTTTTGGATAATTATTGGCTTTACATATTGTATCATGCAGATTTGGTGCAGGTTAGGTCAAATGGCACTGAAGCCCCCCCTCCCACAACTCTTAACTCTACAAACAGTGGATGGACTGATGTTTCTGTATGCAGGTTTTTGTGGTTTTAAATGCTCCTTGTGTCTCTTTGAAATTCACTAGAAAAAGACTTTAAATTATTTTAACTCATGTAACTACTGTAATGTAATGTACTATATTTGGAATACAATAATTATCAATTGCATTTATCATGATATTATTTAAACAGCATCATTTTCCAGCCTCAGAAAGCCAGTTCAGTCCAGTTTAGCTGAATATTTCACTGTGAAGGAAAAAAAAAAAAAGAAATAAGTAAAGTGCATTTTTATTCATCTTCACCTCAACACACCTCAGCAGGACCTCGAGCCACGCATAATATTCCTTCCATATGTTTTCTGAATCTGTCACACTTGGTAGAAAGCGAAGACTGTGGTAATGAATGCTAATTCAGCATTTAATAATAAAGGGCAAGTGGAATGTCCTGCTCACACTCTGTGACTAAGCTCTCACTTTAGTTCATGCTGATACACTATCAACATGAAAAGCTCGGTCAGGGGAAAACAGTCTGTGACAGTGAAATAAAACAAAAAAAACAAAATGTCAGCTCAAAGATAATGGGATGGGAATGCAGACTGTTATTTGTAATGAAGAAGAGAGAAATGAAGCATCATCATGTTCCGTTTTGATGTCATTATCTAAAGATGTACAAAACTAGACTGTATCTCTGATGACAGAAACATGTTCTGAAGTATGTGAAATAAATAACTGGAAAGCTCTTTTAAGGTATTTCAGGTCACCTTTACTTTCACGATACAAACACAAATTTAAAGTGATTATTTCACCTGCTGGCACGTCAAGCGTTTAAACACCCACCAGTCCACAGCCTCAGTGTCACATTAGCAAAAATAAAGATGCTAAAAATGTAAAGCTTGCTAAGAAACAGGAGGCAGTTACAGTTAAGGTTTACACTAAAAAACTCTTGTTAGGTTTAGGTAACAACACCATCTGTTTAGATTTAGAAAAAGAACATGGTTTTCCCCTTTAAGTAACAGCTTACTTACTTACTTAGGATATTGGTAGGATATTGTAGAAATAATTATAATATCCATTAGCATGCTGTCATTAGTGTATAATTACCTGAAAATAAGAATCATTATGTTTTTTCTACTTTTTAATGAGCTTTTTAATGTATCACAGGGAGGGGGGGTCTTCTTTCATGGAGTCTGCTGTGGTGCATCAACATGTTTTTATAGCATCTCAAAATGGACAAACCAAACACTTTCTCTAGACAGGGGCCTTACATGCTTTTAGATATTTTAGAGACCCCAGGTTCTCCTACATAATTGATGGGGGAGGCTGGCACTAAATCCTCCACACCTGACCTTTAAAGCATCCAGTGACTGTTGGTTTTACACCTTAATCGAACCCCAATATTGAGTGAGACCCGTGTGTGTGACCTCCCACTTCATTCCAATCTCCACTCCTTGTGGTAGTTTCTTCTTCTTTGTTTCTCTTTTTGCTACATTTTTCTGGCACTCCTGTCATTATCCTTGCTGGTACCATACCTTAATACATGTTTTTTTCTATTGCAGACAAGGTGCTTTGTGGTGTGACCTGAAATAAACATTTATTAGCTGGCTGGTATTAAACTCAGAAAGATAATTTAAACTTTAAATCTCTGCGGATAATCTGCTGTCAGAAATATCAACATTCACACTTCTACTCAGTAGTTTCTTAATCATGAGGATTTATACCAGTCCAACTGCAACTGTCTCATTAAATCCTGTTTCACATTAGCAGGCCAAAATCAGATGAACATCCCACTCGAAACACATGCTGGGTAATACTTTTTAACTTTGACAGGCAGTCTGTGGTTCTAGGCATATTAATCATGGAGGACTTTACCAAATTTGTTCTTGTTAATGTGTAGGTATACAATGTCTGCAGAGCATGAAAGGGAGGAAGACATTTGAGGAAGTAACTGTTTAAATAGGCCTGTTTTTCATTTTTTATCACAGACTCACGAACAACCCCCTTCCTCTTAACATGCTCATTATAAAACTCTAATTATTTCTAAATCTAAATTAAGAGGGAGAAACAACACAACAAAAAACCTTTGTCTCTGATCAAGATTTGAATTCCTGTGGCTCATATGAATACTTTGTGACAGAACTTGTAATTGAAATGTATCTCAATTCATTAATGAAATAAATAAACAGACAAAAAAAAGCAACAACCCCATACTGTGCATCCACTCTCATTGATCCTTAAAAGTATCCAGCTCAAAACTATCTTGGTTTGCTCAAAGTTTAATGATGATTTGAATGCTTAAATTTTCCGTTTGCATATTTATTTCCAAATAGGACATTTTTATTTCCCCCTCTCAGATTTTACACATGAAGACACTTTACTCATCACAAGGAGTGTGTCATCTGTGGCTCTGGTAGAAGCTCTGTCAAATCTGAAAATAACCTTAAAATAACTCTCATGATGTCATGGTGATGTAATTTGGGTTATCTCTGGTTGAGCTTGGAGGTAAAAATTTAAGCCAATGTTACAAACTGGCATGAGTTTAAAAAAGCATGAGCGTTTACATTGTAGGGAGTGCAAAATTAAATGGTGCTATTGATTTGAATTACAGAAAATGTAGGATTTTGAGCTTGACACATAAGAAAGGCTTGAAGTCAACACATCAAAGCCTCCGTTGCTTCGATTTTGACCACTCTTTTTACATCAGACCCTCGTTTCATGGATTTCACTCATAAATCTATGGATTACCCCTGTATTCAATGGTTTTGAAATAGCTCTCAACAATCCTGCCCTTTAGCGCTAGAGAACAATCGTGGGTCTCTCCAAAGATAAACAGAAAAAGACCCTGCAGATGGCCACTAAATAAATGTTTTTCTCTGGATGTCATCACCAATGTAAAGCTGTGAGAAACAGAGCAGTGAACTTTGTTTCAAAAACAAAAATGTCTTGTATTTGATAAATGTTGTCCATAACAGCCTGGTCTCCTCAATTTTTTATACAAATAACACAGCTTTCATCCAAATTCCAGGCCAATCTTTTCCTTTCTGTTGACATGTCAGGTGATATTTAAAAGGTGGAAGAAGGTCCACGTGGGGTGGAGATTGGGGATGTGCCTTGATCATATAAACATACCATTTTTACCCAGAGGACTGGTGTTTGAGTCCTGCATGGAGCCAAAGGTCCAAGTCCATGTGGAAGTTAAAAGAGGAAATGTGCTTAACTTATACCACATGTGACTATGGAATCAATAGTCGGGTGACTTTAGCTGTAGATCTGCTCTTTTTTGAGGTAAATAAGAGATATTTGTATTTAAGCTGCACATTAAATTGGACTTTTTTTGCAATATATGCAATTATGTGCAAAGTTGTGTCACCTCTTGCTTATAAACACAAGTTAGCAACACATACCTCTGCAATAAAAACACTTTACACCATCAAAGACTCACTTTCTGTTATGACACCCAAATTAATTTTTCATGCTACAATTTGGAGCTTTGATACATGGCTTTTCTGAAATCCTTTGATGCAGGCTCCCTCCCCGTGTACCCAGCTGCCCACACCGACAGAGAAATAAAGTAAATAATTCTGCTGAAAATAAACACGGTATGCAGCTTGCTTAATTTTTGGATAAACAAATTTTTGTCTGATAATTGGTGCCAATGATCACATTAAGGTTTTTGTTTATTGTTGACAGCAAAAGCAGTGAAATAGTAATTTATTGCATTTGCTACTTGTGAAACTATTACAATAACACTTTTCCTGTGTCCACTGCGCTTATGTACAAATAAACACAGAGGAAGATCAGAGATAGGCAGAGACCATGACATCCTATGGATTTAAACACTGTAATCTGATCAGAGTGATAGTCATCATGGCTCACTGAAGGATGCAGGAGGATTAGAGTCCCTGAAGTCTTAGATTGCCTTTCTCTGCATTAGACAGTGGGACCCAAAGCCTGATGGTCAGAAATACCTCCAGGACCAAGAGGTAGACAGAAGAAATGAGCAACAGTCAGAGAAATTTATCTGAAATCGAACCCGCTCCTTGCTTGCTATTGATTTGGTAGATTAGAGATGAATTTAAGATGAACCTGTTTCTTTATTCTGTTTTTGGCTGCACTATAGTTTGCAGGCATTTAATGTGGTATAACTGCTTAAAAAATACAGGTCTGCATTAACCCACACTGCAGTGAATGCAAAATGATGTACCCCTGAAGTAGGAAGAATTATTCATAAACATCTGACCTCTGGCTGGATAGACTGGTCTGACATTTTGATGTTGTCACATAGTGTTGCTACATTGAAGGCCTGTAACCACTGAAGAACTGATATTTACGATACCTATGTGAACATTTTAGCCTTTCCCCTTGTTTCACCTTCAACCTTTGACCTGCTGATACCTGCAGGCAGCTTGCTTGGCTTAAATCCTTTGTACCAGTGTCTTACTGGCACCAGGTTTTCTATAAATACCTATTGTATACATAGTGTTTACTTGGCCTTTTTTTAACCTTTAAAGGTCAAACTGAATTCTGTCTTTACATTTTATTTTTTTATTTATTTATTAAGAGCCTGCAGCCTGTGGTCTGCACTTTCTTTCATTTTTCAATGTTGTTTCAATGACAAAAAATGAACACAGAGAATAAAATAGGTAAATGTACAGCAATATGGAGAGAACATGTCTGCTGCAAAGGAAAAATCAGGTTATTTATTTCTCTTGGGGTGGGTCCAAAGTTTTTAAATGTCTATAATTAGCATTTTTTGCAACATCATGAACAATTTGGGCTCAATTTGGTCACTAGACCAGTCTTTGGGACAAAACCATGTTTGTTAAGCCAAAAACACAATGTTTTCCCAACCTTAACCAAATAGTTTTTGTGCCAAAAGCTAACCAGACCTGGACACCGAGATATAAAGTTTCAACCTGCCTGTGATTTGCAGGAATGCAAATGCCAACATTAATCCCTGGTGACTGAGCTAACATATTTATGTGTGTGTGTGTGTGTATGTGTGTGTGTGTGTCTCTGCCATCCTACCTCTAAGTAGACGACCCAGGGCATAACCAGTGTGGCCACCAGAAGGTCGGCGACAGCCAGGCTGACGATCAGGTAGTTGGTTGTGGTCTGCAGAGCCTTCTCTCTGGACACAGCCATGCACACCAGCACGTTACCGAAGACGATGACAAAGATGAGCAGAGTAAGGAGCATGGCGTAGTAGTTGTAAGGATGCTTCTGCTCTTGATCTGTTTCGTTGAAGCTCCATGTTCTGTTTTCATAGAAACTGTCATTGTAGGCATACTGGGTAAAGACATCCATTAGCTGTGAGTGACGAAGGCCAAGAATGGGCCCTGCAAAAAAGGCAGACAAACAGAGAAAACAGCATTTTGAATGTAGTTATATTTATGTAAATGTTTGCAAAAAGTTTTGAGACAATAATTGCTTTGGATAACAACCTGTCCTGCACACAGTTATGAGTCCATCCTTTTTTTTAAATTGTTACGGAGATTCCAATAGTGTGAAAATGATGTAGATGGCATCACATTCTCACCTGATTGAGCTATAATAATAAAGACTCTAACACCTTTAATGAACTTCAGAGCAAGACTTTCAGGAATTGGCAGGGGCTCAAATGCTGTAACTGTTGGCATTCCAGACTTTTGCGAGAACAAAAGGGATGATCCATAAGACTTAAAGGTATCCTGTGGATTGCCTTTTTTAGTTGCATTGCTACATTTCCTGGCACATAAACACCATTAACTGATAATCAGTGGAACAGCATGGATTTGCATACACTACCCATTTGCTTTACCGCTTTCTGGCACTGCAGGTGGCAGGTATACCGCCTGCATCCCTGATGTGCTTGTGGGAGTACACAGAGTACATAGAGTACACATCAGTGTGAGATATATACAAAATGGAGAAACACTCATCATAAAATTTCTTCATAGCGCTACTTGTGGTCAACAAACTCCACAGGGATAATTCAAGATAACTGTTAGGGGGCTGTGGTTGAAAGGGTTGCATTTGAAAACAGTGTTTAGTGCTTTCATTTTTGAGTGTCGGATTGTTTTTTTTTAAAAAAAACCAACACACAAAGAGACAAAAATCAATGTCGGGAGGAAAGTTCTAAAAGTGTCAGCACTGCTGAGACAAACAAACAGTGGAGCTGTCTTCCCCTGACAGACTGATCACTGTGATATTAGGAAACTCTAATTATGGTATTGTGCAAGAGAAGCACATCATCAGAGCAAAACTTAATGTGTCTCTTGTTTTAGCACTGATAAGCTGAACCACACATTCATTATTCTCAATCATTTGAGCTGAATAAAACAAAATGAAAGTGAATATTTTTAATTTCTAATTTTTTGTGACTAGCATCATGAATGAGACAGGAGGAATATTAAAAGAATGTCTGTGTGCCATGCAGTGTGCACAAACAAGACACGGTGTATTATTATGCATCCTCCCTGTTAGTAAATCCTTTAATAACCTTATGACAGCCGGGACGTGATTACAGCGGGGATGTTATGAATATCAGAAGTCTGTTTACCTGTCTTATATCTCTGCATCTCTTTTGCATCATTGCTTTGATCACACGATGACACAACTCTTCAGCGTTTATCCATATCAGATCTGACACTACATATCCTGCCCTCTAATTTACCATTGTCATGCCACGAGAACCACTGTTGCAAAATTTGATAAAGCTGTACATCTAATCTTTAGAAAAATGTCTAAAATACAGAGAAAAATCTTACTTTACATAACTCTTAGTAGTGCAGTTCCCTCAAATTGTCTAGATTATTATTCTCCACGTTCTCAGCTTCAGTTTCACTCCCTCTTTCTAACTCACCCACACTGTAATTGGCTCTGTAGCCTCTGAAGCTGCTGCTGCTAACTAAAATCTACTTTAAATCCTCCTCTGTGTCTCATTTCATCTGTGTACTTTATTTTATTCCCACAACCCAACAATTATTTTCTTACCCTTGTAATTGATTCTGTAGAGCTCTTTGTCTTTGCAGTTGTTATGAGTGTTGCTACTGCTATTTCCTGCCTCGAAGCAAGCGCATTACTGCATCAAACCCGTTAAGTAGTGAGAAAATAGTGAGGGGTTTTAAGTCATTTTGTATGCATTCTGTGTCCGGTGTCAATGCTTGGCACAAAAGTTTTAGCTCAGAAAATGACATGTTCAATTCAGGTTTATTGGACGTTTCCATGATGTGAGACCTGACACTTCTAAACTCAATAACAAAAAAAACAACTACCATGAAGTTCAGGTGTTTAAGTTTCAGATTGAACTCAGATTCATTACGGACTTCTGGCCTGATCGCTTTATAACAACAGTGTAACAGTCTAGTAGTTTTGAAAGAAGTAAGGCTGTGTTTCTAAGCCAAATTTGACCATTTTTAACCTGAAGTTGTTTTTCCAGTTCTTTTGAGGTCGTTTGGAATTATGCAACCATTTTTATAAAGGTTTATAACCCCTCTATGGTCTGATAAATTATTCAAAGTTTCAACAGGTTGCTTTTGAAGTGAATTTTGAAATCCACCTGCTTCCTGTTCAAGGTAAGGCTACATTTGCTACTTATTACCTGACAGTGGTAATGAATATAATAATAATGTCAAATATTATTATCAATCACGGTTCACTCCTAGAGCCTGTGGCTGTTCATTTGCATAGAAAGAGGCCAATTTTGCACAAAATGTACTTATATTACCTAATTTAAATATCTCCAAATAGCACCAGAGCACTGAGACGTTACTTGCTTGTCAGTGCAGGCGGGGGGGCATTTCACCTTTTTTCGGGCTTTGCAAGAAACGTCAGCGATACAGTCTCTCAGTACAAAATTCCTATAGTTCAGCTTAACAAGGAAACAGTGCTATGAAATAACAGAGGGCATTTTTTACTACAAGGGTCACCTAGGGTACCTTTCATGCTTTTTTATTGAGAATAATAAATCCTCACATTAGCTCTGGCTATACTGAGCATGTGAGGATAAAATAGGCTTAACATATCCTTTATGTGCAATGCTAGGCACTGACTTAATTTCTTTCCTTTTTTATTTGTTCTATTTATCTGTCAAAATGTTTACTTGTTAACTTTCTTTAGAAGTGTTGTTGTGCCCTTTCCAGCCTTATATAAGCACAAAGTGCTCCTATTCAGACATCCTTGCCAATCTCCTCAAGGATTTCCAGCACGCATTTGACTTGTGAAAGACAGCCTCTCTCATTGATTTGTAAATTTTTTAACAGGGCGGAGTACGTCTAACCCGCAGCCAATCTGAATGTCACTGCACTGATTAGATTATTAACACCTTCACAAAGGTTTTGCACACATTTCTGCCTTGACTGTTGAAACCTGGAAATGTAATTATCATTGGTCTGCTGGTCTTAGGTCAGATTTTCCTTTATAGAGACATTCTGACTGCAATTCAGATTCACTAAAGCTGAATGCAATATCATGGTACAGCACATAGCAGAGGAATGTACACATCAAGATGAAATCAACTCTAGAGAAAGAACTGTTATGAAAGGAACTGGTTATGTGCATTTTCAGTGCTCATTGAATACAGTAGACTGAGCACCTTGCATTTTTGAGCCAACTAGACAGCTAAATTAATAATAAAAGTAACTGGAGGAGGGAAATGGAAAGCCTCAGTGCACGGAGAAGACGGATTTAGGAAGAAGCAGTGAGAGAAGGAGAAAGGAAGTGACCGAGAGAAGAGTGCTCCTGTTAGGATTTGTAAGCATTGCTCTGGGGCACCGGTCTGTGTGTGTACCCTGCAGATGCCCTGTGCTGTCTAATCTTATTTATTTGCTCACTCTACCTCCTTACTTACAGTATTTGAGACTATTTTCACTTCTGGCCTGATAACTGGTGCTTGCTCATAAATATAAACCTCTGCTCTTTCCCTGCTGTCATCAGTTTATCGTCTGGTCTTTAAATGACAACCTCTGTGACCTGTAGCTGATTTGAATTATAATCATAGTTTTTCTGCCCTGGTACATGAGAGGTCAAACTCAATGAAACCTCTGCTAAAAAAGAAAATTGAGCTAAAGCTGCAGTTCCTTGAATGGCCACTTGAGGCTTTCTTCAAAAGTAAGCAAACTTTCCATCGAATCTTACATTAAAAAAGCCTAAAGTTACATCAGACATCAACATGTTTACAGCGCAGTTTCTGGTCTGGGTTATATTAAGGCTTTAAGTTATGGCTGCTCTAACTGGCAGCATCCTCTTGATACTTGTCACACGGTCATTCATGTCTACTGGCAGTCCACTAATTAAATGATGCACTCTTACAGTGTTAGGCGTTACTGGCCACTTGAAAGTGATCTTATTCTTCAACTTGACTGAACTGCTGTGGCTATGGAGATGAAGCAGGTTGTCTTTGTATTTGATGGCTGGTGCTTTTATCTCTGACTATTCTAGTCTGCATGTTGAAGTGTCCTTGGAGAAGACACTGAACCCCAAATTGCCCCTAATGGCTGTTCCATCAGTGTGTGAATGTATGCGTATAATGAGCATGATGGTACTTTGAATAGTTGAAAGACTGAAAAAGTATGATATAAATGCAATACATTTACCATTTAACAAGACATTTGAGCATATATAATAAGAAAATCTTTGTGTTCACTTGAAACCTCCAACCTTTTTCATGGACACCCACCATCCAGCAGGATGTTCATGCTAATCCCTCTGCAGCCCATGAATAATATGTTTTCTTTCAATATTTTGACATTTGAAGCAATCGGACCACCCGTTGCCCTATGTGCTGCACTGTATTCTTTACGGAGCTTATGCAAAATCACAAAAATAATTTGGCCTGACCCAAGTGATTGCCAAGTCACCCTGTTTTTGCAACATGTCCCGCAGTGCTGATTTTATTCTTGTGACTGAAGCAAAGCTATCATGTGGTGAGGTGATTAAGGACTGCGTCAGCAATCATATTCTCCCGTGTCACACAAAGCATACACAAAGGCTTTTTAAGGCCACCAATTGTGTTCATGGCCTCTGTTCAGAGCTATTCTTTAGAAATGATCACAACTTCCTCGGAGAAGAGAGGCTATGCCAAACAACCGTGAAATAGTGTTTAAGAAAAATCATCAAGGCCAATACAAGAGGTGCAATCAAAATCTTCTGAATGGGTCTGTTTTTAAAAATCTCATTCAACTTAGAAAATAAAATATCGTTAAATCTGTTGCAGATGAAAACATATCAGGAGAGAGAAGATGGATTGAGGTTGGTTGGCTTTTGTCAGAGGTCATGCCTGCAGTTGTGGAGTTCCCCATGTTAGTGTCCAGGGTCCTCTACCTTTTTATTACATTGACCTATGTTGTGAAATTCTTCTAGACAAGGTTTTGGTGTTTCATTTATTTAACTAACACCATAAGCAATTTCCATGTCACACCATCACAAAGATTTTTACACTGGGAACACTGGTTGATGAGTTAAGACAATATGTGGGGGAAGAAATCAATGCAGCATTGACTTATATTGTGCATGACAGTATTGTGTCAATATAACCAAGTTATGTATCAACCATTTGTTTTTTAGTTTTTAATAATGCAAATGCAAATTACTTTTCTTAAACTACAATCAGAGTAAGCAGCTTATTTGGGTTTTTATGATATTTTTCAGTCTGTCTGCTTCACATTCCATTTTTCTGCAGTAAAAATGACTGAAATTAGATAAACAGACTGAAATGTTCCCCTTTTTAATAACACAGATGTTCACAAAGGTTACCTTTGGGGAATTTGTCATCAAAAATTGGTGATAAATTGTCTTTTAATTACATGATGACTAATATGGGACCTCTGGTAATTGCCATCTCGAGTAATGGCCTAATGTTTAAACAACGCTGACCTGATTTAAGACCTGTGAATGACTGCCATCATCTAAAATTATGATCCAAAAGACTAATGTTGCTCTCATGAATGGCTGTAGTCCTGTTTGGGAAAATGGCAGAGAAACTGGGTCTTTCCCTTTAGGAGGAGAACATCAAAACTGTCCCTGATTCAGAATCAAAACATGGTGACAATCTCCACTCTCCTATACTAGATCTCCAAGAACAGAGGAGACTGAGAGCACTTAAAAACACTTCTTCATAGGCAAAATGCTTTTTCTCTTCTCCCTGTAGGTTGTAAGAAAAATTGAACTCATCAAGTAGCCCCTGTAATACTTGAAGATACACTTTTGAAGAATTTAGTGTTGAAAAGTGTTCAAAGATTTAAAAACTTTAGTTTCATTGTGCAAGCACAACAAAGTGCTGCTCCTTTCATCACCAGCATGGAGGACTTAGCGTAAGAGGCTGAAAACTTCAGCCTGCTAGCTACACAAACCAGAGAATACAGTCAGAAAGAAATAACAAACAAATGCAAAACAGATAATACCTCAATTCACACAAAAGCACCAATCTAATTGCTTCTCACTACAACACCGCTGCTCCTGTGAAAATGACCTTGAGCCGATTTATTCAAAACCATTTTTTGTAAAACCTCATATCACAAATCAAAATTTAGCTTCGGGGTGAACAAGCTATGCAATAAACAACACCATCTATCTTTAGAGCATCATTTGAATATGAGAAAAACTCCCCAAAAACTTGAAAGAGGAAAAATCAAAGAAACCTAAAGAAGAACAGTAGAGGGGTGAGAGAGGGGATAGACATGGAATAAATGTTGTGTATACAGGCCACAAGAGTGAAACTGCAAAAGCCTAAAGACAATTAAGATAAAACAATGAGAGGACATGGAGTATGTGGGAGGATGTTGACCAACCTCTGTGTGCCACCAAACAATGAGAAAGTAAGCTACACGACCCTCTCTACCATGGAGACATGTAAGGGGGATGGACTATGCAGACATACGAAAGGCAAAGCTAAAACACACCGTTCACTAAGATAGAGGAAAGGAAACAAACACAAATAGGAGAAAAAAAGAGAGACAGAGAAGAATGAAGACACATAAAGACAACGGGATAGGCTGTATCTTCGTAAGGACAAAAATCCAGATCCAAAGCAGTTGGAATGAGCTACCGACAGCCAGGGGAGAGAAAAGTCCCAGCACATAGAAAGATAGGCCAAGGCTGGGGAAAAATATATATAAATAGAGAGAAAGAGAGGGAGGCAGAGCAGAGAGAAAGAGATAGCAAGGCACCCAGCTGTGCTAGTGTACCAACAAACAAACAAACAAACAAACAAACAGGGAGTTAGAAATGCTATGATTTTTCGGAAGGTTTACAGTACTATTATCAGCAGCACAAACATACACTGCGCCTTGGATTTATTAGATTCACTGAAACATAAAACTCAACCAACCTGAAGGATAATGGTAACAGGTACAAGGCCTGAATTAATGAAGGAATAAACAACTAACTGGAAGTCACAACGAAAAAGAATTTTAGGTTTGAAGACTGCAAAGAGTCAGATTGTTCCAGAGAGAAGTGGATAGAAAAGCCCCTGTAGCATACTGACACCTTTTTAACTCTGGGGAGCTCTGTATTCTGAAAGCAGAGAACACAGGATGGAGAATGAGGTTTTAAAGAGATCAGACAGGTTTGAAAAGGGTGAGTCCATTACGATTTTTTTTTCATGGGCACCTTAGATCAGACATGAATAGTCTAGCTGCAGCATTCAGAATCATTTGAAGACATTTAGCGAGAGTATCTAGGTATGCGGTGGGCCTGAATGCAAAGTGTTAGAATAATCAACTCTGCATGAGACAAAAGTGAGAACTAGAGTCTATGAATCAGCCAAGGACAGAAAAGACGCCATTTAAACTATGTTATATGTACCTAAGATAAATGATTCAGAGCCTGTTACCTGGACAAGGCTGATGCATCCTTTAGTCACAATGATTTTTACCACTCTTTGATGGACTGCACTTATCTTGATTAAGACCAGGCTAAAACCAGGATAAGTTGGGACTTTGCTCCGGACATTAAGATTAGAGGGAAATCAGCTCTATAATCTGATAGTTATCTCAAAACCAAACACAAGTGTGTAACTATTTTTGAACATTTAAAGCAAGGAAAAGGTTTGAATTAGAGGCAGGAGGAGAGAAAAGACTTTGGAGGTTGCTTGTCTGAGCATGTGGCCTTCTGCCAGTCTGGTGTCGTTTTGTCTGTCTGTTACTGAAGAGGACAGCCAACAATTACTGCATGAAAATTACCCATACAATTACAAGTCTGAGTGCTGTCAACTGTTATCAAAAATGTTTAAATTAAGCACAAATAGGAAAATAAAATTATTGTTATGAATGTTGCCATCTTATATAAGTATGGAAGAAAAACAGGAAGGTTAAAGGACCATCAAATGGAAGTTTACTGTCTCAGAACATGAATCTGCAAAGGTTTGTGTTGTTGATCAACTCTGTGTGATTCCTTTTTTAGGTGCTGAGATTCTCTGGAAAAAAAAAATTCACTCTGTTCTCTCACAAAACACAGCAAACAAAACACTGTGACGAACGACACACGCGAACAGTGTCACAACACATATTATTTCTGTATTCTGTCGTTATGTGTCTTTTGAAGGCCTTTAGAAATTAGCCGTAATTCTCTGTGCTTTTGTGAAAAACTCTGTAACTCTTAAATTTGTGTCTATTGTTTCGGTCATATATTTCGGTAAACAGTGCCAACACTTTCATTATTCTCTCAGCGGCGATACTGCTGTGAGTCGTGGTGAGTTAAATAAGAACTGCAGTCCATAAGCTACTGTTTCGATTCTCAAACATCAACTCACATGCATAAAACAATCAGAATGCAACTGGGAGCTTTAAATTTAAATTGGAGTTAACAATCACAGATAGAAACTGTATTAGCCCAGAGGGTGTTCTTGTTTTATTAAACCTGGCAGTGAGCAAATCAAACAAGGAACATGCAGTATATACTATAAATATGAAGTGCACAGTTGTGTTTAGGAGCCTGGCTGACAGTCTCAAAGTAGCTGTCCTTGCATCCCGGATCCTGTCCTGTTTGTCCCAGAAATTAGACTAAACTTGAACTTGGTTTAAGGCAAATAAAAATATAATACTAATCGCTGCAAAAAAATTGTTTTTTAATACTATTATTTCAACTTTGCAAACAATGCAGGCAGTATGTTATGAAATGTGTTAACACTGGGTTCAACAATCCATCATTAAATTCCATCATTAAATTTTTGGCAGACTGATGAAAAGCCTGCACAGTTGTGCCTGATTCACCCTTTTGAGCAAAGCAAAACTGCAGCCCGGACTTTTTTTTCATCATTAAAAGTTTCTTTCATTAAATGCCTTGATTAAATAAAACTTTTCGCAAAAAATGTGCTTCATAAATAAATGTGGCTTGACTTGATGAAATAAAACTCCAGCACTTAATTTAGAACGATGAACTGACAAATTTTTTCATTTAAGAAAATTGCAGTGCTGAAACATTCTCAACACTGCAGAAAAACTGTTTTAAGCAGCTGCAGGAAGCAACTGTAAGGCTTTTTTATAGACTCTGCTTTTCAGAAAATATAATACTGGTGAGCTGGTTTGAAGAAGTGCACTGTGCAAAGATAATAAAAACTAATTACAAGCATTAGTAATATAAAATGTACAACATGTTGATGTTCCAACATCTTAACATGCTGGGAGCATGTGGATTTTTTTCTTACAGCGTTTTTCTTGCAGTGCTGGATGAAAAGCTCAATCAGTTTTATCACAGTGAGCCCAGTATCATGCACATAGCCTCAAGGCCTGTTCAGCCTAAGTTCAGAAACTGCAAGCAGGGCAAACAGTTTAAGTCAACATATATTATGTGATCTATATTAAACTGATGGCGACAGGGTAAAATCCATATGCCAATGAAAACTGTTTGATATGGTTAAAAGCTTTAGAACAGGATAGAAAGGGGATTCTAAGTTCAAAGGGAAGATAAATGAAACAATGCATCTTATTATTATTTACCTTTTGTACTCTAGAGCACGACCAGAATTATTACAGACACTTAAATATTACATGTACGATGACAGCTGTTCATGCAACATGTATATGGTTTTCCTTCCAACACACACATGAAGGTTTTATGTTATTAAACAGATGGTTGGGAGAGAAACCGCTACAGTGTTTCCAGCTCTCATTATTAAACAGGTTGAATAGTGCTGCAGCCAGCCAGCCAGCCATGTGACCTCTGAATTGCGAGCAGTTGACCTGTCCTGAATATAATCCTTAAATAGCCTGACCTCACTTTCTACCCACAATCCCTCTGTCTTACATCTACTCGCGTCCTCTTATTCCCATGTGACCCCAGCAGTGATCCATGAGAGCAGGAGGCATTATCTGACCATCCACCGCAGTGACAAGGTTTTTTTCTCTGCAGACTGGAGAGCTCCCTGGTGGTAACTTCCCAACAAAAACAGATCAGAAGTACAAGTGAGGGAGTTTGTCTTGCACCCAGTTACCTCATGTCTTCCATGTGTTCAGCTGCTTTCTCCCTTTTGTCAAGTTAAGTGAAGACTTTTCCCTCCAAGAGCAAAGAGTAAACGTTTGCAATGTCCAAACCAAACATTTACAAAAAGCCTTGACTCTAACAGAGACTGAATCTTATGATTTATGGGCACAACAGCAGTGTTGATATATTGCTGCGGTTGGTCATAGTTTACCAGGTGCTACTTTACATTTGGCTTTCAGTTTATAAATTATGGTAAAATAGAGCACTTAACAGTTACAAAGTACTATAATTTAGTTACAAAAAGGGTATATGGGCACGACTTTACCCTGTAATTATAAGCATCCTGCTTAAAAATAGTTTACCATAATAATCTTAAAATCCCCTTATAAGTATACATTTTTTCACAATTGCTCTCCTTGTTATTATATTATTTTATCAGTATTATTGCATAATTTAAACTAAAAACAATGTGCAGCATTATTTTTGACCGTCATGTTTCGGCCACTATACAAATGTGATGCTATTTGCATAATATTCTTTTAATGCTAACCGCCTTACGCTGCTTCCTACACAGCTACTGTTGGCTCTCTGGCTTTTCAGACTATAAATAAACTTCAGACTACTACTGATATTGCAGTTGAATCACTCTGAATATTTTAAGTGCTTTGTGAACTGGCATCAGGCAGAGGAAAACTGATAATCGGGCCTTTTCCTTGTTGCTGCCGAGTGCTAATCTCATCTAATCATGAGGCTGCGGCGCAGCAATCAGTTTATTAAACCTTGCAATAAAAGGAGCAGTTAATCTCACAATAAGCCCCATTTAATCAACAGTTTAGTTGCACAGAATCAGTTCTGTTCTAGAGTCCTGGATTTGATTGCAAAACTCCCTAAAATACACATGGAAGCAACACTTCCACGCATACACATACACATACACATACACACCAACACCTTCATTACTCCTCTGCTATACATGATACATCCCATTAGTGTTGTTTTGCTCTTTGTTCCTCATGATCCTTTTATGCTCTCGGCTTCGTTTGAAATGCTTTTATACCAAAGTGAAATGTGTTTTTAATGGGAAAACTTAACATTTAAAACCTGTTTCAAAGAGCAGTTCTCTTTAGTGAAACCAACCAAAAGTGTCAACTTATGCGGATTAAATCAAATGTGTGTGGATAACATATCTGTCTAATAGTATTTTCTAAGGTGATTATGCCAACCCTTCACGGATTTTTCTCAGTTAATTGTTAGTGTAATAAGCGAAAGCAGTCCTAACGGAACAAATAGGGTCTTTAGTCTTGCTTCCCCTCTCCAGCTCACCATCATTAAATCTTTTCCTAATTCCCTCTATCAGCCTGAGCAAAGGGGAAGCAAAACCTCAAGCTGATACGACTGTCAATACTGTCAAAGTGTTTGATTCCAGCCTGTGATAGCCTTCATCCTAATTAGTTTTCTACCTGCCACAGTCCTCTTAGTTGCCAGGTGAAAATCATTGATGTTGGCAAAGTCAATGACTATCTCGTGAATTTCCTTTTCTCGGAAAAATAGCTCCCCTTTGTCGCCGTGTGAGTGAAGAGGCAAGTCATCAGGAGTGTGTAGCCGCTTTCTGCAGGCAGGCTGTGTAGGTGGTAGCTGCTATGACTTTTACTGTGCCGAAAATAAACCTGCACATTCAGAGTAGCAATTACTGTGTCATTATCTTGGTGCTGTAATTATGCCCTCTTTCTCTCTGCACTTATCACTATGAAATATTTTCTTTTAACATCTTTTTACATGCAAAGGTGCATTCAGTTTGGCTTGACACCCACTTCAGATAGGGCAACCAATAGTTTACACCTAAAACGGAAAGATAGTAAATGAATGAAAGAAATAAACAGTTTACTGCTGGTTTCTTTTCATAGGGAGCATAGAAGTACACTTTTGTAGCCACATTTTTGTGCTCTCAGTGGTAAATGTACATTTCAAACAGCTACAGTAGTTTCAGTTCGAAAGACAGTCATATGATTACTCTTCAAGTAGATTATACCTGATTTATTTCTCTATATCTACATAAACTGAGAAAATAAATATAAGGGGCACAGCAGTTTGTTAGCTCAGCATGCTTGACTTGTGAAAAAGGACAACAGGATCCACTCAGTCATGCACTTGATGGACATATGCAATAACCTGTATCACTGGAAGTGGCATTCAGAGTACATTTTAACATTGACAGGGGACTTTTCACTGAGGACATGTTGTCACCGAGAGGCAAAGAGCCAGGAAGCCTCAAGAAAAAACCCACTGAGAGGAAGAAAGAGAAGGACATTAAGGGCTGAATAAAAGGCACTGATGCATCCACAAAGACAAAAGCCTGCAGGGTACAAATTTCACCTATGCATCAATGTTATTGATACAGTAAGACATAAAGGTTATTGTAGTGGTAATTTCCTACTAAAAACCAGCCATACTGGTAAAGCATCAGCTACTGGAAGGGGAGGAGAGGAGAGGGTTAGCAACAAGCCTCCATCGACCTCATTAGGTCGTAGGGAAGCTCAGACCTAACAACCAGTCTTTTCTCTTGTGAGACTGCATACTGCACACACACACACACCTGGCTCCTTTTTCATAATATACCATGAAACACAGACACACATGCAAGTGTGTGTGTGCACACAAACATCCACAAAAAGCGTCTAAGCACCTGCCTTGTACTGACACACCTTGTCTGCTCAACAGAGGCTTGTAAGCCCCAGGTAAATGAAGTGCCAGGTCCACTGTGCCAGACTGGAACTGCACTTGTTTATATACAAAAAAAGAAAGTGGGGTGAATTGAACCATGTTTATGGCACAGTTGTTGCGGGCTTTTTATATCATGCATAGCCTACAATGACCTGGATGGTGCTGTTGGCTGTGGTGGGAAATTATTTAAAGCACCAGTGATGAGCAGATTCCAAGTATTAGTGTCTATATTAGCTGAATATATCAGTGGATCTCATTCCTATCATATCCCATAAATTGTGACCACACAATATTATTTTCATCACACGCTGTCAGAGAAAAATTATTTCCCTAATGCACAAACAACTAAGCCCTCAATCGCAAGGTGGAAATGTTGCATAATTTAGATGCTTTTCTTGTCCTTTAATGAGACTGTGGGCAGGTGAAGTATTTGCACAGCAAAGCTGTGGACATACAGTGCCGCATTCACAGGAGGATATAACCCAAACAAATCTGAGTGACAAGAGTTAAAATTAGCAGCCTCCAGTATTTTCAGCCGACATTGTACTTGCAGTTCACTAAACGTTATATAAAATTCTTCTCCCTTCCATGATTGTACAGAATGCATGCAATACATTAATGCATGCAAATGCAAGGCTCTGCATCAGATAGCATGCCACAAGCTAAAATATGTCATATCTTTTTTTGGGGGGGGGGGTGAAAATGGCATTTTTCAGGCATACATGTGTGTCAGTTCTGCAACCACAAAATAAACAGACCACTGTGGGATTTGAGATGCAACAAGTGATACTGCAAAAAGGTCACATGGCCAGATGGACTGGTAGTGACAACAATGGCCACAATCTTGTCTTGTTGTTGTCGCTTTTACCAGTTACATGGAAGATTCTTTTAAAAAAATTTGTTGTTGTTCAAGATGCTTTGCACTCTCTGAAAGGAATGCACGAGGAGAAAAAGGGATCCACAGTTACTAAGGCAAAGCATATTAAATTGCTGATCTGTGAGGGTGTAACAGAATATAACTGGATGCAATCAATCCCTGCCCCTATTATGCCAGGCTCTTTTAGCAGTGGCAATAGCAGTGGTTTTACAGGGTCTGTTATGAAGGGGCTTTCTCTGCATCACTTAGCTGTTTGGAATTAAATTGGCCATTTGTAATTACATTAAATTTGTGATTATTACTGGCCTTAAAAACCCTAATTAGAGAGGTCCTAACATCGCCAGCACACTTCCGACCACCACCAACACACCTCTTAGAAAAAAAAAACAGTACACTCGGATAGAGCCTCTGTTGATTGGCAACTGAATCATATATTGATAATAGAGGAAATGATTGACAAAGGTTTTCAATACGCTGTTACTGAGGCCAGTTTGACTCAGAGCAATAGCATGTTATAAAAATAATCTTAACAACTGGTCTCCTGCTGTGCATTTATAGAAGTTTCTGCTGGAGCAGCATGTCTGCCTGCTGAGCCATATTAATCAGCACTACTGACTGAATTTTAAATCCTTAATTACTAACGAGTTTGTCATCTCCTATTCTATAGATCTGACACCCCACATCTCTGCTCCCTCCATGCTGGCTCATCAAAACTTTGCCCTGCCTTTCATAAGAGTGGTTAAAGTTATGGATATGATTCAGAGTGTGATATTAATTAACGTGTTGAGTTTTTTTTTTTTTGACACTAGGACTGAGATGCCGATGCTGGAAATTTCTCTGGTGTGCCATGACATAACTCCTTCCACCCTCTTTTACTCTTTAATAACCCAGCAGAATGATTTGAAAATAATAATTAAAAAAGATCCCCCAATCCTCCTTCAGCTGTTTATTTCCAGAACTTTTCATCATCTGTTCATGGTATCAAACACAATGTTGATACAGAGTTACCTCACTAAAAATGGTGTAATATTCCCAATCATTATGAAGCAATTGCCTCATGCAGACATAGAAAAACAATTATATCCCACTGGAGTCACGTTTCTCAATACCTGCCAAACTTAAGACCACTATGAAATGTTTTTTTTTTTTTTTGCTTTTAATCAATGAAATATTAATATGCTCTTTACCTGATGACGTCCTTCAACAGTTGCTAGTTCTCCATTATTTCTGCCATTTTAATGCTAGCAAGGTAGCGAGCACTAATCCAAGTGAAGGGTCAATATGCTAAACAGCTACATGTACAATGTTTTAGATTTTAAATTAGATTCTCCTGAATTGTATTTTTTTTCAATTGTGCACTCTAGGGAATATTATTTGTTGGGTTTAAATTTTTATTTTTAACAATAGCTTTTATTTGTTTTTGTAAACAGAATCTTTGTTTGTCTGCAGAAAAATGGCTGCCTGTTGTTTTATCTGGGGAGTTAGTGGGAACCACCAACAGACTACGACACATAGCCAACCAACGATGGAAATAAGCTTTATTGTTTAATCTATTAAAGCACTTGGCTGCTGTTTTTTTATAGATAACAGAAATTGTTAAGAAAGTATGTCGTTGGACAATAATTTTTCAATGCTAAGACCAAAAGGTCATACAGATGGAAGGATCTGCGCTGGCTTTGTTCACCAAACAAAAGACTCAGAGACTATTGTGGAAAATGTCAAGGAAGCTGCCACTGAAAGGCTCTTTAGTACAACCCCAGCTTTTATTTGGCACTTGACACAAGAGGTTGAAAAAAAAAAAGTCCGATGTGAAGCATGAGTCATCACCCCTTTTTTCATCTCAATTTCACCTTTTAATTTTTGGCCTTTTAAAGGCTGAGATTCATGGCCAAAAAGCAGCTTTTGAGTGAGTGGTGTAAATAATTTTTCTCTCTTCTCTTTGAGGGTCTGAGTGTGTCAGGCACCATCTGCTGGAGCTGGAATAATCTGAAGCTAGTGTTAGTAATTTAAAGTCTACGGGGAGGCGCTCTTGAATGGAGGGTATTCAAAGCAAACACACTGCGCAGCAAGATAAATGGGAAGAAATGTCATTTCTCCTGGGAAAAACTGTTCTTTCTTTCTACTTCTACTATTAATCCTCATTCTTTTCCTCTCTTCTAAGTGGTCCTGTCAGTCGTTGCACATTGTCTGTCAACCCACTGGTCAGGATTCGTTCCTGGAAATTCCCTCGTGAACCTGCAAGTAGTTTTAAAAGCCATTTATTTCTGATTTTCTTTCAAGCTTTACAGGAGTCAGAGCCAATTAGAACCTTTTTCTGTTCAGCGACATTAATTGTGCATATGTGTCTGTATGTGAATACAGACACACGTATGAGGGCGTACAAAGAGGTGCCTAATACCCCCTGACAGTGTAGCCTAACTGTAGCTAAAGCCCTTTCACACCTCTCAGGGGAACATAGTGTACATGTGCAAGTGTATATGTGTAAGTGTGTGCATGTGTGTTAGTTTTGTGGCTCCACAGCAGATTAGTGGGGTAGTGAGGGTCACTGTTTTCTCTACGCATCCTGAGCTTTGACTGCCTGTTGCTCAGACTCCACAGGACCAAGACCAACTGGATGGTTTTCAAATTAAAAAAAGTGTGATGATGCATTTTTTATCCAGCAGAGATGATTATTAGTTGGTTTGTTCTGCTTTTAGCAGCTTGGCAACTTTGTGTATGCGCATGTGCGTGTATTCTAAATATAAAGATAAATTTGTGAATGTGTTAGTGATACTCAGAGGCATAACTGCTCTCTAAGAATAAAGAAGAAGAAGAATAAAGTACCGTCTGTGCACACCTCAGCATTAAACTAATCTAAGCAAAAATTAAAAACTGATGTGTGGAAGCAAACATAATTAGTGCTAAACAATGTTCAGCTCAGTTAATTAAATCGAAATTTAACACAGCAGCAAACAAAGTCTATGCAATGCGACAAAATCCTCCACATACTCATTTATGGTTCCAATTATTAGTCATATATGATGCACCATACTGTTTATGTACACCATATGGATCGATATGACACTGGACACACCATTAATGCACAGACAGAGCAACCAGCTGACATAACTTTCTCAGCATGTTACTGTAACCTGCAGCATAACCA
The DNA here is from genome assembly GCA_029814665.1 of Acanthurus lineatus. Classification (NCBI taxonomy): domain Eukaryota; kingdom Metazoa; phylum Chordata; class Actinopteri; order Acanthuriformes; family Acanthuridae; genus Acanthurus; species Acanthurus lineatus. Next base: position 14,169,078 of record JAPZDV010000024.1, on the reverse strand, counting down.
GATCATGATGGATCTCCTATTGGCTTTTGGGCCTAATTGGCTCCTCCACCCTCTCAGTGATGAAGCTCGTCCCCAGAGTGTTGACGTATCTGACATGCTGGGGAATGGGTTTCAAGAGAGAGAAGGGAGAGAATGTAGGCCAGTCCCATGCATTCGCAGAGATTCGATACATTTAAATGATTTACTTGTCAAAACACAATGGGGATGCTGAGACACATGACCAGCGTAAGCAGCTGTAAGACATACAGGAGGAGCAGTAATGGTGTTTCGGAGATGGTGAACTGTCACATGTGCTTTATGCAACATCACCGAGATGTACAATAATTCCAGCACTGGTCAGTGGAGTCTGTGATAACACAGTTTGTCATTTAGAGGCCATTTTGAGCTTTCACTTTAGTTTCTGCTGAAGAGGATTAACTATTTATATTTCATCATAGCTCACTTATGTTTGAAGACCACACGCAAAGGTCACTGAAGCTCCCTAGTTCATTCGTTTTGTGTTTATTCAGGCCTAAATAATATTTACTCTAAAGCTTTTTGTTTCTCTTACATGGACACAACAAAAATCTACAGTTTCTTTCTGCTGGCACACTGCTCTCTCTTTGTGCATTGTATAGCTTGAATCTTGTCTAGCTGGATCCAATGCTTCAATTTAAAGCCAGTTGGTTCTTTATTTCTACAGTTTTAAGCCAACTGGCACAATCTCACTCCTGTTTTCTCAGGCGAAAGAATTTTACATGACTCAGTTTAATAAACAAAGTTATGAATTTACAAGCCGGATCAACTTCTGGCCCCAGAACCTCATGAACGAACATTTGTTTGGGTTTGTAATTGGATTTAATGAGCAATGGCTGCAACAGGCTGTTATTTTTGTTGAATCTGTGTCATCTCTCATGAGGGCAGTGTGTTGAATTTAAATGTTACTATTGACTGACCAGCTGCACCGAGTGCTTTGGCTTTAAACCCTTTAATGATCATGAACTTATCCACTTTAAGCTTGTGTACCACTTTAATGTAAACATCCTCGTGTAAGGCAATAGCTCACAATGTAAAGCAACTGCAGGTCTGTGAATGGCTTGCTCTGGAATCTGAGTTCTCCTTAGTGATGTCTTTATCTGACATTAATTCTATAATTCAAGCTGAGATAAATAGCTGATTATGAATGGACAGCTGTCTGAAAGCATCTGGAGGATTTGATTCAATAAAGCTGTCTCTTTCAAACAGCTGGACTTGACAAGTGCTGCATCAGACAGCTCCGGTGAGCCTGTTTTCCTCGCGATGAGGTGTGACGGATCAGAGACAAGAAGGTATAGTATCCATACAGATGTATAATGCCTCTGTGATATATCACCGGAAACACGGTGAACAGACACAACATCCTGTCTCAGAAGATATATTTAACATAAGATGCTTTCACTTAAGATTACCCATTCAAATTGTTGAATCTGTCCAAGCCAAGTTGACAAAATTACTTTTGGTTTTCATACAAAAACTGACAGTGTCCTTTTTTATTGACAGCACCAATTTGGCATCCAGGTGTTAAGACTGTGGTTGAGCTGACCAGAGATTCACCTGACTTACAGAGCAGCTGCGGACCAAATGTCGCAGCAGGTTTTTTTTTTTTTTATTGTAGTAGCTTTGCAATATTTCAGCAGTGGCATTTTTGCACCCTCCCCCCTCCTTTTTTTTAATCTTACTGACTCTTTAAAAAGTGATAAGCTGGACATCAGTATCAGCAGCATAATAATCTCCCTGCCTGTTATTTAGAAAATAGCAAAGGTAGCAATCATGATCCTAAAGAAAAGCACACTACAATACAGTAAAGCTGCAGTGATTTTTTTCAGAAAATGCATATGTTTTTAGATTAAACTAAATAATTTAGCATTATCAGACTATATTTACAGAAAAAAAACCACAGGGTCACGTTTAACTCTATATGACGCCAGGTAACAAAAATAAGCTCTTAGAGACCAAATGGGTTTGCCATATGAACTGCAGATAAACCTCTCTGTTTTTGTCACATCATTGTTATTAACTTGTACAAGCTGCTCAGAGTGTTAATAGGATACAGGACGACATGTGCAGAAAGAACAGCCGTCACCTGCGCCTGTACGAAGCGCTGAGGAGAACGCGCTGCCTCTGGAGAACCAAGCACTAATTACAAACTGAAAACAGATCTGAAATCAGCGCTCTGTGGGTTGGAAAGGACAGCTTGACATAAGCACACAGCTGGAGATTTGAACTACAGCTCAATTTTCCTGGACTGGATTATGGAGAGAGCAAATGTTTGCTGACAGTTGTTTTATATCAAATACAAATCCCGATCAATACTGTAAACAAACGTCCCGTTATACAAATAAAAACCCTTCCTATAAGCGCAGCTGTGTATGTGATAAATACACAGCTCGGAAAGCTCGTGCGCTCATGCGCTCACCCTTTCTATCGAAGAATGACTCAAAGTGTTAGTTTGGAAATGGACAAATAATGCGCGTTGGATTTAAACGAAAAATTGACTGGCAACACCAATTTCACCTTGAAAGTTAAGATCTCTGGAACAACTCCCAATAAATCACTTTGTGTCAAGACGAATCTCTCATTAAGTGGGCTGAACTAGACCATCAGTCCCTGCTGAGCAAAAATAATGCTTTTACACATTAGCGCAATATTTATGGAGGCGTTTTTTTTTGTTAGTGTGTTTTTTTTAAATCTGATTAATTTAGAGAGAGGGATTCATCTTTGCCAAGTTTGTCACATAACACAGAAGAAAATTATGGATTGTCTTACCTTCACGCCATAAGTTTGACCGAATATTTATTTTTACAGGCACCGACTGTTAAATCCAAGAGCATCCACAGTTGGCTTCCACTGTCTCCTGCGTTTGCTCTGCACATTTCATTACTCTTTATAAATTAGCCGAGTCGGTGCAGCAGCTCGGGTGCGAGACATTAGTGCAGGCTAATGAGAAAAACTGCATTCGCGCGACCAAAAATTAAAAGAAAAAAAACTAACAATATTCAAACTGCTTTAAACCTGTAAATGTTTGCCGACTTTTCAAGCGCAAAGCCAAAGGAATGATTTTTACAGAGAAATAACGCCGAGGCTGAAACTGTGCGGTGTCCGTCTGGTGTCCAGGAGCTTTACGCACAGAGTTACCTACGATACTGACGGAGGCAGGGGACGCGGAGACAGTAAAGAACTGTGGAAAATCAAGGCGGAGTTACATCTGTTTAAATCAGGGACGTATGTTTCCTTTACTGTCGGCATGGGCGAAACCTTATATAGGCTGTATTTGCCTCACAATTTCCATTAACTGCTGCACTTTGCACCTATCTCTGCGCTTTTTAGTAATTAGTAACTAACAGGAAAAAAGGATGCACTTGTAGATAAAAAAGTATCACTTGATCTTACTGTAGGCTGCACGAGATCTGGAACAGAAATGGTCTGGTAATGACTGAACACATATTCATGTTACGGTCTGTGATGGACTTAGTGCATTAGTGCAAGACATGGAAAATGTTAATCTAGTGGCAAATTAGAGAAATACGTGGACTGTAGTGGACCCATTTATTTTTATTATCAAATCTCTCTCTCTCTCTCTCTCTCTCTCTCTCTCTCTCTCTCTCGCTCTCTCTCTCAACCTTGTCACTATTTAACTGACATGTCACTCCTCAGAGCTCTGCTAGCTTTCATTCTTGTAATCAGGAACCAGTTTACACATGGGATTCTTTGTGAATGCAATTAACAGGCTTGGATGATAGAGAACCAGTAGTATTTTGTACCCAGAGGGCAAACAATCAAACACAATGTGCCATGAATTTCATATCACATCATAGAATTATTTCATTTGGGAGACTTGAGATGCATCTGTCCAACACTAATGACAGACACACCTGCCAGTCTGTGCTCATGCAAACCAGAGAACAGTTTGATTACTAATTTTATGGCCCACTTATAACCGTGTTGCTGTAAAATACATGTTTTGACCTCATATCCAGGTGTTTCTGTAACATTTCAAGGAGGTTTAGCACAGATTTTGTTTTTGGTATGTCAGAAATGGCACTAAGGCTTTTCTGTGTGTTGGGCAGATTTTTCACATGCAGCAGTGGGTTTCTCTCTGTACGCAGTGTGTTTTATTGTGTCTGAATGATTCTGAAAGCAGCAGGCTTGCAGTGATGATCACAGTTACACGTGATAACTTGAATCCTTGTTGATGGTTTAAACTGGATATAAATTCCTACCATCTAAGTGTGATCACTATTGTGACTATTAGTAGCTTTTCATCTTCTTGTGCCTCTCCTTCACATAGGTGAGCCTTTGTTAAAGCACAGCCTAGCTAATGTACAATACAACACAGTAGAATCAATAGAGTACCTTGTTCTCATTAGAGGGAGAGAAGTGAACAGCTCTCCACTGTCAGAGTACCTGGATTAGCTGACCAGCTTTTGACCTTAAAACTATTTTCATTTGACACTGACAGAAAACAGCAATCAGAGACCGCAGACACAAAACATGAAAACATAAAGAAAGTATTACTAATGTAATCATTGTATGGGCTTTCTATGAAAACTGACAGGGATGTGAAGTACATTTACTTAAGTACTCATCTCAAAAAGATACTTCATCTGAGTATTTGGCACCTTCATCTTTTTCTCTACAATAAGGGGAAAAATTCTGTTTTTTCTGCTCCCTCAGCCTATTTTTCATTGGATGGGTGTAGTTACTGATTACCTTGTTGACACTGAAAATGAGATAATATCTTGTAAATAGTGCAGCTAAATTTCATTTCCATTTCTTTCTGTTTTCGTTTGGTCACAGTAGGTGGTAGAAAATGCACCTTAACGCTGACTGCTAGTTGCTATTAAATGGAAAAATCCATCAAGCATAATTGCTGTTGTTATTATATGCTTTTACAGCTTTTTATAGTTATGGTTACAGACTCTCTCTCCACCTCCCCACACTTACATTTTAAGTGTTATTCATTTGCAAACAAAGAGACAAAACACACAGTAAACAAATATGGAGCTGTATTTGATCATAATTTTTCAAGTTTTTCTATTGATATTGTTGATGTGAATTCTTTGGTCAATGATACTCATGTGGTGAAAGTCTGATATCATGACAACTCTAATGTTTCATGTCCCCGCTTTCACATACACATCTTTAATGCAGGACTCTTATTTTAAATTATTTACATTAGTAAAGGATGTGTATTTTTCTACTCAGGTTAATTTGTATGCACTTACTGGTGATAATTAGCAAAAAATTACTGTAATGAGAAAACACAAGCGGTGCACTGAGGGGAAATATTTAATTGAAGATCAAGCTGAAACCAATTTTTAATGATGATCTTCAAAAAAAAGGCTTTTTTAAAAAAATTCTGCATTGATATTGCATAATCATTCAGGGAGAAATCCACAGGAGCAGAGGAACAGCCTGTCATTCTCTGCACGCTAAACCCCAGATAATGCCACACACCTGCCAGATTTATTGTATACTGAGATTTTTTCCCCCCTTCTGCAAACACTCTAAAGCCACTAACATTAGCTGATGTTATTGTTTTGTTTGCTTCCATGTACAATTTATCTGGATGCAACATTTCTACTAAATGTCATTCTGGGATACATTTGGAAACAAGTGATTGAGAGTGAGTAACAGACTGAGGGACATATTGTACATAAAGCAACAAGCTAAATAACAACACCCCAAATCCTCACAATGGATGAAATAACCACAAATAAAACCTGCGTGTGGACTTTTACCTCCGTGGGAAGCAGCCCTCACACTTGGGATAGCTTCTCTCTTATGTGCTCTTGTGGGGACATCTGCACGCAAGCACAGAGCCAAATCACGGCTTAGACTTTTTTACTCATTCACACATACATACACTCAGATGCATACGCCCATACAGTACCCACACAAGCACGCACATTCCCCAGGCTTGTTGTGGGAGGCACAAACACATCTAACTGCTGACTGCCATAAGGCCCAGTTGCAGCCTGGTTCTGTCTGATATGGCCTCTATTAACTTGAGTTGATGAGTGGATGTTTGCAGAATGCTAAATAAATCTCTGCAACTTAGCCGATGGTGCTCAGTTCACGCCACTTCACACGCTGGCTTCACCCTCATGTCATGCCAGTGAAACGGTCCACAGTACGCCAAGGATTTCTGTCAGCGGAGGGATCCACAATATTACGTTTAATCTAGTGTAAGGGTAGGGGGTAATTGGCATTCATTTGTAGCCTCGTGTTGGACAGAACTTGTGGAGACTAGGCTTGCAGAATCATCTCTGGAAAAGACACAAAGCCACCAGCAGCGAGCGAATGCTGAGCTGAGGTGAGGTGAGCCAGGGAAAGGCACAGGCTTGGCGACCAGGAGGGGGCTGCTGTGACAGAAAACACTCCAGACTCACCTCAACACATACAGCACACACATTTTTCAGTACTAATGTATGAAAAGCTTATAAGATACAATGATTTGTCATGAAGCATTCTAGCGAAGACTGCCGTTGCCTCTCACATATGAAGATTTGCTACTTTTCCTTAAATTATTGTAATTTGCTTTTGATCATTTTGATGTTTATGCTATTGGTGAGAAAAAGAGGCACTGTGAAAATGTGATTTTTGGCCCTGGGTAATTGTGATGGTATTTTTTATAGAGTTTTACAAAACAAATAAATGAGTATATAACTGGCAGTATAACTGGCAGAGAGGACGTTTAATTTTAATTTTAATTTTTTGGATTTACTTACATGCATTATTCAATGGTGCAGTGTTAAGATCTGATGGCATCCAGCTGTGAGGTTGCACACTGCAAACAACTGAACACCCTAACCAAGGTTGTATCGTGGCCAGCACTTAAATGTAAAAGCATTTATGTCTCTTTCCATTGCCAGTGTCTGGTTTGTCTGTTCTGGGCGGCTGTGCTACTGTAGAAACATAGTAGTGCTGCATGGCAGACTGCGAGATAGAGGACCTCCTCCTCTAAAAGGTTCAGTTCAAGGTAAAGAAAGTACATTCTTTTTTTGTAATGATTGAAAACATATGTAATACATCTGAACACCTCTTATACAACAGCCATTGAGAAAGATCTTGAAAGTGAATCATTTTTTATGCACCAGCAGTCATTGCTTTTAAATAAACCTCATGCTATAATTAATTTATGATCTAACCACAAGTTAGTGCCAAATAAGCGTGTGTGACATCCTGTGCTTGACACTGAGGCTCGTTCCCTTGCTGCAACTTTGCTCTTTAACCTGACATGCTGTGTTGAATTAGACAGGGAGGCGAAGGGGCGCAGAGTGAGAGCAAGTTTAGAAGAAAGCGATGACAGAGGCTGCACCTCAAGGAGGAGTTCAGAGATCAGGATGCATTGGCTCACTTATTGCTTTTCATGTAACACTATGCAACAACTGAATAATCTATAACAAAACAATAGTAGAAGCTGCTCGGCCTGGATGAAAACATAAAACAGAGATAGTGAGATTGGCAAAGACAATACAACTATACTATACTATAACACTGGGGCAGTAACTTGAAGAAATTTAAATAAGAGAGTATAAATTTATTAGTGAGAAAAGGACTGCACACGAAAGAAAGTGAGTGCAAAGCTGCTTGACAACATGAAATTAAAACATACTGCTCACTTCAGCATATGCTCAGCATAAGATGGAAAAAGGGGATAATTAGACTAAAATGTAAAAAGGCGATGGTAAAATGGATTTATATAAAAAAAATCTATGTTAATTAGAAAGTAAACCAATTCAGGCTCCAGTGTTTGACTGAAAATATCTCAACTTTTTCAGCCTTTACCAGGAACTGATTTAACTAGCACCCACAGCAAGTGTGATTATGCTATTCATAGGACATGGACATTATGGAGGAAAGATATAGCCAGTAGTAACAGACGGAAGAAGCTGTTTTCTGCAGGGGGATTTGTGTTTATTTTATAACCTTGTGTTATTGTATTTACTGTGCAATGTGTGACTGAAGCCATTTCAGTGGAGTGGGGTTTTACAGCGGTCATAGCAACTTTCCATCCAGTTCCATTGTTACAGTTTATGAAATGCTACAACCTGGCAGGTAAAGAGAAGACGGAGGAAGTGGTGAGAGGGAGAAAGTTGTACTGAATGAAATATAAGTGAAGGAGGAGAAGCAATGAAGTAAATAATTAATGCTGGATATTTTAAAATCCCATCGGTCCCAGTTTCATCGCTATATGACGGCCTGGCATCGAATCTTTTGTCCGTGAAGAGAATTAGATGCAAAATGTGGCTTTGTCTAAATAAGGAGGCAGAGAAGAATAAAAGCTGAGAGACGGAGAAGCAGTCTGGTAATTGTGAAGCTCAAGGTCACTGGTTTCTGAATCTGCCAAGCAGAGCAGCATGTGGACAGTATGATGGGGCACTGTGGAGTTGTCTTTGCACTCACAAACAAGCTTGTTAGCCTTATGGCAGCCCGTGACTGGGTACAAAAACGAATGCTATGAATTTGTTCCAGTGCTTTCATGTATCCTGGAACTGATTACAGACTGATTTAAAATTGAAAAAAACTTTTTGCCCCTGTTATTTGGGAGTGATTATGCACTGCCTAAGGGCAAAATGGAAATGTAGCTGTTTAGAGTTTGACTGAATCGGATATCAATTCATATTTTTGCCTTTGTATTTGACTGATGTTGGATTCTAATTTTATTTATATTCCCAAACAGAGTTGCATATTTTTGCATAACTCATTTCCTGTCTTATATTTCCTGTGTATTTTCAGTTCAGTGTTTGTCTGTTTATTTTGAAAAAACTAATTGCTCAAATTTTTATGAAAAGTGGTGAAAGGGTGGAGATTAGACAAGGAAGAACCTATGACATCAGATGCAAGTCTGAACCGGAGGGTGGAGAGACAAAATGATATTTTCTCTGATGTAATAGTTGCAAATGGTTGAAAAACTACTTTGGTAGTTAGATAAGTTTTCAAAGGAGTAGTTTTACATTTTATTTAATTAGCTTGTTTGCCTTTTTTTTCCAAAAGTGAGAAGATCAAAACTACAGACTGGCTGTACAACAGTAAGCTTCAGTCAACAGCTGATTAGCCTAGCTTATTATAAAAAATAAATACATATTTAACAGCTAGTTTAATCAAAGGTAACCACTTCCAGTCCTTCTTGTTAGTCCATCCAGAAACCAAAATGTAAAAAGCTTACACTTAATGTTGATTAATATGTAATATGACCGTGGCCTACTTGCAGTCCAAAGGAGAAAGTGTAAGCTAGTAAATAATAAAGCCACATTGTGTAAAAGGAGAAACCAAACCAAGAAAATATCAGTATGAGGAAACTTCTACTATTCTGTTTGTCTTTTTCTCCAAGGTTCATTGCATCAATGTGGCTGAAAAACCATGGTTTCTGCATTCAACTTTCAGAAATGTCAAGGAAAAGCTGTTTGAGTATTCAAAGTGAACAGTGGCATCCCTTTTTAAATCTCAATGAACCATGTCTATCACTGAGGTCCCTTGAAGGATGATGCACAAGGGAAAATGACTGAGTTTAAGTATCATCCCAAGTGTATCTATAATGGTGTTTTGATCTAATCATTAAGAGAATTAGATGCAAACTTTAGAAATGTTGCCAAAAGGGAAACATTAAAAAAAGGTCAAAAACACATTGAACAAGCTTAAGAACTTTACAGAAATCTGAGATTTGTAAAAAAATGTGCAGTTTTTATCAACTTTTCCTCATACACAAAATACATACAATTAAAAAAATACATTGATGAAAATGTGGCTTATGCCATATTTTTTTTCTGCTTCAATAAGTTCTGTAGTTTTGTGGAAAATTACATGCTAACTGCAATTTTTGTAATGTTTGTTTTTAAAATGTTTAATTTGAACATTTGCCTCAAGTAGTGTTCTGAATAATAACCTGACTGACTCTACCTTTGCTTAAACAAGCCTGTTTTTCACAGCTGCAGGGGTTGAGAAAAACATGTTGCAGCTGTCTGTAATTCACTTCAACATACAATTGTGACAACAGCAATTAGGGCACAAAGCTTAAAACTACAGAGCATTTTAAGTCCTCTGAATTTTCCTGCACCCTGCTGTGGCTAAGGTTACTGACTTTCGGATGCAGTCACATTTTCAGCACATTACATCAGTAAATCCTATTTCATTTGGTAAGCCATTATTTCTGCTGGTAAAGAATATAGTAGAATTCAAAAGACGTAACTATATTTCTGTAAGGCATGAGAACTTACTTCCATTGTAACTAACAACTCGAAAAAAAAAGTTGACTCAGCTACTATGCTTGGCATCACTTGATGAAGAGTGCAAAGTTTTGATCAAGACTTAGTTTTCAGGAAAAGTTTGGTCCTTTAAAAATGGGAATAAACAGGCAATTGGCAAAAGAACGTAAAAAGAAGACATGAAAGAAGATGGCAAGAAGAAAAGAAAAGATGGGCAAATGGATGAGAAGCTAATGGGGTGGAAAGACTGGCAGACAGACAGACAAACAGAAAACCTCGGGTAATGAAGGCGGCAGGAGTTGAAGTGCCCACAGTAGCAGGAGGATAAGGATTTTTTTTTTCTATGAAGCCAGCTCTTGACTATAATTGGGAGCCAGTAAGTGTCATGAAGTAAGTCTATGATGTGATCATTAGCCTGAGTGTGGAGGATCCCTCCTAAGTAAGAAAGGGGAACAAGAACGGACAATGAGCAGAGATAACGCAAGAGAGGAAGATTGTTTTTTTAGTTGAGTTGAAAGGTTCCAAAGCGCAAAATTTGAAGTGTATGCATGGAGAGATGGAGGAAGAAGGGAAGTAATGGTCAGCTTTGACAAAGAGGGAGAAATCCCCCCCAAAAACCTGGTCCTGGACTAAGCTTTGAGGAGTAAAGGCGGAGTGCAACAATTCATCTATGTCAGAAAGAGCCGTGGGGAGGATCTGATGCTCCTCATGCTGAATTGTATGGCAACATGAGAAATGGGGCAATTGGTGGTTGTAAGTTTATCTTGCCTCTGTTTGGTGAAATGCCTGGAAAATGTTTGAAAGGTTGATGCCTGAGAGCAGATCAAAGGGGTGTGCTTTCTTAGTGTGCCAACTTAATTTGTCGGATGACTAGTATTGGCTTTGATGCTATGAAAGGAACTGAAAACACTGCCAATCACATTAGATTTCTTAGCACTGCTTAGTGCAGTAAGTACCATTTGTCTTCAGTACTGTACATGCAACATGGCACTAAGGAGTGGACATGTGAAAGAGAATATTTACTGGCTGAAAATGAACAATTTACAGTTGGTGTTAAGTTCTGACAGCACAGCAGTGGACCTGGTAGTGAATACTGAAGAAGATACAGTATCTCAATTGTTTTCTGTTTGGGGGGGGGGGGGGGGGGGGGGGGGGGGGGGGGGGGGGGGGGGGGGGGGGGGGGGGGGGGGGGGGGGGGGG
>JAPZDV010000024.1:14107907-14157552 GCA_029814665.1 Acanthurus lineatus | reverse complement strand
AAAACATTTTGCTTTTTGCTTTTCCCCGCTGTGCATTTTCCCTGGGGTCACACACGCCCCCCACTATTTGAGGAGCATTGCCCTAACCCAACACCCAAGTGCCAAAAACTGCAGTTCTTCAAATGGCCACTTGAGACAGAAAAAAATGCAATCAATTACTAATGAAATTTCTGTACTGTATGCAAAACTAAGCATGTTTACAAATTGGAACGAAAAACATTTTCAGTTTTCATAGCTTTCATAGCTTATATATCTGCTCATGAGAACTGTACACGATGCAGAATTTTTAAGTTAAGCTCACACCTTTAAATAACATTAGAGCTTAAAGGTAAGCATAAATGTGCACATTAATTATACTAACTAGTCCCATGCTCTCTTCTCCTCTTCCACTCCGCTTCGATCATGTTAAGACTAGCTGAAAGTGAGGCAGAGTCCAGCACTAGTGGCGACTCTGCCTCACTGTCAGAGCCACTTTGAGCTCCACAATGGCTCTAACTTACTAATCCCGGTGCTGTTCTGTTGCTACTAAAGGGTTCATGTCAGTTTGTTGTCTTGAGGTGGTTCGACAATATTTGCAACTGATTATTTACATTTGACAGCTTTGTTTTGTTTGGACTTAAAAAGTGTGTGAAACCTGCAGCTTAACAAAAACCTCAGGTAACTCATGTCCCATTTTCTATATTTTTGTGACGTTTGAGTATAGAGAATTTGCAGTTGTATAAAAGCACCTTTTGCTCTCTATCTGGCTGAGTAAAGTAACTTGATGACTTTTATAATGACTTACATATACTAAGCAATTGATTATAGTTATCATGGAACTCTACCAACACTAAATATGTGATACCAAAATGCAACAGCAAACAAAATCTGTTACTCTTGTTTTTCTTATTATATTGACTTATTGCCATCTATCTCACACATGAAAGGCCTTTGCCCTTTTCTGCTCAGTAGACATAAACAGTCAGATCTGGCCACCTGACCACAATGCCCTTCTCTAATTAGTTAAAAGTGGATCCACTGCCTCTGTTAAATATTTTATTTGGTAGTGAAGGTCACAGTAGAGCTCCGTATGGGATTTTATTTGAGAAAATGTTTTAATTTATGCCTGCAATTATCAAAGCCAGGCACTGTGACCACAACAGGCCTCATTCTGTGTTACCCGAGGAAAAAATAATGAAGAGAAAGGCCTGGGAGCACAAACCTCTGTGGATGTGTCAGCAAACAACAGTTGCACAATGGATGAAGAAATGAACCGTGTCTAAAACACAGTCCCTCGTAGACTGTTCACCCTGCACATTTCACCTACATCATCGGGAGAGAAACGGAAGCATGCACAGGCCGAGTCAAAGGCCATGCATTGATTTTCATGACAGCATAATGGCTGCACATGCCGGTTTAGACTTACCTGCTTACATTACAACATTTCTCTTTTCTAGGCCTCACTTCCCTACATGTCCCTACATGGCTCAGACTGTTTTCATTTGCAGCAGAAGGATTTTACTGTGCAAACACTCTCCGTGTCTGCATTTTTTAGGATTTAATCATCACCCTTAAAAAAACACACAAGAAGCTGTGATCTGTATTTACATAAGGAGTCTGGACCAGGCAAGAGGTCTCCTTGCCCAGGGTGGGTTGGTGTTCCTGTCTCCTCTGACTCTCGACACGCATCCTCAGGCAACCTATGTACCGCTTGTATTTGTCCGTGGAGCCTGTCAACTTTAAAACTGTCATGCCTCTCTCTCTGTCTCTTTTCTGTCCTTCTTCTGATCTCTCTTTACCCTCTCTTAGTTTTTCATGCTGCACCTTCCACTGTTCTCTTAAAGCATCAGTTTTGTCTTTCCTTCTCCAGTCTGCCTCCTCTTTCTTCCTTTTTTGTGCCATTCTACGAAACAGCACCATAACTTTGTGTTGAGTTTATTACATCTTCTCACAAATCATTATTTCTTGTCAGTTTAATGTTGCTCTGAAGTTGCCGTGTCCACTGGGAGAAGTTAGAGTAGGAGCACATCAAGATTCATTTGCTTGTGTCAGAAAATTCATTTTCACTATAAACCTCTGTGTGTGTGTGTGTGATTGTGTGTGGCATGTGTGTTAATGAATCTGTAGTGCCCCTTTTTGATTGGAGCATAATAGCATTCAACAGCCACGGCTCCGCTGCTGCCATTATGAATGCTGTGAGGCAGGAGTGGATGGGCAAAGGAAGCAGAAAGTGGATTCAAAGAGATGGGAGGAGAAGAGAAGGGGGAAGATAAGAAGATGGGGTGGGCAGGGGGCCAGGGGAGGAATGAAGAGCAGACACATATGGAGGCTGGGGGGAGGTCGTGAATAATATGAAATGACACCACAAAGGGAAGATCTGAAGTACCCTGCTGTCTTGGAGCTACAGGGGATACAGTTGGGGAAAAAAAGTGCTTTGGATTTAAATGTGCATTTTTATTTAGGGGTTTATTGCATTGCAATCAAGTAGCATCATACTCCGCAGGGTTCTCATGCCATGAGAACCGAGGCTCCAAACACCATTTGTGTTTGTGGAAAAATTTGTATTTGTATTTTTTTGCAGCAGGTCTTAAAGATTGGATCAAGGCAAGCAGTGCCTTTGAAATATTTAGTGATGTAGTCTTTAAAGGGAGATGTACAGTACAGAGTGCTGCAGCCTCACAGGTCTGCAGGGCACAATGAGATAGTGTTCGTGGCACTGCCTCCTCTGTCCCTCTGTGATTGTTCCATTTGATTGACGCGTGTGTTTGTGGTCGTGTCTATGTGTGTTTGTTTGTGCGTGCGCTGGCCTGCATCTGCTGGAATGACTGGTGACAGAAGTCCTCGCTTCTTAATGTGTTATTGACTGTCACTCAGTGGGAACTTCACAACCATCACAATCAATTAATGTGTTTCTGTGTGGGTTGATTTCAAGGACAACATAAATATGTGCAGAGTAAGCCACTCACAGTTTGTTATGGTGACTGATCAACATGCTAAGGAAGCAAGAGAAACCTCAAAGGGGAACGAAATAAAAGCTAAAGTAAAAAAAAACAAAAAAACAGCGTACATTCATATTATTAAGACAGCAGCTAACCTGAGCAGCAGAAAGAAGCAGTTTGCACATCCAGTATTTTAGACTTTTTTTATTACATGTTATCAAATGAGACAGACTTGGAGGGATTCCGACTAAGTAACACTGAGATATTTCACATGCAGAAATTTAAGAATTCATTTAAGGACAGGACATTATTTCGTCAGTATATACTGTAGGTATCTATCCTTCATTTTCTCTGCTAATTAGCACTCTTTCCTTCTCCCTGCATGCCAAAACACCAAGTACGGCATACCAGAAGTTCTCCAACTAATGAGTTGAGATGCTGTAGAGGTGTTTAAAGTTCAAGTTTAAAGTTAAATTCAATTAGATTGAATATTTTCATGTTAGTGTTACATCTCTCTTTCTGTATCCCCAAAATTATTTTGAAAAAAACTTTGCAAGTGGGATTATTATAAGAACTTTGAATAAGTTGCAGTAAAGAGCTAAACTGTAACACTTTTTAAGGTAGACTGCTCTCTTTAAAACAGGATCTTCTGGCTGAGTAAAAGCACATTTTAAATGGTCAGCTACTAAAACATATAATATGTATTTTAATGAATGCAGGTAAAAGTCCTTCAATCAAAACAATGAAAGCAAAAGATGATTTGTGATGCTCTTTTTTCTCATACGCAAGCCTGAAGTTGCTTATGTTTTCTTTGGTTTGGTTTCTGTCATTACTTTTTATAAAACAAGAAGAAAAATAGTGTATTATGCTGAAATCAGACGACGCAATATCAGATATTAGGCACCAGGAACAAAAACTGGCATCAGATGTGACATTTGCTTCTTGTCAGGTGCAGTTTGTCATACTGGAAGAAAACCTTCACAGTACTTGTACATCTCAAAGAAAACACAGCCCTGACTAGTGTGTCTGGATTGTTTTACTTTATCTCTCTCTTATTTTGAAAGCTTCTCCTAGGTTTTCATGACAGCAAACCACAGGAGGACAGAGTGCTTTTCAGTGCACAACTGCAAAGATGGAAAAGTGTAGAAGCCCCCTTAAACTGGCTGGCTCAGAGAAGTTTACCAGTCCAAAAGAAACATGGTAAAATCTTCTGCATGGTTCTTATGAGCTTAAATTTAATGCTTCTACAACCAAAAGAGATTTCTTCACAATTCTGAAGTTGTCAGTAATTCGTGGCAAAATTCTTTCAATGCAGCTGCTGCTACAACACAAAATGACTGCGGGAAGCTAGCATGATGTCCGCTGGTGAATGGCTTCACTTTAGAAGCTGCTGGATGCTTTGCTCATGGGCAGTTTGGCACATAGACATTTGTTGCCTGGTGACAGGGGATGATAAGCACCACCTTACGCCCCCCCCACTGATTCCTCTCAAGCATCAGTGATTTTGAACCCATGCACAGCTCCTCAGCTGCTCAGTGTCGCTCACCAACCCCCACTGTTAGTTCTGCAGAGCTGTTAGCAATCGGACAAGTCTATCAAGAACACGGTCGAGCAGCTTCGTGCGTCCTCACCGAGCTTAACATGCGTTATTCCCACACATTCCTGTTTGTGTATCTGCAAACCTCAGGCATGAATGTTATTAATATTAATCTTTATAACGTTCCTGGCATTTGTTTAATTTTAAGCTTAGCATGAGTATGTAATTGCACAAACTAGATAAATACCCTTGGGAGCAGTTCTTTTTTTCATGTTGATGTTATTTAAACAACATTTTTAGGGGAACCAGAAATATTTTCAAGTATGTCATTGAAATTAGAAGCAAGAGGGTTGAAAGCTTTGCAGGATTTTAAAAGAGCAGCCTCCCCAGTTCATCTAGAGGTTTTTCTCTCACTGTATGAATACAAAGAGGAGTGAAATGGTAATTTACTCTGAAATCAGGGATGCTAAAATATGAGGACACAGGCACACAGAAAGAGAAACAGCATTAAAGGGATGTGGCCGTCACTTTTCTCCTGATGACCAAGAACTTGCAGCTGCACCTTCATCTCTTGCCACAGTGTTTGTATTCAGTGAAATGTGTATCTGCTCCTTCATATTTACTGTGATTTTTTTTTAGCTTATCCTCTGGCTTTCCTGGTGAGGAGAGAAAAGTACACAGTATAATTCATTATGTGACTGGGGAGACTAATAAATTCAGTCTGCCTGTTATGACAAGATTGAAACAAGAAAAGCTCCTGCATAACTCAGTTTTTTCCCCAGGAAATTAATTTACTGCCGCACAAATACGTGCCATGCAGTGTGCACGTGTGTGTGCACTAGCATGTGCATGCGTGTCTCCATCACCCTCAATTAAGAAAGCCTTTTAAGTATAATCTGCCTTGTTTAAAGAAAATTGAAACTCAAGCCAGATATACAGCTACAATAATTGGAAAATCCAATTGTCTTAAGACCTTTGTTTATTCTGTATGCTCCGGTTTTCTCTCACTGTATAGATCAGTCACAGTTTCTGAACAGAGAAAGACTTATCTGCACCATAAGGAAGGCTTTTGGCAATAAATTCTCTCTTTTAGAATAAAAGTTAAACCCATGACACCTGCAGTGTCTGCAGTGATTTTGCCCTGAGTCAAGATAGAATGGATAATCACATTTTAATCACCTGCCTTCATTTTGTGATAGTCAGTATGTGCAAATACTTTCATTTTAACAACCTTAAAATCAAGAGAGGCAAATGAGCAACTGCTGCTTAAATATGTCTAATTAGTCCTCATTTAAAGTCCCTGATCAAAAACCAAGCAGTTTGCCCTATAATAACAAGATGTGCATAGTATTAACATTTCCCGAAGATCCAATTTCCTTGACCATTTTTCTCATTAACAGTTATACTGAAGTAAGTAGTTTCCAATGCAGGCTGGGCTTTCATGTCTTTCTTCCAGTGAAAGAAATATATATTAGCGAGCGTCCAGGTTAATTGGTCTGAAACAGCTGCTGAGAAGTAATTTGTCAACGATTATTGATAAAAGCCTCACCTCCGTCAAGGTCTATTCTCGTATCCAATCACACCTTTTCAATGCTGGTTTCCACACTTGCACAACATGTAACCCGATCCAATTCAACCCAGATCAAATTCACTTGGTTAAGTGATTTTTATGGTGCAGTGTAGGTCAGATTCACAAGGGGAAGTAAATTTGATCTACACTGCTGAGAGGTGCAGCAGAAACGTGTTGTTAGGGAAAATGCGGTGTTTTGGGTGGGGAGACTGTAATGATGCTGTCCGTCTTATTTTTCACTCTGTTTCACCCTGTCTTTAATATTGAATTAGTCTTGTTTTTCTCATTTTTATATGTTCTGCTTTCTGTTAAATTAGTTAGTGTAAAGATTCTATCAATTTTTAGCCAAGCGAGACATGTGGTCCTTAAGGTGACAGTGTTGATCTGCAGGGTTTTCTGCTGGTCAGTTCTGCAATACTTGTCTTCTTTGGATTGATTGCTATGAACTGTTGTACGTGAAATGACCATGTGGCAATCCCCATGTGGTTAGTTGTACTTTGTAGGTAGTGCTAATGGAATAATGTTGTCAAACAGTTAAGTATGTTAGTGTTTTCATTGTGAGCATGTTAGCATGTTGATGTTAGCTTTCAGCTCAAAGCGACTCTCTGCCTCAGTACAGCCTCACAGAGCCGATGGTGTGGCTGTAGGCTGAGTCATGTTGTGCTTTGATGTGTGTGATGGGTTGTATCAGTACACCAAGATGCAGTGGACCCTTGGGGTTGTGTAGAGATGGTTACCCCAGATTAGCGAAACCCACACATGCAAACTTCATTTAGCAAATGCTTATGGAAGTCAAGTGATGTTAACAAAGAGTAACAAAATCCACACAGAAGAGGAGGCTGTGGTGGAAAAAAGGGTCAAAAACAGGACTTTTGAGAGAAGCAGGGTTTGTGTTCAAAGATTATTGCATAGTTTTTACATTTAGACTTGCTTTAAATGATATATTCAGAGACTTCTTTTTATTTATTTATTTTCAGTTTTCAGTCACAGTTTGGTTAAGATTAGGAAAAGATCATGGTTTGGGTCAAAATAAAAAGTCAATAATGTTTCACACAAGACACACAAAGCAACATCCACAGGCCCTGACAGCAAGTGTCCCCATTGCACAAGCCACTTTAAACCAAAGAAGAATGCATGCAAATCCAACAAGTGTTTTGCATATCTAGCTTCACCATGTAAGCACAACCGACCTTTGGTTCATTACCCTCTTCTCACTGATGTAATTTCCTGCGCCTCTCTGACAGTTCCTTCTGTTTTGCTGTCTTTCACAGAGTTGAGGCAGATAAATCTGCTCTTCCCACTGGTAGCCAACTGCTACAGAGAGAGGGGTTACACCAGTAACTCCAGCTATGCTGTGTGGATTTGCTATTGATCTAATGTGTTCATTAGTTTCTGCTCCAAATTATTAGTTAAGTCACAGAGGGTAATCACATTCATCTCTGCCAGATAAGCTTGAAGGCTTTATCAAAGTGCAGAGGCCAAGCTGTGGATTATGTAAATATGCTAATTCCCTCAAGAAAAAAATCTGAGAGAACAGAATTGTGAATAAAACCTCCAGTGTCCTCTGCACTCTGTGTTAATTGATCCCAGGGGATTTGTGGAGGTTTTTCACTTGAGGATCTTTGCAAACTTGGGATTTATTGTTGAAATAAGGGTATCCCATCCTACATAACACAGCAGCAGAGGATCAGCTGTTATTCATTTCAATCCATCTATAACTTTATCCTCCATAAATTAAGCCCTACAGCATGAGAGGGAATCGAAAAAGTTTAAAAATTGGGTTTTGATCCACGGCATGAATGATATAAGTCTCTGGTTGTGGTATGTGAGTTTCTAATGATTGCCTTTTAATAAGAGGAGCGTGTGAGCATATTTGGGTGAAGAGGGTGTGCATTTATAACCATGGGGTTGAAATAACATTTATCTGACGCGGTGGAGGGCTCACTAACTACCAGTGCCAACTGCCGCCTTGGCTGCTGCACAGAAAAAGTGCCAAGCCTGTCAGAGGTCTGGCAATATTTTAATGCCTTCCCTTTCCCCCTCATCAACTTTTGGCTACACAGCATAATTAGAAATCTTTGAAAAATCCACAGGGCAAATTTCCTTGTCCACCACTTTTTTTTATACAGGTTTGGTGATGTTTTATCGTCACTGCCTCTCCTCCCTGGACACAATGTTGCAGCTAATAAAGCAATACACAGTAAATTTTCATCCAATCGACCAGCCAGTTGTTGATTGATTAGATGAAAAACCCTGCCTCTCAGGCACAGTCACCTTTGAATTCAGCCAGCCTGCGATGTAATGTTCTGCTTTGTGTCACTTTGTGTGGAGAGCCTCAGGTGTGGCTAAACACACAGCAGTGATTTAGCACTTCTCTGGCAGCCAGGTGTTCATTTCACTAACAATAGAGCAGCGACGTCATTGTGCTATGGGCCAGCTCCATTCTCTCATCGCAAATTAGAAAGCAGGACCCAGTCACTGCCTCGCTTCCCAGTCTGACTTGTAAATGGTCTTTTTATTTAAGGCATCCTCTTTGTCTTGCTAATCAAAGATGCCTGTTGTTTGAAATGCGGGTGAATGAAATGGAGGATGGGATGATGGATAGGAGAGGTGGATAGGAGAGAGGAAAGGTTAAGGTATACGGTGAATGGGTTCCTGTTTAATTCATGTTCAGATTCAGTTTTGATTAAGAATTTTTAAACAGCTGGGGTTTTGGATGTGTTATCATTTATTTTCTCATTCTGCTCCCCGGTGACAAACCTTATCCTGTGATAACTTAGAAAACAAAGACAATGCAAAGGCTTAAGTTCAGTCCTTTATTTGAAAAAACACATTACAGATAAATAGAATCACCCATATTGGCTGAAACGTCCAAGATACTGAGAAAACAAACACGCACATGCATTCTTTACTGTATCTAGGTAAGCAGAGGTATGGAAGTTTTTGATCCATGTGCATGAAATGCTGATAATGACACTTGCCTGCAAAAACAGTCCTCCATATGGTTTGTTGTTAGTTCTACATTTACAGGTTGCATCTGTTGCTACACCTGAGCCCATACATGATTTAAATAAGCTTTAAACAAACCAAAGAAGCTTTGTGGCCATGTGAAATAAAAACACCAGATTAGGGAAGGCATGTTTCAAGAATATTACACTACAAATATCACACTTCGTGGCAGGAGGGCTTAAGTGAGATATGCACAATGAATATCTACTGCTAGAAACAGGAGGTGGGAGCACTGAAATACCACTTTAGTAAAAAATAGACCTTTGATGGATTACATGACAGTAAATGAATATTTCTGAGAAGATAGGCTCCTCATTCAGTAGTCAGCAGCAGCTCACTATGGGTCAAACTCATCTGCCTCTTTTCTCTTATTTATGCCAAAGACATCGCAGGGGAATAATAACAACTCTGTAATAGCAAGGTTGATATAATTATACAAGCGCTCTGTAATAATTCATGTTGGCTGTGTACATTATCCACAACCAGATTATGCTAATCTCAAGTGGAAAGGTTCTCCAGAGGAGCCTCAAACTTGTGCAGGTGCAATTTACCACCTGACAAAGATGCTATAAACACCTGAGTGATGTGTTGTGCCGGCAGGTCTTCTTTCGGTAATATGCCTTGACTTTGAAGAATTAATGAGTCAGGGGAGAAAGGTGAATGTCTAATCAAATCAAATATAATCAAAATAACCTTTTAGAATCACAGAATAGCATGCACAGTGGTATCATTACCCGGCAATGCATCTTGCTTAAAGCAAATGTTTTTCGCTTTGAGAGAATATATTTTTGAAAATATGCTTTTTTATCTCTTGACATAAAAATGTTAATTTGGGAGGCAAATCAAAGCCATTTTTTCCAGTCTTCAAGTTAAATTTAAGGTAACTGACTGCTGGCTCTAGCCTTATATGCAGCAGAAAGATTGTCTGTGAGATTAGTTTCTGCTCTCATTGTTTATGAGGCCAATTTTCCTGAAATGTCAGACTTTTTTTAAAATGTGATGGCACACATTATATTTTACTTTTTAGGGTAAAAAAAAACAGCATGTTTATCTCTATCTTTGGTCAGAGACTCTCAGTTCCAGTTTAATTTATGCCTGCTATAAGAGAGATTGTTTGTAATCCAAAAATTTCTGTCATCCCTCTTTTGGCTGGGAGTCTGTGACCAAGCTGGAACTTTGCATTCAAGAGATTAATTGATAAGGTGTGCAAATATTTGCATGGCAAAGTTAACCGCCCTACACTTTAAATACACAGCATAAAATGTGTGGAGATTTATAATTATGTGTGGACTGCCGATGGTTATTTCAGAGAAGCCGCCTAGGAAGAAATGATTCAATTTTTCTGCCTTCATTTGAAATATATGCATTTGGTTTCAGTCCCTTAAAGAAATGGAAATCGACAGGCAGGAGATTTGCTGTGGAAATGCCCTCTTAGCTTCAGCTTGGTCGGGTACAATGCTTTGAAAATCCCTTTACCACACAGAGTGCGGACCCCTTGAGGAAAGGAGAAGAGAGGAGAGGATGTTAGAGGAAAGGAAAGGAGAGAGATTATTCAAGTAAGAAAACTGAAAACTGCTATGTAATAATTATTCACTTTGTATTTCATCAATATGTTCCCATTTATCATTACTCTTTAAAGTCAAAACTCACAGTTTTAGCAAAGTGATTGATGATCAACAGCAACCAATAAATTATTAATTTATATAAGTGAAAATCGCAATTCACAAATCAAAGAGAGAGAGAGGGGGATATGCGCTTCTGTTGTAAAACACAATTGAAAAGTAAGAGAGTAGATGCATGTTGAGCAGCTCGGGGCAAAAAGACAAGTTTTCAGCTTTGATTTAAAGGTCCAAACATGGTCAGACTCTCTGATACCATCGGGGAGATTATTCCAGATGAAAGGGGCAAAATACGAAAGGCTTTGTAGCCAGCTGACTTCCCTGGGGACTAACAGGAGCTTTGTGAGAGCACAGAGCACAGGACTGGATGTGAGGTGCACTGAGATCACACAGACAAGAGCCCAGACCATTTACAATTTTATGAGTCATCAGAAGCACCTTTGCAACCAGTCTGATCTGACATGAATACGGTCAAATTTCCTAGTTTTGGTAAGAAGACTGACTGCAGCATTCTGAACCTTTTGAAGAGCTTTTATAGTTTTATGAGAATCGAGGATTTTTGACAGAAATGACCTATTTTAAGCTATGTTACCTTATTTTAAAAAAGCCTGGGTGGTTTCTCAAGTGTACTGACCCAAGGATAAGGTAGGATCATACATAATAGCAAGTAATAATAATATCTTTCGCTAATAAACAGGAAGGATTCATGCAGCTGGTGAGGGTTACTGTTACTTGATCAAATTCTTGTCTGTGATGAGGGCCAATGACTGGCATCTCATTTAACTGGTGTTTAGGAGCAGAAAATATGGCATCCAATATTTCATATAAAAAGCTTCAATTAGTTATTTCAGTGGAAATGTATCCCACAACTGTGTATAATTTGGCCAGGGGGTGATGTGTATTAAAAGAGAACAAAAAGATGACCTAGAACAGAACCCTGATGTTCTCCATACTTCATATCAGAAAATATTGATACAATATTGTAGAAAAAATACACTGTGTTCATTCATTACAGTGTTCAGTAAGATCTTAACCGTGGACAGAAGAGAGACACTGAATTGATTCTTAATGCTGAGATTCAGCTGAAGGAGCCCAAAGTTTGAATTTAAATCAATTGTAGGGAAAATGTTTTTTTTACCACCTTAGTAAGTGCAGTTTCTGTGGCTAGTCAAGTCCTCAAAGCAAGGTTCAAAATGATTATTGCCAGTTGTATAAAAAAATTTGCTGAGACACAACTTTAGTACCTTTGAAAAGAATTGAAGGGAGAGTGAGTGAAACTTTTCCACGATCCTGAGTCCTGTGGTGTTACAAAGAGAATTATGCAAAAAGTTACGAAATCTCCCAGAGTCACTGCTGTAGATCAAACAGATGGAAAAAGATCTTTAGAAAGTTAGATGGAACTTGGTCCAGAGGATCGATGATACTGATTTAAAAGCCGAAACGGATTAAGAATTTTTCTCGAGAGTAATAGTCTCAAAATGTATGAGAACTACTTGCAGGGACTCCAAATGAATGTTGTATGACAGATTCTGCAGAGGCAGATGGAGATAAGAAAGTAATTTAGTAGTAAATCTTATTTATGTCACTACAGAAAAGATCTAAAAAGTCTTCCCTTCTTTTTTTAGTTCTAATGCAGCTCTAGTGAAAGTAAGAAATAGACTAGACAAACAGACTACTCATTTGCTTGCTTAGACCTGTAGTTATTTTTGAGATATCAGCTATTCTCGTCACCTGGTCACATCTGTCCAATAGCACAGCAACACACCTACGCTGTTGGCCTATCATCATCCCGCTGTCGACCTCATCAGTCATCACCAGCAGCAGTATCTGGACTCCATGGGGATTTTATCCTGCTGGTGCTCAAAGCAGATGCCCCTCAATTACAAAATGTCCCTGTTAGTCTTATGAAAAGACTTTCTGTCATAACGTAACTATCTTGAAATATAATTTGTTATGATAAACAAATATCTTGACTTAATTATATAGTGTCTTCTTTGAAGTACAGCGTAGGAGTTAATCTGTTTATTGTTGCTGATCAGATGGGAAAAATAGGTTGTTTTGCAGCAGATAAAGCATGGTTGTATTGCAGAACACTAGCAGCATGTGTTTTTATCTGTAAACCAGGTTATAAACTTTCTCGGCTGTCTATTTTTGGTACAAAGGGGCACAACTGAACCAAGAATGGAGCGAGGGCTGAGTTTAAATTACTTGTACAATTCTTCATCAGACGCTGTCGTGAAGAGCCTTTTACTGCAGGCAAATGATCATAAAGTGCAGCAAAATTTCTTGGCTGTTATGTTGAGTGGTAAAAAATTGTATGCCAGCACTACAAGGACAGGCTGGTGTTGTTTCTAGTTAGAAAGCGATCCAATGCTGCATATGAGACAAAGGAAGCACTCAGGGCAGACTCTTTTAGTCTGCTGGGGGAAAGGGTCCAGGGTGTAGTGGGTTCATGTACAAACTAAGTGATCCCAGTAAGTATCAATGAGTGACAAAAGGCACTACTCAGAGTGCTGAAGCCTTTATTTAAGCAAATAATAAAATCAGTCATACTATTATTTAATTAGACTGACTGATAAGATTGGAGCTAAAATCTCCAAGTTCTCTAAAAAACTGCCAGTGTCCAACTGACACAAAAAGACACAAAGCACAAATCTTTGTTTTTTGTTTTCCAGCTAGACACCTTAATACACACTAACACACTCTAAAGCTAAAAGACACAAACTGCCTTATACACTCACACATACACTCGTAAAAAATGGCATAAATCAGCAATGTTCTTGCCTCGACTCCCCCCAGCCTTACTCCTTCATAGTTTGTTCCTGTGGCTTATTCTTTTGCCTCTACCCCATTGATAAAGAGGCAACCAAGAAGAGTACTGTCATCATTTAAATTAGCTCTTAAGTTAGCAGAAAATACTACACCTTGAACTCTGACTACTACTGATTAAGGTTTCTTTTTAAGTGAAATGATTGGACAGTCGTCTCCCCCCCCCCCATCCTTTGTAACTACCAAAGCAAAGAATTTATTGGTTGTTAAAATAAATAAATAAAAAATTAATATCAATCTGTATATGTGTAAATCAATCCTAATGAACCACTGAAAGCTATTGAGCCCCTGGTTTCCATTATAGAGAGTAAGGGCTGGGTGGTCTGTAGTGTACCACAAGGTGGAATCCATTTCTCTGGTCAAAGTAAATTGTAGCTGATTAAGCAGATTTCAATAGTAGAGCCTAAAAAGAATTAGATTTGATATTTTGCTTAGAGGTTGAAAATAAACTGAAAGATTAAGGAAAAAACCCCACCGTGTTTAATCGATGCAAGATGGACATTGTTATTATCAGGTGGAAAAGCCTCCTTAAATCGTTAAAAAAACATCTAGTTATGACCAAACTAATCATATCCACATTATGCTCATGGATTAAATCATTAATTAGTAAGGCTTTGGTAGACAGTGATATAATATTTCCATCAGTTCATTGTTTTTCTGCAGTGCCTGGCAACTTAGACTGACAGCATGCTGCATCATTAATGCTCCAGCCACAGCACAGCATTTCTGATCCCACCCTCCATACAAATAGGATCAATAAATCAATAACATAAATATCTGATTCATCACAAAATATTGCTACTATTTGCAGCTTGCTCATCAAAAATCCCTCTTTTCATCAAGTAATTATGCAACAGTATGTTGTTTTTTTTTTTTTTTTTACATGCTTGACAGAGAGCTTGGCGTTCGCAAGTTGTCTTTGATTTCATGTCAACATTTTGATGACAAATGTGCTTTACACTAGGGGGAGACAGAGACCCTTCATAGATGGACAACCATCATGCACTGCAGATTGCATGATTAACGATTTAAGTCATATTTGATGATGTCAGGATGTAAAATTGCTGCATATATTTGAGTCATTCTTATGCAAAAAGTGAGAAAGCGATGGCTCTACCTTAAATACATCAACTACAGGCTCACATGGCTTAAAAGGAGCTTTGTTGCATGTGCAGACAGCTTTGTCAGGTGATTACTGAGCTACTAAATCCCTTTCTGCCATTCATGACAATTTATATGATTAGCTATTTCCACTTACAAGAAAAGAAGATTACCTTTAAATTAAAGGCGTTTATAGTCTGCGTTCATGGTGTGATGTGACTCGAGGAGCGCTGAGGCGTTTGCGGCCTGGTGGTTGAATTGAAACATATATTTGTAGAATGTGGGCCATATTACTGGGTTGTATCCTCAGGGAAGCACGTTGTAACAATAGAGAGGAAACGAAGGAGAGACACGGGGAGGCAGGGAGGTAGAGGGAGGGAGGGAGGAAGAAAGAAGAGGGGGAGGGTCACAGAACTACACTTTACAATAGATCTCAGAGCTTTAATGCCATATTGTTTGAGAGTTTATGGGATGTGTCGCACAATCAATAACCAATTTATAGGAACTTGATGGAGAAAAGGTGTGCCTGTTACTTCACCTATTTGCCATTCGGACACAAACACCTGACCTTGGTGGGTTTGTGGAAGCATTTCTCCGGTTCTGCTATAGTCTATCCAACCTGTGCAGCAAGGCATGCTGGGCGCCTGGTCCTGATATTTTGTGCATAATAAGTAATAAACCATTCTATATATTTTATGGTTGTGCATAAATGAATATGTCAGAACTATCGCAGGGTAATACCTTTGCCAGGCAATCTGCCTTGCTACAGGCATGCCCGGGTTGCTATAACAACAGCTGCTGCTATATCTGTCACTGCTGTGGGTCACGGCTAGCTAAAAGAGCAATTTACATCACTTTCCTCTCTAACTGCAAGTCTTTTACACTTTTTCTCTTCTGGTACTTTCTACTTTTGCAGTCTTTTTTTGTCTTCCACAACCTTTCTTGGCCTATCTAGACCATCTCTGCTCCCGCTATGCAGAACTGTGTTTACTTCATGTAGAAGCAAATCATTAGCTGCTTTTCAGCATTGTTAATTAGAGCTGAGAACACCGGTGGAGCTTATCTTGGCTAATTTAAAGTCCACTTCTTTCCTTTTCAAGACTTCTTCAGTCACAGATAAGAGGGAGAATGTAAGACAGAAGCAGCTGGGAGTCAATACTGCTCTTTCCTCTTAACACCCAGGTAAAGGTTGGAAAATTGAACTTGTTCTTTTTTGCAATTTCAAAAGAAAACTTAAACTTTTCAATAAAGAGAGGAGCTTTAACACAGACTGTGGAATCCATTGAATTTAATAGATCAAAAGCGACTCACTCACACAGAAGATATATTGGTATTAGACACAGAACAGCATTGTATGATTGAGTCACAATATATTTAATTCTACAGTGCTGCACTATAGAACAGGCACAAATTTTAACTCAATAGCAGTGCTACTGTAAAACACCAGCAAAAGTCGAAGCTTACGAATAAGTTTTGGAGTAACTGTGTGCAGTAAGACTCAACCTGAACTTGAACTGAACTCTGATGTCAGCGCTGAACATGGACCAAAGATTTACACAGATTATTGCAAAGACCTCTAGATGCATTTTCTTCAGCTGATACAAAGTGATTTGATACAGCATCATCTGTTTCTGTATATTTCAATTATATAAAACAGGGAGAAATGCACATCCACACAGTAAAAGCAATGCAATCCACTTTTCTTAAAAAGACATCAGAAAAGATATTGGCCAATAAAAACAAAACTGCGGCTTAAAATCTCATTGTTGTCTATAAAATAGTAATAAAACAAAATGAATTAAACAGGTACTACAGAGTCGGTATATAAGTTGTATATAACAACCTTTAAAATTGTAGGACAGCTTCAGCTTCACGTTGGATCTTTTCTGTAAATATAAATCACAGAGGCACCGCTAACTACTAAGAAAATGTTTGGTAACTCTACACACTGGCAGGTCCATATAAAGCATGACAGGTATTTATCTGACAAGTGCAGCGCACTTTGTTCTTGTTGTTTAACCTGCTGTATTTGTAAAAGCACTTGATTTCAGATGCCTGGCACAAAGGTTAGAAACATGAGAGGAAGAGGGGGAGAAAAGATCAGCACTTAGACATTTTTGACTGGATCTTCACAAGACACAGTCGATACACAGGGGAGGTCGATTGGCAGGATCGCTATGGCTTTCTGAGGGTAACGTCACCTTCCTAGTGGCATAGGTAAGGGTGGAGTCTATGCCCATTTCTGTCACGTGACACGGATGTCCCATCCTGATTGGTCAATACCTAAAAAGAGCAGAGCATGTTACCTCTTATTAACAACGGAATGATTTATATGCTAAATAAACAGACCCATATGTGTGATATTAAACAATAAACAAATTCAACATCTAATTCACATAAACAACTGTGTCCTTTAGAATTAATATCACCCAGGAGCCCTACTTCATATACATGCAAATGCCATACATTTTTAGATTGCTACAATTTACAATCTTCACCATGCAGATCAGTGCCAGAGAGGACTCTTTCTGAATTGCAAATATCTGAAATTGGCTTGTTTATATTCAACTGTAGGTTGAAATACTTCACAAATTTACCAGTTTTCACAAATGAGATATCAAGCCTTTCTGACAGTGTTGTTTGTTTAATTTGAAACTTAATTTAAAACAAATTACCCTTCATTAAATGTATTCCAACATGTTTCATGATAAATCTTTGATAGTGGAATAAATGGATAGTAAGGAAAAAATGAAAGACTCATGAATAGGCAAGAATTCCAAAAATGGTAGGAATGAAACATTTTTTGAAGGGAACAAGCAAGAAGAGACATGGGGAGGTGTTAGAGCGACAGGACTCCACTACAGAACTGTACAGTTATGAGTAATAAAGGTACGAACAATGAGTTGGAAAGAGAGGTGATTTCACTGATCTGGATCAGGTTGAGAGAGTCACATGTAAAATACCGTGTCACTGAAAACCACTTTTATTCTGTAACAGGAGCGGCTGGAGTGGCTTTCTGCTCAGAGGGAATGGCTAGGTAGTTTGTCCTGCAGGCAGATTGGTAGAAAAAAACAGAGTGTCTAAGAGAAGGTGGTAGGGTCCTTCATACCACCAAATATCACAGACTGGTGCTAAGGTTTGAACAGCACTCACGACAGTGGACTAAATGTCCCCCATTTTGGGACTGCGGGCCTTTTTTCACAGTCACATTTGCACCCAGTTTTTGATGCCACAACAATTTCACCACAGGAGGAGAACCATCACTGTGACATGAGCAGTGGGGAGCTTTTGTACATGCTGTGCAGGAAGACATGATACCCTCATTCCGTTTTTAACAGCCAACTTTCTGATAAAAAAACACAAAAGCTTCATTAAATATGTCACAGTTCGATAAAGCTGCAAAGAAACTTCACAGATGAGCAGAGGTAATAAAAATTCAAAGGATTTTGTGTCCCTGTCAGTACTTTCCAGATAAATCCTTTTGTATCTTTTTGACAGATAATCACTTTTGTCGCTGTGCTCAACCTTTATGCTCACTAACACATCTTATATACTCTGAGATACTAGCTAAGTGACTAAGTGGAAAATTGTTCTTGTACTTTACTTAAGTGTTTTCAGTTTATGTAACTTTCTAATACTAATCCACTGCATCTCAAAATCAAATATTGTACCTTTTACTTCGCTGCATTTGCCTGTCAGCTGTAGTACTTTTCAGATTTTTTTAATATCCTTTCCATTTGGTGAAAACTACGGATCTCCAAATTTGTACATTTTTTTAACGATTTTTTTCCCCTGAAACTAATAGATCAGGATTTCCTTTATAGTTTGAGAAAATTGAACTACAACTCAATCTTAGAAAAAATTAAACAATTAATAAACCTCTTGGATTTTCTGGACAATACATGATTGCAAAACTGAAAAAAGAGCTATTTTTTTGGGGGGGGGGGTCATTAAAAAATGCTCATCTTTTAAAATATGATGAATTGTTGTAGATTATCCCCCCAACAGTAAATTAATATTAAAAATTAGTTCAACGTCAAACCTTTACAACAGTAAAATATTTACAAAAGTAAAAAACAAAACATTATAAGTACATAATATGCCACTCGTAATAATGATCCAAAAATCATTAAGTACATTTAATACTCACAGGGAGCATTTTTCTGCAGAAAAAAGTAGTTTGACTTTTGGTACATTCAGTAAATTTTGCCTGTGGTTTATGCTTTTACTTAGGTAAAAACTTTGAATGCAAGACTTCTACCTGTAATAGAGTATTTTTTACTTAAGAAATTGAAATGAATACTTCACCCACCACTGACTAAAAATCACTAATGCATCACAAAATGTCACCTCAAAATTTTTGAGCGGTGGCACATATCCATTAAGCCCCGGTAAGAATCTGACCACCAAACAGCCTCTGTGAGTGGGTGCAGCTTCTCGCTGGGAAATGTGCTGTCACACTGGTCAATAATGGATGTGAGTGAGGCGGCTACATCCCATTAACTCTTTCAGCTGCAGGCAACAACCAAGTTTACAGAGTTATACACAATCGATCACTTGATGCTCAACATATTGCCAGCTCATGATCTGTTCAGGGATCAATAACCTTTAGTGGGATGTGATTTCTATTTAAAACGACATTAGGAAACAGCCCACTGGAGGCTTCAGTGAATGCTGCATGTGACTGTACATATGTTTATCCACAAAACTGCAGTTAATTGACGAAAAACATTGTTTGTTAAAAAAAACGAATTACAATTTATTTATATATATTCAATTTTTTTCTAGATTAATACCATATTGCACACTTCCTTCGATGAAACTTTGTGGGAAACAATTAAAATGTCAAACATCTGTGAAATAATTTGTTATGTTTTGTTTCTTTCATAAACAGCATGGTGAACGGAAACATCCTGTCATTGTATGACACTGTAGTGCAGTATTTTTCAATGTTTATCTCTTAAGTCGTACTGTGTTTTCCCCTGTATAATTTACTCTTTGGGAGACATACACACTGTGCAGTACTTGAGCTCTATGCAGCACTGGAGGAGTCAGATTTGGAAACAGGGTTAATCGTCTGCAGCACCACAATAACTGGATCAGCACATAAGCTGTGCGTTATCAGTGATTGTTCTGTTCAGGACATAAATTGCCTGTTCAAAAGTTGTCAACCTGGACCAAGTGCCCTCGTCAACACCGTGACAATCCGCTGGGAGCTGACTGTACAGGTGCGTTCAGGGTCTTTGGCAGTTCTGACAAGGTAACGCAAAACGTCGCTCACTGACGGAGCCGCAAATCCACCGTGGTTGTGAAAGGTTGTTAAGAAAAAAGAGCAGTCAGCAGTGCTTAGAATTATTCAGGCCTGTCAGGCAGTCTAAGTGAAAAGACAGATTACTGTTGCAAGAGGGTTACAAACTGATGCAGTTTAAATTGCATTACCTCTGTGTCTGTCTTTCTGTCTGATTCTTTGCTTCCTGTCCTGCTCTGTTTTCCTCTTGATTGCCTCCTAAATCTCTCTGTCAGACATGTTTCTGAAAATTTAAATTACTATAATGCAAAGCAGAAACTCAGGCAGACACAGTCAACACTTCTCCTTCTTTGACACATGCTGCCTTGCTGTTTTGTGAGTCTTAGCAAAGAGAAAACTTAGTGCACATACAGATTCAGATATGTTGACAATAGTTTTCTTTCAGGGACACACAGCGTTTTAGTTAGCTTTTTCACCTTAACTGCATTTGTGTTTGTGCATCTGTGTGAGACTCACGCTGTGTCCTGCGTCTGCTCATCAGACTTGGAGATCTTCCTGTAGCAGTAGACCATTTCTATCAGCAGCCAGAAGGTCAAAAACACTAGCAGCACATACATCATGATCTCAGAGTAGAGCGCTGTGGGGTCTGGACTGGCTGTGGAGCACAAACAACAGCATAGAACATGTTTTATTCAGTATGCGTCCTAATTCTGAATGCTTCTTTGTGCTGAATGGAGGAGTGGAACCCTATTTATTCAGTGGTTTAAGACAGTATGCTAAGCTTGTTCATGTATGTACAACACTGCTGACTGCTGATCAGCTAATAATTATAATGAGGCAATATTTCTGCGGTAAACTCCAGTTTACAGTTTACTCTCCTTTCACTGAAAGACAAGTCCAACTCATTATGTACAAAAGTTACTACTGCAGCCAAACTTTAAGCAAAGATTGGTTATGTTTTCTGGTGTGCATCCTTTCACAGATACACCTGATATGCAAATGATGCACAAAATACGAGTATGTTGCATACAGAACATTATGATCATACCTGTAGTACAATGACAACAGAGCCTAACGAGTTAAAGGTGCCTTGTGGAGTTTTCTTGCAGACAAACAAACAAAGTTGTGTTTACATTCAGTGTTTTTCTAACCAGAATGCACTGTGTATATTGTTACAGCATTTTAAACGGTGCAGTGTTTACATCTCTGTTTGCTTGCAAGCAGTCTTTTTCTGTACTGCTGCTGTTTCTACACTGCTACATTTGTTGGTGCTCTGTGTGAGTGAAAAAGAATTCATGTTGTTGTGCAAAACAAGGACCTGCTTGTATAAACATTGCTCAACAGCGCTAATAGTGGTCGAAAACTCCACAGGGTCCCTTTAAATGTGAACTCAGATGGATATGCAAAGTCACCGTGGTTCTCAGGGCATTATTCAGATTTTAATTTTAAAGATATTAGATATATGTTTTTAATGATATGATTATCTTACACTTTGATCATACTGTGTTTTAAATTACTAATAGCATTCTTAACAATAAGTTAAATCACTATACTTTTAATTAAGGGAATAGGTTCATATTTTTTTAAGTCTGTCTTACAATATTCATATGCTCTTATGAACATTGAAACAGTATGTACAACACTGCATAAGGTTATCTGAAGTTCATAAAATCTTTTTGGTATCTTATAAGTTACACTGCTTTAAGTACAGACTTCCTTTTTTTGTTTTCAAAGACTTGAACTTGGTCATTTTGCTTTTGGGGTTTGACTGCTGAAGCTTCAGATTAACTATGGATAAACTTTGTACATATATTTTTTGCACAGAAAGAGGTCTGTTGATATTCTCCATCATTTATGTTAAAAATGCATCAGAGAGGAATCTTTTAAGGGCCAGTTTGATCAGGAAGACTAATTATTAGCAAGCAAATACTGTTCCAATGTACATATATGGGCCCCTGACTATTATTTTAAGGCAGACTTGGGAAAAAAATGAGAACCTATCCTTTAAATCTTTCACTGTAGGATGCTGAGCCACTGTGAACCACTGTGTCAGTGAGCGGGCACCAAATTCCAGAAAGCCTGCTGACCAGACAGTTGACAGCTTTCACTGATTTGATTCTGCAGCCTCTGCAAACAGAGACTGTTAGAGTAAAATAATCCCTTCGATGGGAAAGCACAGATATGTTTGTTGTGAGCTAATCCATTCTACTGCTTTGGACATCATGACCGTAACATGAGTCCCAAGCTATAATGTACAGTACACTGACCGACGGCTTTTTGAAATTTGATACCACAGCTGTATGGGATGTGAAGGAGAGGCTTTTCAATTTGTATAGAAGATCAAACTGTAGTGTAATGCACTTTGAGGGATAATCCAGTTTTGACTCTGGGATACAACTAGTTCATCTTTATATGTCTCTGATCGTGAACTATATACCACGTGCAGGCAAATACAAATAATGTAAAGTTAAAGAAATGGGGAGATTTAAGTAGGTCCAAATATACATGATGTACTGTATATTCGATCAAGGTGGAAGATGACACATTCAACAAGCCAAGCATTTGGGAAGCAGAATACATTACCCCTTATATTAGATAGCAAAGTTGTTGGTTTGAATTAACCCCTTCACTGACAACAGAAGAAAGCTTTGACGAACAATAAAGGCAGACAAAACACAACACACACAATTATTCCTCTTCGGTACAGTCACAACAGAGGGGAGAGAAGGAAAGTGGTGTTGTTAGTGGCAGACTGCCCTCACACTGATGCATCACTCTGTGCAAACAACCAGTCAGGGATATATATATATACATAATAAAATACAAAATCCACTTAAAGCAATCCGATAAACACAGAAGCAGGGGTGTGTACATCACAAACACTCAATACAAATAAGTCAGCACAGCACAGACTTGTGTTTCAACCAGGAGGGATTGTAAATCAACACGCCTGAGCTGAACCTCTCCAGCATCTACGGTGCTGTGTGCAGCTGCAGCACCATCATCATCACAGTTAACACAACAGCTGGGCCACTCAGTGCTAAAATCTGCAATCCTGAAGAGAAATTAGGAGCTAGGCTGTGTTACATCTGCATCTCTATCGCTAATATTACCTCAGCTCTGAGAATATTGATTAACATACACCAGTCCTGCTAATATTATAAGGCATGAGAGATAAAGACACAAACTATTGCTTGGTAGATATTTCACTTATATTTAAGTACAACACTGCTAGTTACTCTTTCTTTCAGAAGAGCTTATGTTTATATTAAGGGAAGAAATGAATAAAATATTTTCTCTGGGGCTGTTTAAGCATTTCTTGCCTTTTTAATATTCAAAATGCAGTAATCAATTCGAGCTGCAGTGGATTGGGGTAAAAAATGTTTCAAACAATAGCTTCAGTCTCAGATTTAAACTGTGAAAATCTTGGGACTAACATGTACTTTGGTATCATCACAGAGCCATGATGCTGCCTGAAAAACCTGACAAACACAAGTCCGAGGACAAATAACCTCATTTGAGGCTCTGTTATAACTCCACTGAACTGACTGATCTCAGAACAGAATCACAACTGGAGTTAACACTGAGCTGCACTGATACGGTAACCATGCATTTGGCTGAACCTAAGCCTAGAACGGGATCACATGGAATAAAATGGAAATCTTTTATCCGCACCTCGCTCTATCACTCTCAGCTTGATGTCCTTGGTGATGGAGACTGAAGGAGTGAAGAAGTCAAACTCGAACTCGCGATGTACGTGACACTCATAGACACCACTGTCATTATACGTGACGTTGAGAATCAAAATGGAGACATCTTGCAAGTCCTGACTCCCATTCCAGATCAGGCGACCCTTCAATGGTCCGTCCAATTCAAACCGAGAGTCATTCTCATATAAATATATCTAAAAGAGAGGAAAGGGAAGCAGATATATAAAAAATATATCTACACTAGAATGAACCTGCATACAGCATGTGATCATTTACAATGATGTAGCATCATCCTACATGAGTTTTGTTGGGCTTGGTGTTTTTTTCTTTTGTCGGCATGTAGTACCAATCCACACGCGTCTTTGCTTTGATCTCCTCCCTCCTCATGCAGACGATGCAGGTCAGCTTCATGGATGTTCCCAGGACAGCTTCTGTCGCCGATGGGACATCGACACATACTGGCTGGCAAAGGTGAACTGGAGGGGCAGGGAAATGTTACACACATTTAGCTCAGCAACTTACCTGATCAAAGCTCAGTCAAAAAAAGTCACAATTAAAGACCTTATCTGATGAAGAGAGAAAGTTTAATTGCGCTCAACTTAAATCTGAGTTTGACTAAATGATTTTGTTACATCACATTTGGAAACCAATTCTGCAGCAGCATGAGAGTTGCACAAGTGGGACGTGGGATGTTCACAGTTTACACTGAGAACGGACTTTCCAGGCATCATGTCAAACTTTGAAAAATGAAAACAATATTCAACAATTTAACATTTTGGAATTTTCAATGAATGAAAAAACACGTGTCATTTGTAAAAAAAACTTTTAACAAAGTAATTGAACTTTTTTGAGGAAAGAACATGATTGATGCAAATCATCCAAAAGCATTGTATTTTCTAAATGACTGAAAACAACTGAAGCTTTCACTTACACGTTTAGTTTAGCATTAAACACTGAAAATGGAAAAGCTTTCAGGAATAGGCTGCATAATTTCCTTTCTAAGTGTTAGACAGAGCTCTTTAGAAGCATTTTAGAGTAAAAGTGCTGGAATACGCATTTATAATTCATTTTAAAATTCAACAGGAGAATTACATCTTTTTTTCTATTATGGAGAAAAACGAAATGCCACGGTCAGTGACATTTTCTGCCTTTAATCAACAATGCAGAATAAAACTACAAGCACAGTTTTTATCTGAACTTATAAACTCGTGGCCCAGTCTTTTTATATTGAGGTCACCAACTCTTGCTTACGTAGAATCCAACATTGAGCCAGATGCAAACTCAGTAAGCGTTAAACAGACATAAATTCAATTATACAGCTCCATGAGCACTGAAGAGACTTCGGTCACAATACTGAAAGCAAATCCAGGATCATCCAGTCCAGTAAGCACTAATGATGGCCTCTGTCCATTAGTATTAGCTGGCAGAGGGAGGAATAAATGAAGGAGGCTGTGGATAGTGTAGGAGGAGGACAGCAACATATTGTGGGCAAGCAGGAAGCAGAGAGGTAATGATTGATAAATAAAAGATAGCATAATGAGAGGAAGGCAGAGGAGTGGATGATGACAGTGAGGGAAAGAATTGATGGGATTATAAACACAAAGATTGTCTTGTAAAATGTAGTGAGGCAATAATCTCAGTGAGCTCACCACATGGATGTCTTTATGTGATGGTTGTTGTGTTGGTTCCAGTGCTCTTATATAACCCAAAGCCCCCCCTAGGCACATAGTGACAACATCGATTCCATCTCATCTGTTTGGTTTTTTTTCCCCCCCTCATACTCATACAAACACATGGAAAGAGGGCAGATAGAAAGTAGGGGGGAGGGAGAGAGGGAGGAGAGGGGGATCCTGGTGTCCCCTGTTTTAGTGGATCAAATTGTTCCACTTAAATGCTGACAGCATTGTGTTGCACAGTGCAGGCGTCAGTGGGACTGCTCTGAAACTAGGTTTTTAGTACACACAGCCAGCTGGAGAGTTCATCTAAGTATCTATGAAACCCAGCAGAGGAAAAAACATGCAAAAATTCACAGCCTAACGAGATATTTGAGCGTTTTGCAGAGTTATACTTACCGACAAAAAAGAAAAGTACCAAAGTTTTCAGATGAACTCTGGATTGAGTTACCATATTAAGCTCTTTCTGGAGCTCCTGGTAGACAGTGTCCCTCTTTCTGATGCTGTTTGGAGCAACCCTTAAGTAGTCTTCCCACAAGGCCAGGAGTGAGATAAGAGGAGTTGTTGAGATGACTTCAGGACCACGGACAGCGCCTCTCCTCGGCAGATGTGCGCGCACGTAACTTCCTCCTTCAATCAGGTCAAAAAAAATTCCAGAAAAATCCACACTGGTTGCCTCAAAAAAAAAGGGCAGGATTTCAAACTACAACAGGTGTAAAAGAGTTGCAGAAACTATACTGCGAAGACTTCACGTGCTCATCTGTGCATCTGAGTCTTCCATTAAACCTCTGACGCGCCACTCATCTTCTCTCTGGAAAGGACTAACTTCATGGTTCCCTCCACTCGGATGCGATTAAAATCAAAATACAAAAAAAAAAACAAGTCTGTGATGTGAGACAGCGGTCCTTCGTCCACAGCTGCTGTCATTCAGTACAAAATCCACCCGGAAAAGAACAGGAAGAAAAAAAAGAAATCAAGCGAAGAGGAGGAACCTGTGGAGTCTCAAAAGCCGATTTAGACACACACTGCTGCGAGAGTCTTACACACACACACACAAAAACAGGAAAACCAGTGATGACACTTTTCTTGTTTCACCCCTCAAAGAATAACACTATTGACTGTTTGAAGTCTGTTTCCCCCGATTAAAGATGACTGATGACATTTCCCAGCCGCGGCTCACTGCCTTTGTTTTCCAGCAGTCACTTAGCGCTGGCAGAGCACAGGCTTTGATGCGCATGCGTGAGTCACTCCCTCCTACACTACAATGAGCATGCATGACCATATTATTGTCATTTGAGAAGGTCTAGCCAACTCATCATGGGAGTCTGTTTGCATTTGCTTTTGACTTCAGCAGCTAAACAAACACAACACAGTTCCTCGTGTGTAGGCCTGCATACAGAAGCTTAATGCAAATGATTTTTTTTTTTTTTTTATTAAAGTGGAAGAAGCACAAGGAAGCAAAATTGTCTGTCATGTGTTATATAATCTTGTTCAGCGGCTGCTGGCAGAGCTCTTTCACTTCATTTGTCACACATCAGTTCTTGCATTATTTATTTTTCTCAGGTCTTGGTACAAAAACGGATCCAGTGTTCACTGGGTGTAAGTAGTTTAATTCAAGTCTCTTAGTGGTTTATTAGATCTATGACAGTAGAAGCATGCATGTTCACAAAGTGTAAACTCTTCACAATATACATGCACATATACTTTAATCTATGCACAAAAGCATGAGACAGTATAAAACGGGCAGGATTTGTACTTTGAAACCCTATAAATGCAAAGCACACACACAGACTGATCTATATCTTTGGTTCACTGCAGCAATAAAGTTGATAAAAGGCTGTGCAGGACACAACCCACTAATCTAATGATCTTATATCCTCTGGAGTTTAGATTTAGAGGAGCCTGACCTTTTCCAAGACATTCTGTCCATATTTGGGTATAAACTCCTTAATGATGCATGCCGGCGCTCCAGCAACAATTGGGCTCTCTTATCTTGTCCTCTTTGATTCTGTTTTCTTTAATCATTTTAAAGGATAAACTATGTGAAAAATGAAGGGTAAAGAAGAAATCTTTTAACTAATTCAGTT
Source organism: Acanthurus lineatus (assembly GCA_029814665.1). Classification (NCBI taxonomy): domain Eukaryota; kingdom Metazoa; phylum Chordata; class Actinopteri; order Acanthuriformes; family Acanthuridae; genus Acanthurus; species Acanthurus lineatus. The sequence goes on along the minus strand of JAPZDV010000024.1, from coordinate 14,130,251 downwards.
GCAGTGATTCACTGACTGAGGTAGAAGAAGGTTGAAACCTTTTTCTGTCCATCACACCAACACAAGCTGCAGCAGAGAGGACTGAAGTGACTGCTGAAAGCTGTAATTATATATATTTTTTCTCTCTCGCTAAAAGCTGCAGTGATTTGACTCTTTTATAACAGCTGAAAGATGTGAGAGAAATAAAGTGGCCAAAAGAAAACTTCTTGCTTTTTTCCAGTCTGTCTATAGCATTGTAGAACATCCAGTATGAACATTTATTATGTTCATTCATTTATTATTATTTATATTTTGCACTGTTTTGTTTATTACAAATCTATCACCTGTTTCAATCTCTATGTATGTATTCCCTTCTGTATTAACGGTTTGTGTTTCCTTACAAAGAACACTGCTCTTAAATTTCTGGTTATTTTCTAAAATACTTCATTTTTTTCCTGTGATTGATTTGTTCACAGGAGATAAAACCTACTTTCTGATTCAGTTCCTAAATCTGACTGAATATGAACTCAGAATATCTAATGGTTTGTGTCAATCAATCAGTGTACATAATATATACGTGAGATACGCTGTTCCTATGTTTTGGTCTAAATATCACAAGATAAACTATTTTCTTTCATCTCAGATGTTTATTCTCATGTTTTTTTTCACCCAATGTTTCTGAGACAGTCAACAAAAAAAAAATAAGGATTATCGTGCTGTTTAATGTTGTTATCTGCCAACTCTATTAAAGAACAAAGGAAACGCAGGTTGAGATGAATCTGTGACACGGCATCCTCAAGCCTGCCAGAGCTTCAGTAATCTCACTTTGACATCACAGTATTTAATCTTGCAACCATTATGTCTGAAGTAACAAGAGGATTAATCTCTAGGAGAACTAGGGTATTTCAAATTCCAGCATTTTATTTCATTCAAAACCTTACATTTAAAGAAATTCATGTCTATTTTGTAACACTATGCTTTGAGACCACACTATAGTAAAGCTATAAAACACTGAAAACTATTGAAAGAGCAACTCCACAGGTTTCTGGGATAATTCTTGGTCATTGTTGCAGGTTTAAATGTAAAAAGAACAGCAGAGAGGCAGCTCAGTGCACTCTTGTGTTGCTGTCAGCATCAGCAGGAGGCTGGCACTCTGGAGGAGCAGACTAAATATGGCAGGCCTGGTTGAACCACATCCTGCAGATAAGGAAACCATAGCAACAGTAATGCAGTGCCATGGTGACGACAGGAGGCCTGCTTAGCGACAGCCCGCGGACTCAGAAAAACAACAGGAAGCCTCAACCCCAGCTTTCTGTTCCTGCAGGCATCTTAGGTGTTTGACTTACTTTCTACAAAAAAAGGTGAATAAAAAATGTGTTTTTAGTGTTCAAGTGTTGTTCTGTTCTGTTCTGAGGTCTAAGGGCTTTTCACAACAGGATGCATTACTGTGACAAATACAGCACATTTAGAGCTAAACTTAATGTAAAAAAGGACCAGCCTCAAAACATTAGAGCAAGAGAATAGTTTTATTTGTGGATGCTCAGTCACACATGGTGTTAATCATTTTTTTATGTGAGGAAATGTTTGATTTCAGTGACTGTATATGATTAAATGGGTTAGAGAGAGTACATGCTTTGCTCATATATGTACTGTATACATCTGTGTGTGTGCAGGGCCCCTCGAGGATGTACGGCAGAGAGCAGATTTCTAGGGATTTGGAAGGATTTCAAGATTATAACATGATTACAGCAGACAGCCATGGATGAAACATGTTGGATGCTGAGATGTAAAGCTCATGTGCAGCTTGCGAGAAAAATCTCTTAATGCTGGAATTTTGACAGTGTAAGAAGGACTGGACTACATGTCTCCGAACATGTATTTTCACTGCTCATTCTTGATCCATCTGTATGTGCACAGTGATGTGCACAGCCCGGGTCAGTGCTTGTGCAGAGCCAAAGAATACCCATCCCAAGCTACTGTCTGATCTGTCTGTTGCTGTCTGACAAGAATTACGGTGTCCAATGTCATATCAGACTACAGAACAGCTTCTTTCCTCAGACTGGGAGACTCCTTACCTCATTTTTTCACAACTCCAATATGAAAAGGGTTTATTTTCATGTCTCATTATCAGAGATGTCACAAGAGAGGAGGCAAATCACCTAAAGCCTTTTGAATGAAAGAGTTGGTAATGTCAGAGATGACACAAATCCCACCACTTTTCCCAATCATCCGCCTTACACAAGCTAGACTGGGAGACATATCTAGCAGATCATAATGGCTTTTTGGATTAAGCCGTCGAACAAGTTTGCGTTTGGAAATCTTGCACTTGCATGGCAGAAAACAGCTTGCTGGAAATAAGTCCTTTAAAATTATTCTTTGGGGCAAAGTTACCAAACTTTTAGAACTAATCTTCTCAGATCTGAACGATGATTCAACATTTTTACATATCAGTGATCATTGAAATTGAAGTCAAAGCTCTCTGCCCAATTATTTTAATAAGGTCCTGGTCTTCTTGGCTCAGAAAAACAGCTTATACTTATTGCCAAGATGACTCCTGTGTGGTGGAACTCGTCAAGGGGAACTTTACTCTTATTTATTCATCATTCATTTATATAATTTTGTTTTATAAGCAACATAAAAGCACTACACATAGCGTTTAAATATACAACCCTTTGTTTTAAAATGAATAAATGAACCTTGTGCCTTGCAGTGTGTGTGTTTGTGTTTGTGTGTATATATACACCCACACAAACATCACACAAAGACAGACTTCCTAAAAATAACCCCTGTGTTGATCTGTTGATCTAAACAACTAGAGCAAGCATAATGTAGCACTGCAAATCACCACACAAAGACTTACACACACACACACACACGGCTGCGGTGCAGCTCAGCACAGAGTTATATGATGCCAAGTCCTGCTGTGAAGCACACACACACGGGCCAGATCAGTGGCACATAGCAGCTAATCTAATTGATAAAGCATAATCTCAGTGAGACACTGAACCACACCCTACATGCACACAAACACACACACACACAAACACACACATACAGAGCTGTGGGGCACTGCCAGATTCAACCCGGGGGGAACTTGGCACAGCGCTCTAAGCTAACACTGATAGTAAGTGAAGACTTGTTCCATCTGACCTTCTGATTTGGTTCACATCCCCCTGTAGGAATACTCGCTTTCTATTAAAAGATTCAGAACCCTGTGCGTCAGACAAACCATCGAACCAGAAGAGGGAAGCAGTCGTGAAGCGTAGACTTCTGTTCTGGAGCACATCCAACAAGATTTCAAGTTTAGTTTCTACTTTTCTACTCAGTTAAACTGTTGGCTATAGAAAAAGCTCACTTCCATGATAAGAGGCTTGGAGAAGAAAGGACTTTCATATATGAAGGATATTGAAAATGGGAGACACAAGGGAGAAGTTACAGTGAGCAGGAACCCACACAGAGGCGCAAGTGTCACTTTATGTTCACTCAGCTGAGGTTTATTGTCTTAATTAGAATATGGTAATGAACAGAGCCTGTCTTAGAAGCCGGAATTAACTCCTGACTGAGAAACTATTTGGAAAAGATGACAGACTGAGTCACACCGCCTCTTGTTGCCAGAAACTATTTCTGTCCAGGATCACAGATAATTAAAAAGCACACGGCTGAATTGTGTAAATGTAGGTGCAAATTATAGCAGAGGTCACTCGGATCATTCCTCAGCAAATGAGATGGAATATTATGCTGTCACCAAAAAAAACAAGGTTTTTTTGGGCTGAAAAAGGACAAAATAAGAGGAGACTAATAAATAATGATGAGAGAACTCGTTGAAAACAACACATTTCACAGCATTTATCAGAATTCAAAACCAAGTGTTGATCAGTAGGCCCTCACATGTCATCAGTATCTGTATGTCCTGTTGTATTTTCTATTGTGACCTGACTGTTCAGCTCCTGCTTTCCTGGAACACTGAGATGGAGCTGATGTTGTCTCTCTGGCATCTGGCAGTCTGGTAATGTGTCAGGCTTGTTGCTTTGAACATTGTCACCCCTCTGCTGGTCAGAAATACGACTCTCCGGTTTACGGTCACTGAGAATTGTGCTCTCTATGGTTTGTTGGCTGTGACTCTGGCTAGCTAGAATATTGTCCTGCCACCGGCCGTCAGCGGGGCTGAAGCCATCTATACCAGGATAAAGCTCCATGTGCCCCTGCTGGGTGCTGCTGCTGTCTGTGTGAAAACGTCCTCTTGTCCCGTCTTTTGACATGCTGTCATGCTGCTGGCGCCGTCTGATCTGGCCTAACGTGATTTGGAGCTCATTGAGGCGCTGCGATACAAGGCGTCTCTTCAGTTCCAGCAGGATTGTTCCATTACGACTCAGGCTTGGCATGCTTGTTGTTGTTGTCCTCTGTAAAGGGATTGATAGGATAATGTGTGATAAAAGAAACAAACCGTTTTATGCATGGTCTCTAGTGACATTGCTAATGCAGCCACACATTATACTTGTGCATACTGATTCACTATTTTTGTCTCCTAAAGCTGATTAAGAGCAAATTTACATTAAAACATTACCAGTGAGGAAGTCAAGTTTGTGGGAAAAACAGCTTAATTACCATGCCGAGTCATGCTTGGGATTATGCATTTATATATGCCTTAAACTATTCCAGCTAATTACCACAGAATGGCTGCCTGCACTGTTCTCTCTCTCCTTTATTCGTGTGCTCATGTGAGCTCTCTTCTGTAGCTGCAGGCTCAGCTGTAAGAAAGACTCATTCAGGTGGTCCATTTCTTCCTCTACAAAGGATATCTGTAATGGAAAAAAATTAATAAGCGACAAGTGTTGCGATTGGTGAACAGTGACTATTCTTTTAAATGAAGAAACATGATTTGTGACTGTGTGATACCTGCATCGGTGTCCCTTTTGGTGGTAAACCTGCAAAAATTAAACAAGATTTCTAATTCTTCAAAATCAAAACAAGAAAAACTAAAGAAATTTTGAGTAAATTTCCCTTTCATTTCTTTCTGAAACATGCAATAATTAATAATTATTGTGTATCTAGCAGAACCACAACTGCCTATTGCCTTTAAATAGCTACATTGCTCATTGGCATGCTGTCATGAAAGTCATGAACTGTGTGTACTGGGATTTTGGACCATTTTTCTGGAAAAAAAAAACCCTCTACAGGTAATGAAGGCTGGGAAAATCGACTCTTGTTCTCTTTGGGACTTCCCATAATAGCTTAATGCTGATTAGATCTTGGAGCAAATGGAAAAGCGTCTCGTGCCTTCAGTCTTACAGTATATCTCAGTAAATAATGTGCTCATTAATTTATATTGGTGTATTACTGTTGAGCAACATGGGAAAGTTATGGGTTTTACAAGAAAGCTCGGATGTGGATGGATCAAAGGCTCCAGGGCTGAACATTGTGGTTTGAAAGCATTAAAGCCATCCGCACATAAAACAAAGTGTACAAGAGTGCTAATACAACCTTAATAGATTTTCCATTGATTAAGGGTCAAGAGTTTGTAAGAGTTTTTTTATTAACTAATTTAGCAACCATCCAGCTTCTAAGTGGTGCTCTATCTGGATTTTAATCACTTTTATTGTTTGTTGAAGCTGCACTCTAATGATTCCCATGTTTGCATTGTTGTTTTGCAGTTACAGATCCAAAGTGTCAATTCAAATTATTTTGCACGACTGCTTAGGTTGCTCTTCTATGATTAAAAATGTTGTGCTTTGACATTACATTATGAAACCTGCATCTTTAAATAAACAAGAGTCTTACCAGTGTTTGTGTCCTCAGTTGAACTCTGTTTGAGGTTCATGATGAGCTGCTCCAACCTAAAATACCTGTATTTTTCAAGTCTAAAATTGAAAGATAAAAGTAATTAATTTGCATGATTTTTGTTTTAAAAGGGTAATATTCTCTGCAGGTTTTCAGGTTTAATCTAATGCACAAACCTGCTGGCCAACAGGTGTTCGGTGAATTGTGCTTCAGTAGGAACTCTTGTGTTCAGAAACTCCTCAGCTAAAGCACCATACTGTCCCTCTGAAGCATCAGATTTTGACTGTAAAAAAAAAAAAAAAAAAAAGTAATCTACCACCACTCCTGCAGTACGAGTACTATGTTTGAGGCTTAAATGGCACTTACATACCTCTGTTGTATTCCATTTGAAAGAAAAGTTGAACAGCTGAAGGCTTAAAGCTGAAATAGCCTCATGGAGGGCTTCCATAAAGCTCTGGGGTTTAGATCCTGGATAAAAAAAAAAGAAAGAAAGACAAATATCATATTGTTTCCAAAGAAGATTACATACGTAGTGCTTTAAAAGATGATTGACAGGGCTGCTATGCTGCACTTCACTAAACCATGACATGAGATTGGGTCTTAGGACTCTCCTCTGAAACGATCGGTCTGATTACCTGATGCTATGTGGGCCATGGACTGCAGAATGGTAGCGATAAAATGCCCCGCGTGCTGAAGCTTTGCCTCTGACAGATAAAGAATTTGATTGGTTGCATCAAAGTAAAAGTCCCGAGAGCAACGAGCCAGTAGAGTCTCATTAGAAGAAGATGAAGAGACAGGGATTGACTTGGCCAGCAGCAGAAGCACGGAGGGGAAGGGGGGGCAGTCTGCAAGCAACTGCATCACCTGGCACCCAAACAGGAAAACAGCAGAGTGCTGAGGTGAGAGGTTGTCCAGCGCTGTCGGGATAAGTTGCCCACCATTGTTCTCCTGCACAGAATGTTCCGTAGCTGCTAAAAAAGAGAGAAAATGCTCTATTATAGGCTTCATACTTCCCAGAATTCATTGTTGTATTCATTATGAGTGGACTAAAAGCTTTTTATCAGGTTTCCATACCAGTGTTTAGATGCTGAGTAGACTCCACTGTGGTAAGGTTCTGTAATGATTGCTGGATCTCCTGCAGGGTCTTGAACAAAGGAGATATGCTGACCAGCTTGGACAGATCGTGGTCACTCAGACATGGAGCCGTGCTCTGTACATGGACTGTGGGAGGGCAGAATCATGTTGTTGTGCTGAAAACCATCCAGATGTCCTTGGGGAGAAGCAAAACTCTGAACAGATGTGTTCCTTACCTGCTTCATTGGGAAGAGCTTCTGCTTTGGTCATATTCACTGATGAAAACTGAGGACATGATTTCACAAAGGAAATGATTCTCCTCTTAAATTATCTAATTATTACATACAATGCTATGAACAGAACACATGCCCCAGTGGTACCTGTGTGTAGCACATGTTGGCTTGTGTGTATCCACCATGCTGCTCACATTCCCTGGCTTCATGAGGACTGGTGTGACATAATGGGAGACCGTGTAAATCCTGGCTCTGCCAACTTTCTCCATTCAGCCTGCATAGGAGAGCTTCTACTGACCTTAGAACAGCCCCCAGTAAAGCCAAAGAGGCCTCAGCTGGGGTGATAGAGATAAGAAAAACATTTATTAAAAAATACGACATATTTCTCAGGCCATCACAACATAGCAGTAGCTGACTTAAAGGATGTACTTTAGCTCTTGTGTATTATTCTGGCACAGAAGGAAGAATCTGAAATATTTGGAAAATACTTACTGAAAACCTATTGGCTTACTTGTAAAGGGTTTGATATAACAATCAATACCGCTTTCATAAAAATATATCCTACAGGGTCTTGAACAAGGAAATAACTTAAGGAGATATCTTAACTCAGATATAACTTATAAAAGTATCTCATTCTCAACAGTGGACTCAGTGCCTTTGAAAACCACAGAACAGCAGCTGTAACACAAGCTAAGACGACCTCACTGCCTCTGTGAAAATACTGAAACTTTGTCTGACATAAGCAATGATTTCTGCTATTCAACTTGTTAAATCTAATTTCAGTCAACAGTACACATGACCTGCCATTCGTTTGTGAAAATCTTGAAATGGATTTGGGTTTTAGCAAGGTGTCCATAATCAGGAATTCACGGATAAGGTGGAGGACAGAATTATCTAGGTAATATGCATAATTATGCATAATTTAAACCCTTAATTTAACTTTAATGAGTGAGATAAGACCTGCAAACAAATAAACACACTTCTCAAAGTTACAAACTACTTCTTTTATCGTCTGGTTTTTATAATTTAGACACAGCAACATTTTTTCCTAACTAGGAGATATTTTTTTCTGCCAGGTAACCTATGCTACAGAAGGATCACTTTTTCTAACGAGGTCACATATCGCCATCATTTAGTTTTTACCTTGTGTATCTCTCTCTCTGGCACTGCTGTTAGATGGTTTATCCCTCATTGCATTATGGACCAGCAGCTCCTTAAGAAGACTCAGTTTCTTACCATCCATATTCTCAAATACATTCTGAAACAAAATATACAAGTTTACATTGTCATTTGTGGCACACAAGCAACACATTTTAAATATTGTGATATGTTACTGTCTCAACAGGAAAACTCACCTTGAGTGTTTCAGTCTGTTGGCAAATGTTTCTATAAAACTCCTGTGTGTCTTTGCGGTGTCGGGCAAGTTGTGAGGCTATGTGGAGGTTCTGATCCTCTAGTTTGTCGTACAGAGTCTTCACATTGAACTCCTCCAAATTACAGAAACCCAACACTCTTCCTAAATGGGAGCAACAGATGTTAATAACACAGAAGTTTAAAATGTGTGGAAATCAATGGGGAAAGACCACAGGGTGTCATCCCAAAGAACCGAGGAGGTACTCTCATGATGAATGTCCTCTCCTTGAAATCAAGGGCTTCCTCAATAGAGCTCCATAATTATTCAGTAGTGTCTCTCTAGCTTTTTAGACCGTCCAGGATGGAGCACGCAATGGATGATAAGTACTTCAATGGAAATTGCAGAGGCTAACTACAGAGCTAGAGATAACAGCACAAGACATTAGACTGTGATATTTTCTTTATCATCAATCAAGTGAGGAATAGGCTGTTAACTGCTTCCTGGTCATGCGTGATGGTTTTATAATGACTAGGCCAATGGACCTTTAAACACCCTATCAGGCTGCATGAATAATGCAACGGGCATTGCAAGAAAGAAACACTGAAGTAAACTCTAGCTCATAGTCATTTCAAACATAATCAATAAGGCTGGGTATCAGAACTCGATACCTTTAAGGTATCAACCAAATAAGCCAAGTATTGAAACTTTGATGCTCAAATGATACCTGTATTTGATCCTTTGATCCAGGAAATATAACTATTTCTATGGTTTTGATTGCAGTCAATGCCACAAACATCCATCTATTTAATGCGACGTGTGATTGATTGTTTTTGCAGCAGCTACAACACAAACAGTCTGTCATGTGTGGAAGTTAAATATGCTGCATTTGACAGTATTGAAAGTTTATTGTAAAGACTAAACATCTGAAGATATGACAATATCCAACACCAGTGTCGTATCATAAGTGTCTTGCTCAAGGGGCAAGAACACTGAGACATGTGGACGGGAGGATGTTGGGGACTGAAATGTCTACCCTTTGATCAGCAGACGCCCCCCTCTACCTTTTGTGACATGACGACTGTGCCTGAATTTTTTGTTTTGATCATGTTTCTGGAGGGAAGGATTCAGCATGTGGTAATTAACAGTCAGCTCACCTCCTTTTGCAATGGCAGGCTCCTCAGCTTCTGCTCCTTCCCCTACACCTCTACTGCCTGAGAGGCCACCTAGACTTGGGACAACACTGTTGCAACACAAATCAAAGCCATACATTTATATGTCATATGTTACTTTACATGATGTATATCCAGAAAATTTACAAGAACAATGATACAGAGGGGAAGGTGACTTTTAGCATTTATCATAAAGGGTTCACTAATGTTAGATGCCACTATGACACCAAACATTAGCGACCTGACATGTAGATAAAACACACCAGCGGTTCAGATGTTAAGCCAACAGACCTGTCTCCACTGCAAGCACAATCCACTGGACAGAAGGGCTCCCCGAGGCTCCGCCACTTTGGCTTAGTCCTCCACTGGGAGACGAGTTTTGTCTTGCCTGGTCGCACAACAAGCACTGTGGTGGTCACAACCACAACTACAACCAGCAGCAGACTCAGGATCCCTACACGATAATATTACATAAAAAAGAGGTCAACTTATCACAGCCATGCACCTGCAAGACAGATTGTGGAGTAGATATCAGGGATAAACACACCTGCTATCACACCCCAGTCTGGTAGAAGGTTGAGTCTGTGCTGTTTGACTATGCCGTATTTAACCAGCTGTGCCGGGGTCATGGGCTGGAAAACTGAGGCCCGAGGGTCACACTCTGTCCCCTCCTCACTGACCACCACCACCATACTCCACTCTGAGACAGCACTGTCAACAAACACATACTTCCCTGTTTCTAAAAACACATGAGCAAACCTGAGAAAAGGAGAGAAACAGAGATGGAGATTATGGTTCTATGATGGGTTTTTTTTAAAAAAACAGTACTTGATGCTTCGCCTTCAATATGAACTCAGCATTACCTTGTGGAGTTGAAGTTTGTCTGCTGCATGAGTGTCTGCAGATGTCTGAAGGCACCAAAGTCCCAGCTGGGATTGCTGTTAAACAGGTGGTCTTTCTGATACACTGGGAAGTGGCTGAGATGACGGTCTGAGGGATAAAAAAGCAAAGTTAGAGCAAGATCACAGTGTTTCAAAATAAAATAAACCAAAAAATAAGACCAGCAGTACCAGTGTGGTTGATGGTAAGATGGAAAATGAGCATGTCACCAGAGGACAGACAGGCGATGGGGTTAGGGATACGAGGGGGGACAGCTAGGTTGTTATCATCATCTCCTTCTACCTCTCTCCTCTTTCTGGGTCTTTCACTGAGGAGGTCTATTGGTTCTACATTGAAGTAAATTGGTGTTAAATCAGTTAAAGTTTCAACTCTCTTTCTGTAAAATGAAAAAGGGGGGAAATGCAAATCAGCAGGACATGAAAAGTCTAATCACCTGACAGAAACTGACTGATGAGCTCTCTCTGTGTGGGAATCCAACCAAACACGCCTTCAGAGTCAAACTGAACCAAATGAATTTTACCGATACTCCTCGCATGGATATCTGGTCCTAAAACATTCATCATAGCCTGGAAGCAAACAGAGACAAGCTCATTAAGAAGTGCTTCTGCAGCACCGAACCACAGTGTACTGCATAAATTCAGGAAACAATATGACAAGATATCGATAATTAATTTCAAGACGTCATCTCTCATAAAACTGTATAGGAACCCCTTTACCCCTTCTTTCGCACATATTGAAGAAGCAATAACTATAAACGAACGACTCTGGCATATTTTATTTCTACATTCATTAGATTGTTAAGTATTTTTTTCTGATTACTGAATCCAGTATGAGCACTACTGACCTTCAAGTGAGAGGCATTTATTACTATTAAATACCTATAATACAGTCTGTTTTAATTAACTGTACTGTATATTTAAATTATACTTCTCATGGTTAAACATGTGGATTAGGGTAAAATAACAGTTACATTTTAAACACAATAATGTCATATACTGAAGGAAAAATACTGCTATGTTATCATATGTTAAAATGATTAAAGTTAGAGCTGCTATTTTATTACAAACCCACCTAAGTGTACACAACAAGTCATGCACACAAACACTAATAATAAAGTCAGTGAAAAATAATGAAACCAAAGACCTATTGTGCTGAAATACTTAACAGATTTTCTTGCAGTGAAGAGATGAGTTTGTTATTTTTCAGTTTGGTATTAAAAAATAAATTCAAAGCTGCAACATTTTTGCAGACATCCTGCTGAGACTCAGACTGTCTGAGACCCTGACAAATGCCAAGCCAGGCGTTCCGCCAACTCATCGATCTAACTGGACCCTACAGTCTGAGAAGTCTCTCAGCTGAATCAGTGCAATACTGATGTTAGATCTGTGCTTATTTTTATCTGGTGGTGGCAGCTTCCGACAATATTTCCTCTCCCTTACATACATACATTTAGTAGGAATCGATTAGCAAGGATGAGGTAAATAAGCAATCTGCTATCTTGTAAGGTGCAGTATAGCAAATAATCTGTATGTCAATGTGCTCGTCATCTCCCTCTTACCCTGGCCCAAACCGCGCGTTCTTTTTCTTTGAGGCTGAGCAGCAGGTGTCCATCTGGGGAGAGCTGAGCAGAAAGCTGAGGAAGTCTGGAAAGGCAGGACGTGTTGCAGAGCTCCTCAGCAGACACATATCGCTCACACCGGCAGCTGGGGCATAAGGACCAGACAGAAAAACACACAGCATATCAAGGATTACTGGATAATAATTATATTCTTTACTGCGTCAAGCTAAAGTAGTGTTTTTTTTGCAGAATATTTTTAATATTAATATAATTTAAAGATATGAGTGAGATTCACATGCCCATCTCCACATCCAGAGTTCCTCCATGTGGTCCACAGGTGATATTACAGGAGTGGATGGATGGTGTCACACATTCCCTGGATGCTGCCAGACGTACTTGGCCTGCGGCACATCGTCTATTTGCCTGAAACACACACGTACACACACATGCACACTGACATCTGAAAGAACTTCAAACACACGAGGCTTGCTGGTCATTACATCATTTGTGACAGGGACCAGTGTAAGAGTTCCCCCCATCTCACAGGATTGTACTGATTTCTAAACCGAGTAAAAACAAACAGCAAAAAAGTTAACTAATTATAATGTGAAATAGTTTTAAATGAGTCTCCCAGAGGCCTTGTTTTTTACAAGTTTGATTTTTTATCTGTTTTGGTCAAAACTTCAGGAATTCAACGTTGTCGAAACACTTCTGGGGAACTTCAACATCAGACATTTGAGAGGGGCTTTTTAACTAATCACATCTCCAATTACAATTTAATGATAAGAAAATCATTTCTGATTTTATTTCTGCTACTGACCTCAGGCTGGCAGTCCAATTCGCTATCAGAAGTAGAACTTTTGAAATCCAGTTCATTGTAGTAGATGAAACCGGTTCTGCACAAACACGAACCGTCTGAGTGCTGGAATGCACGATTCTTACCAATACAAGTACAAGAAGAAGAACCTGAGGAAACAGGTGTGGTGCAACATGTCAAGGGTCACCCATTCAGATTAACAGCTATTTGAAACCATAACTTAACTTATCATAAAAATGATAAAATAAACATAATATTTATTCAGTTAAAAGCATTTATTATGATCTGAGTTTTCTGATAGTATCTGACCTGCTTGTGAAGTGGAGGAGCTGCCACAGGGGAAGCAGGCCTTCTGAGCAGGCAGGTGGTTGAAGGTGCCAGCTGGACATGGGTGACAGTCACCCATTGTCCCAGCATGAGTGAGGTTACCAAAGGAGCCAGGGGGGCAGGGTATGTGTTGGCTGGATCCCATGGGACAGACATACCCAAGAGGACAAGGGTTACTCTTGTACTGCTCTGTTCCTGTTGAAATAAAATACATTCACACCTCATTTGGAGTTAGGAAGTAATTAATATTTTACCTGTAAAGTGAGATCTGGGAGGATTTGAGTGTGTGTGCGCAATGTACCTTGGGGGCAAAAGTATCCTGGTGGACATGAAAGGCATTGTAGGTTTGGGGAGAGGTATGGACGATAGGTGCCCCCCTCACACACACTGCAGCAGCTGCTTTTGGATCCCCTGAGCCCGCTGGTGTTGACAGGCATGAAACCCCCGTCACAGGACTGCATGGCAGAACTGTTGGCCGGGCAGTAGTAGGGAAATGGGCAGCTGTGGGCCACAGTAACAAGGTTATTTATAAATAAAGCTGTGGAGAATTTATCCAAACCCATTATGCTTTTATCATTTCACGGTTCAAACCTCTTACAAATGTGTGTTTTCATGCCAAGTTTTAGGATTAATGCACTCACAGTTGTTTTGGAGTATGATACGTTTGGGATCCCTCAGGACAAAAATAACCTTCAGGACAAACTTGAGGCTCAGTAGTTTGGGGTCCACAGTATGAACCAGCTCTGCACAGCCTCTCTGAGACTGCACCTGCAATGTGAGCAAAAAGGCATTCCTGCAGAACCTTATCACTGTCCTCAGGAAGAAATGCACTCATTAATACAGAAAAATCCAAAGTCATCACAAACAGAATGTATAATACCACTATTAGTGTGATACCACTATTAACTGTGATAATATTCTACCAGTGGGACACTGATAAGAGGCCCTGCAGGGGATCCCCTCCACATTGGGCCTCTCTGTAGCTGTAGGATCTGGGCAGAAGGTCCCCCCTGTACAAGGTTCACACTGGCTGGGAGAAGCTGCCCCAGGAAGGGGTCTCTTAGTGCCTGCGGGGCAGAAGATGGGGGGTCCAGACCCACTGCACCAGAAACCAGGAGGGCAGGGACTGTTTGAGTAGTCGGTAAGCCCTGGAAAATAACAGTTTTCTGAAAAACCTATTCAACCATTCATTCACACACTTGAACCAAAGTAGAAATACTTTTTTCTGCCTTATTTCCACACATACTGAGAGGGCCTTTTCCCATGAAACTTAACCACCTGAACCATTAAGCTTATCAAAATGACTCCAGCATATGAGGTGTGCTTTAATATTCATTTTTCAGGAAACTCAAATTTATGCTTACAAATAACCATAGGGAGGGAGACAATCTACTCAGCATCAATCAGTAAAGTGTCAATTTCAAATAATCATATGCTTTTTTGATTAAGATTAGAAAAAGTAAGTCATTAACATAACCACAGGTATCACAAGTTTTTAAATTCAATGTCTTCAATCACATTATGCCTCCTTCACTCTTATCTGAGGCTGAGGTTCAGCTACTGGTATAATAGTCTGTCTACATACTGAAGTTAATATAACCTAGAGAGGCAATTTTCTTTCAACCGGCCTTCTAAATGTAAATTCACACCCACTAGAGAGAGAAAATTAAGGTTTATTTTACACTTCATTATAGGAATGGGATGGAGCAGAATGAGAAGGGGGTAAAAAAAAATCACTTTAAATGGAAAGGAATAGGTAAATGCTTGGGATATATTTCCCGTTCTTCTTTTCAATTAGTGGGCTTTGGTTTTTTGTGTGATATGCAGAGTTTCAGACCTGTGCTGTTACAGTGTGAACCAGGAGGGCAGGGCATGCAGTCACCCTTGCCGCCGGCCCCAGGGGAGGCTCGATAGGTGTACACAGGACATGGCCTGGGTCCTGCCCCTCCCCTGAGGTCATTGCCAGGAAGACCATCGCAGTAATGACCAGGAGGACAAAGGTGAAGGACTGGCTCTCCTGCAAACAAACAAATGTTGACATTATAGGAGGAAAAAATGTTTCTGATATTTTGATAGTAAAATAGTTTATACCACATTTTTTACGCTCTTTAATACCAAGGATATTTTTTTAACACTTTATTGATTACTTACAAGGCTTATCAAGCACTTGCCCCTGGCTACATTTCTAACCTATTAACCCAGCTGAGACCAGGCTTTGTCATTATTTTCAAGGCAGGGCTCTTCTGTTTTTGATTCTCAGCCTGTGGTTTTAACTGCAGACTCAGTCCCTGCTAGGATCTGCTAAGACTCATGTGACACAATGACTCCAATTACATACCCAGCAGGATAACAAGCAAGCAAGTGTGCCGCTTCTTAAGCATCAGATTGAAAACTTCTCATCAAAACTAGATTTTTTTTACTGCCAGACTCAAACTATACAGTGATCTCCCTGGTTTTGATCAGTCTCACACACTAAGCCATTCCTTTTCATCACTCCTCAAACCCCATTTAAATATATATATAATTTAAGCTTTATCCTGCTTTTTTACCTGAAAACCTTATTACAGTAGCTGCAAGAAAACTTGCCAACCACTCAAATATATAAGCCATTATTAGCCCATACCGGGTTTACACCAGTGCTGAGGTGGGCAGGGTAGGCAATCCTGTAGGCTGGCGCCTCCTGGGGAACTTCGGAAAGTGTCTGCAGGACACAACTCAGCGTGCTCTGTGCCCTCAGGACAGTAGAAACCTGGAGGAAAGAATACATACAGGCACTGACAGTTTATTTTAAAGATAAAATGATCACTTCCCCCTCCTACAAGTAAAATGGTCTCAGATAAATTATATAATGTGTGTATATAGACTGAATATCAATTAAAGGGGATCGCTTTAAGGTTTTATTTTTAACGAAAGTCATGCACTGTACCTGGCGGACATGGTCCAGCACACTGCATGCCCCACTGGCACTGGGTCAAATTAGACATGAGTCCCTGAGGAGTGAAATCTGCACTTCCAGAAACACAAAGATAGCCTGCAGCACACACACCCTGGATCCTTCCAGCCCTGAAGAAAACATACACAGGTTGGTGCATCCACAAAGAAGCAGGATTCACTGCATACACACAGGACAACACATACAGAGGGGCATTAAAATGTGCGCTCCGTTAGATAATTAGAATACCAATTACATAATTTCTGACATTACCTTCCATACTGATATCTGCTTTCATTATATTCATGCATATTAAGGTGTTAATTTGCCTGTGCAGTGAACCGTTCCTTGTGAACACGATACATTCCTGCATTCTTTTCATTGTGAGCATAATTAAAGCAGAGATGAGTGTTTGCCTTTGAGCGTGTGTCTGTATGTGTATGCATGAGGACAGAATATGCATGCGCCTAATTGCGTGTCTGTTTTTGTACTTGTCTGTGTGTTTCTCAATGTATGTGAGTCTGAGACAAGTGCGTGCATGCACTGGGGATGTAATACAACCGATGTACCTGCAGAACTTCCCTGGAGGGCAGGGTAAACACTCTCTCTCTTCTTGTAGCCCCCCCTGGTTTGAATGAGTGTATGTCCCATTAGGGCAGGGCTGAGGCACCATGGTGCCTGAAAAAAATGCAATAAATGCAAGAAAACAAAGACTGACAGCATGATTTATGACATAGTGATTACTACAAGGGAATATGTAGAGGCAGTTTTTTGGTCTCTCTATGTTGTTTGTTATGTTTAATACAAAAATAAATTGAGGTTGCCATCCTCTGTCGCTTAAGAGTACCTGCAGGGCAGAATGAATGTGGGGGGCAAGGCCATGGCTCCCCTACTATGGCCTCCTCACAGTAGAATCCAGGTCGGCAAGGGATGCAGGTATCTGAGCCTGGATTTGGTTGGTATTCTCCTGTGGGACAAGGCAGGGCCAGAGCAGAGCCTTCTGGACAGTAGTGGCCCTGTGAGAGAATATAAAAGACAAAGGCACATCTGTGGATGACATTCATGAATCAAGACATTTATAATCAACAACACGGAACAAGGCTCTACAGGACAGACACCATCAGGAAAAACAATAATTGCAATGGGAAAGAGGGAAGGAGAGAAATGGGAATTAGGTGGAAAAGAAGGAATAGAGAGAAAAAACAAAATATACAAATAGACTAATAACTTTTACCTTGGGACAGAGGAAAGCATATGGAGTGGTTGAAGAGAAGTCAAAAGGACAGTAGAAACCAGCAGTGCAGGGGCCTGTAGGTTTGGAAAGACCCTCAGTGGAGCAGTAGTGACCTGCAGGACAGGTGGAGCAGCTCTCCATGGACACTCCTCCTGTGACAGCAGGAAAACAGTGAGTGCACAGAGTAATCCAAGAAAAAGCCCTTTTAATACAATATAGATAACTCAAAAAAATGTAATGTGTGAATTTAGTAGGTGTACCACTGGTGTTACGAATACTGCCAAGAGGGCATGGAACTGGGGAGAGGCACCCTGCGGGACAGTAGTGTCCCACAGGGCAGGGGCCATTCATGGGGAAGTTGTCGGAGCTCTGTGGTGTCGGCTCCACAGCACCACCTTGGCAAAAGTAACCCTGCAAACAAGAACCTGGACAAAAATTGCAAAGGCATCATTAATTTTGTAGAGAATTGTTTAAGTACTTTAAGAGTCAGAACATTTTGCATTTAGTCACCCTGTGGTGTTGAGGCTCCGTAATGGCTACAATACACTCCAGGTGGACAGGGAGTGCAGATAGAGAGGGAGTGGGCTCCTGTCTGGTTGCTAAAGGTCCCTAAAGGGCACGGCTCAGGCAAGGCTGTGCCAGCAGGACACAAGTGACCTCGAACGAGAGCACATTCAAATCAATACATTGCAAATATTGGTTTATAAGCAGAATCAATCATTTGACCACTTCTGCAAGTAAAAATGTAAATAATCTCATTTAAAGTGCAAATTCAAATTTATTTTTCACATCCTCACCAGCTGGGCAGACAGAGGGCTCTTGGGTGGCTGTGGAGGAACACATGGTCCCTTTGGGGCATATTATGCAGTGAGCTGCGCCAGGGGCAGGACTGTAGGTGCCAGGCTCACAGGGCACCTCGCTTGCTGAGCCGACAGGACAGCTATGGCCAGCAGGACAGATGTAGCCATGGGAACCATCTGACGGGGCGGGGCTGGAGCTGCCACCCAAGCACACATACCTGTGGGCACAAACAGTGAAAACAAACTTCATTTCACAAATATTGCCACAAGCTGCCATTAGAGAAGCTGAGCAATCTGTCAGTGAGGAAAACTAAGGTCCAAATTATGAAGAAGTTTTAGAAGAACCTCAATAGATGTCATTTAAGGTGACATAAAATTTCAAATAAAGCTAATCATATCATGTATGACTTTTTGGATGAGCCTCAAAAATTTCTTTATTGAGGCAGATTTTCAATGGCTAACCCTCTATTTTAACCTCTCAAACTTATCATTTAGTAACAAACAATTTCAAGAATGTAGATACTGACAATTCAAAGTTATCATTTTTACTTAAATCATTTTGCCAGCAGATGCCTGATACAGTGTTTTTCCAACAAAAAATGTCTTTAAATACAGTATTTTTTTTTGTTCTTTCCTTGAGTCACATCAGATTCTCTTATTTACAGCCTATAAACTGAATAGTTATAAACTCATATTCTGAATCTCTGGCAGAAACACCAAAGTGCTCCAGCTTTTTTAAAGTGGGTTTTAAAGTTTAGCTTTGAGCACTTATTACAGAGCATATTTGCAACCAAATGCAACAGTTAACAAAGTGTTTTTAATGTGGATCTTGTCCTGATGGAGACACCTGCTCCCCCTCCTGCTGAGCCTCAGCAGACTCTCATGTTACAGACATCTGCTTGCCTCAATTATCCGTCTGATCTGGTAGTTTATGTGTATCCTGGCTTGAAATTGATTTTTGGGACATCAGATATCTTGCTGGCATATTGAACTGGACCCTTTAATCTAAGTTAAAGTCCCACACATACCTCCAACAATTCTTTCATGCAACAAGGTGAGAACATTTTGTGTTAGACATGGGGGAGAGAGTGAAGAGGGGAGAGAGTGACCGAGAAAATAAGCTTTTTAAAAGAGAAGAAAAACAATTTCAAAGCAAAACAATATTTTTGGATCACTTTCTCCTCAGGTCAGATGAAAGCAGTCAATGACATATATAAAACATACCTATTATGGGGAAAAAAAACAACTCTGTGTGTGTCCGCACTCAGAGTAGTTAGATGTGAAACTGAAACAGCAGAAGGGCAGAAGTGTTTACCCAGCATGACACGGGAGAGCATCTGAAAGTTTTGCTATTGCAGGCCTGTCACAGAACAGTCCAGGGGGGCAGGGGGGGCACTCGTCTACTCCCCTCAGACCACCAGAAGTGGAGAGAGAGCCTGTGGGGCAGGGGAGTGGATAGCCTGTGCCAGAGGGGCAGTGGTGGCCAGAAGGACAAAGATGGCTTCCGGTAGAATTTCCCTGAGAAAACATAAGTACATGACAACATAAATGAAATCTTCACTCTTGAAGGCATATTTTTCTAAAATTGCATGTAATAACCAGCCCCAAAGTTTGCTAGTGTCCTGTGGAATCTAGAGATTATAAATTTAAAAACACTCTATAATATAAAATCAGATATGAAGGGCTCATGAGGACATTACACTAAAAGAATGACTCCCATTATAGTATGAATGTGTTCAGCAATATGGCAGTATTCCTGTTTGATTATTAAACATGTTTTTGAAAATAAGACATTTTCGCTGTACAGGGGATACTAAGGAAAGCCTATAGAGTGACAAAAAGCAGCAGATGTGTGTACAGTAAAATTATTAGTAATCTCACAGTTGGATTTTAATTTTGTAAACCTACCAGTGGAAATTTAGGCTTGATGGTAGCACATTTGGCATAAAGGCATCATCAATGAGCAGAGCAAATTTCCTGTAAATCTGACCATTTTTCAGAATCTTACATAAAAAGATGGCATTTAGGCTGATGGTGATGTCAGAGGAGAAATTTTGGCTGTGAAGCATGGAGAGCAATAAATGAATGTGCTCTGTCAATCACCTAATCAGATTTTGATTATATTTCCTGTTGACATAGTAAAATTCTGACATGTTCCCTTATTTCATTAGATGAAAAGTCACGGGGTCACCAATATCATCATGAATCATTTCCTGGAAACAGGAACCAACTGACTAATGACTGATTATCAACATTACAAGGTTACGGACACCAAAACAACACCTGATACTCGGTAGAGTTAGGGCTGGTGGATCCAGCAGGACAGTAGTATCCCGCCTCACAGAGTCCTGTCGGCTGGGACAAACCAGGCTGAGAGCAGAACATTCCTGCAGGAAACAACAACAGAATGAAATAACATTTATAAAGACATGAAAAAGCCTGACTGACACATTTTAAAATGAGGGGTTAGGTTATGATGATGTAGAACAAAAAGTCTATTCCTTCAGTACCAGCGGGGCAGGACAGGCAGGCCTCAGGGCTGGAGGCTCCCAGCCGGCTCTGCACAGTACCAGGAGGGCAAGGAAACTCCAGTCCAAGGGTCAGTCCTGTAGGACAGTAGTATCCAACAGGACAGAGTGCAGGCTGCATAGTACCTTCATCTGATACAGACCAAGAAGAATTATGAAACTCAGATGATGAATATCTTCTGCAGACTGACTATATAAAGAAACCATCTTTGTAACAAAAATTTATTTGATGTCTACTTTGATTTTTAAGATTGGCCATAAACAAAAAAGGGGGTGTGGTTTATGACTCATACTGCAGCCAGCCACAGTACTGCAATCAAGATTTTTTTGGCTTCACTTTTAAGAAGCTGTCATGTCATCCATCCTTATATACAGACAATGGATGAGACAATAAAATGAACAGCATATTCACAAATTTAAAACATCCGTGTAATGATGAAGCTGCGGAATAAAAGACATGGACATCCTGACAGGCTAAAATCAGTTGTCAGTTACAGATTACCTGAGACAAAGGTAGATAGATTCTGAACTGTCATTTGACAATAAAACTTGCTCAAGATAAATGGAGGTGTGAATGCAACCATTTTACCTCAAAATGTACTCAGCTTACTTCAGCAAAACCATGTGTTTTCATGAATAACTTTGGACAATCTACATAGAATCTGTTTGGATTTGCATAGTATAACAATTATTTGTGTCCTTTATATATATCTGCCTCCATAGCTCTGTCCCTTTTAATCTCTTAACATATTAAAAGCATGTCATCTAACTGGTCTGCCTGGTAATCTTTAGCAACTACTGCTGGAAAAAAATTTGCTAGAACTAAGTGTAATTCCTTTTAGTATAAAGCTGAAAGTTAAATGTAAGAAAAGAGAGTTCACGTTTCTCACCTGGACAGTAGTATCCAGGGGTACAGGTGGTGCAGTTGTCTTTATCTGTGTTGCCTGTTTCAGAGCTAAATGTTCCTGCAGGACAAGGTATGGGGACTTGTGTCCCACTGGGGCAGAAGAAACCAGCTGGGCACAGAGCTTCATCTGGCCTGCTAGATCCCCAGTTGCAATAAAAACCTGCCAAGCAATCACCTAAAACACAGAATGGAAAACAACGCATTCAACTGGAAGATAAAGTAGCAGAAATTGTTTTAAAAAATTGGAAAAATTACTGAAAAATATGAAACTATTTTATTTTCCAAAGACGTTGGGTGTACTTTATTGCATTTACCTGCTCTAAGCCCTCGTTGGCAGAAAATCCCAGGTGGACAGAGAGATCCAGTTCTGTTGTCAGTTGGGTTCGGCACTGTGGCACCCATCAGACAAAGAAACCCAGCAGCACACGGTCCAGAAGGTTGAACCAAACCTTCAGACCCACAAAACTGACCCGCTGGACACATTAGGCACTCACCTACCAACAAGTTGACAGCTCTGACCTCAGTGCAAACAGAAAAACAAGCTACCTGCCAGCTGAGATCAAACAAGACACTGACACTTCCAACAGTCTCTCGCTGCTAGAAGTGTCAGTGTCTGAAAGCAAACAAATTTGAGGAGGATGATCCGAGGAACAAAAAGAACATTTGTCTTGCAGCTTTTAACCCTCCTCTTGTGTTAGCTTTCTGTTACCATCTCTTATGTTAACGGGTCGGTTTTGACCCATGTCTTAAATCA
>JAPZDV010000024.1:14049618-14107807 GCA_029814665.1 Acanthurus lineatus | reverse complement strand
GTTCCTGACAAAGTCAAAAAGCCTTGGTGCGATAAACAAATGTATGTGGTTCTTTTATGCATTTAAAACTTAAAACGAGTCGGTGCTGACCCTAACACAAGAGGAAGGTTAAACTATTTAATTTTACTTGGGAGGTCAGATTGCAACAGTGTTTTGTAACTCTTGTTTAAAGGAAAATCAGATTTGAATGATCAGAGTTGATTGTTACACAAATATTTGAACATATGCCATAACAAATAATTTACTTTCATCATCTTTCTTCAAATTATTTTCAAGTAGTAGTAAAAGATAAGAAATGTTGATGGTTTTGACCTGTGTTGGTGAGACCCTGGCTGGGGTTGTAGGTGCCTTTGGGGCAGGGCAGGGGCCGACTGTCCGGGCTCTCCCTGGGACAGATGTATCCAGCTGGGCATGGCAGAGGGCTGGTGGGGCTGGGACTCAGGGACTGGCAGTGGAACCCAGGAGGACAGGGATTACACTCTCTCTGGCCTGATGACTCCTGGAACCAGCCTGGCAAAAACATTCAAACTGTGAGAAAATCTTCAAAAGTGCAGTTAAATTCATACAGCAAATAGCAAAATCTCTGTTTACCAGAAGGGCATGGTTTGCAATCATCTTTGCTCTTTCCTCCAGTCTCATTCTGGTAGGTGCCAGCTGGGCAGGGTGAGGGAGCACTGCTGCCCTGTGCACAGTAATGACCGGCTGGACAAACACCTCCAGACACACTTGACATGGGAGTAGCCGACTGGGATTCCTCTAGGCAGAAAAAACCTGGGAAGAAAAACTTCAATAAATGTGTAAAAAGCTACAGTTTTGTACAAAGAAGGCTAATGCATCACTCTAATAGGAATAAAATATCTGGCTTATGTCTGACCTGGCAGACATGATCCAGAGACTGCAGAGAGGCCGGTCTCTGAACAGAAGAAACCAGGACTGCAGCTGCGACACTGACTCTCATCCACAAGCCTGCTCTGCTCACTGTAACAAGATGTTAAAAAACTGGTAGCTTTGACATAGATAAGTAGATGTAAGATGATTTAATATAATTTGATAAAACTATTCAATTTCATCCCAGAAAGCACACCTTGGCAAGACATTAAATAAATACAAGGGATTACACTTCAGATTACACCTTTTCTGTTTGATCAGTTCCTCTATTTCATCAAAATGTTCTATTTTATTCAAAGAAAACTTTAAGCTGAACATGGATCTGAATGAATCTCTGTGGATTTGGTTACGTCTTAATACTTATTTGATCAAATGCTAGAAAAAGAAAATTGTCACCACAAACTACTAGACTTTAAAATCAGTACTTAGCACAAATCCCATCATGTCTTATAAATATCATGATTCAGGGTGATCAAAGACAAGAGGGACATGTAATTCAAAAGATTATAAGCCTGCAGAGATACAGAAAGTGCACCTGAATGTTCCTTTGGGGCATGGTTTTGGTACAGAAGTCCCCACAGGGCAGAAAAAGCCAGGAGGACATGGGGATCCGGTCACACTGTCTAGTGGTGAAGGTTCAGAGGCTCCTCCAACACAAACAAACCCTTCTGCACAAGGCCCGGTGGGGGAAGTCCTCCCTTTGAACAAACAGCGTTCAAGTAAGGTTTGTACCCCCTAACAGAGCAGCCATTTACCTCTAATTGTTTCTGAAATGTACTAGATCCATCCTATAGCTGCCTGTTAGATGTATACCTTTGAGAAATACATAAGTAAGTGAAAGGGTCAGAGGAGCTGATGCACTGTACCTGTTCCTCTACAAAACATCCCTGGGTCACACAGTGAGCACTGCCATTCCTCAACCATTCCTGACATGTTCCCATATGTCCCCGCCGGACAGGGACGCTGATTTTCTGATCCGCTGGGACAATAAAATCCTCTCTCACATGGAAGTGGGACTGTCATTCCTGACGTACAGATACAGTGCAGAATACATTTATCTTCCTGTATGCTAAAAGCCTTGTGGTCTTTTGTCAACCAGCCTCACCTTGATCTTGACAATAGAAACCAGCAGGGCACATCTCGCAGCTGCCCTGGCCTTGTCTGAGCTGGTAGCTGCCCGGAAGACAGGCTGTCTGTTTGACACTGCCCTGGAGCAACCATTAAAATTGATTCTATTAGAGTTTATATCTTGGAAACAAAATGCATTATCAGGCAAATAATCACGGTGCAATAATACAGCAGAGACCAAGAGAGATATAATACAGGAAGAAGACTGAGATGGTCAAGAAAAAACAGGAAGAAAACATCAATTGACATCAATAATATGCAGTAATGCACTTTTCATGACAGAATGAAACCCTGTGCAGAGACATCACATAGAATATTCAGCAGAGGTGACTGACAGTAGCTTGAAGAGTAACACTGGCTGGTTGACCTTCTCACAACAATGGCCTGCTGAGCAGACATGTTGTTGTGGTCTTTCAGAGCTCTGTCCCTCAGGACAGTAGTAGCCTTCTGCACAGCGGCCACTTGGCTCAGTTAGTCCTCTCTGGGTGCAGTAGTGACCCGGTGGACACAGCTGACAATCCTCCGCTGTAGATCCACCAAGAGAACCTAATGGATGGCACACCACATACAAATCAATTGGAAATTAATTCATAAAATACTATACTACAAAAAATATATATTTTTTTGTTTATCTATACACAGTGTTTGTTGACTTGTACAAAAAAAACAAACACCAAATCTCTTTGTCAGTAGACATAATGAAATCATTAAAAAAGATAATGTTGATTCAATATAAAGCACCTATTCCCTCATCAGTTTTCTAATTCATAAACATACAAAGGAGCTACAGCACATTTTAATAGGATTCTAGTAGTCAGCCGCAAGACAAGAATACAGTTACACGATTAAACCACTTTGTGATTGAAATTATTCATAGGCGCCCACGGGAGAGAAAGAGGGCTTTAATGGAAATGTTCATATTTCTCCGCATCACTGAACTGCAAAGATAGACACCAGTTCATGTAAGGATATTAGTGTTGAAAACTGACGTGTGCAGCAAAAGGGATTATGAGTTTCTCGGTTTGGTATTGTGTCTGATTACTCATTTACCATTAATTCATGACAGATATTTTGAAAAAAGGGAAATACTGGCTCGTCCTGAACTGTGTCTGTATTCAAAGAAAAAGAAAACAAGTGAAGTACGGTTGTCTTTAAATGATTAAAATTCATAAAAATCAAGCAATAAATAGGATTATTGGTCAAATCTAACAATTACAGCTTTATAACAAAGAGCAATTTCTCACTTTTTATGGTTCCAAGAGGGCAGGGCAGAGGAAGAGGGGTGCCAAGAGGGCAGTAGTGTCCAGTAGGGCAAGGGGTAGCATGAGGGTTCCCAGAGCCTTCAGGGCAGTGGTATCCTGCAGCACAGGGCCCTGCCGGGGCATCTAGACCAGTCTGGTTACAGTAAGAGCCAGGCTCACAGGGCTTGGGGTAGGCAGAGCCTTGGGGACAATAAAACCCTAAAAAAATAGACAAAAATGTTATCACTGAAATAAATCAACTTCAGAGAGACCAAAAGTCCAATCAGGAGGATTATTGTTCTTATGCACACTCTCTGGAGATGAGGGATGTTCTCTAACTCGCAACTTTTTTTCCCCACACTCTTATTTTCAACTTCTTCTGGCTTCTTCTCTAATGTTCCCACAGGCAGTAATTACTTTGCTGCCAGGACTTAAATGTATTTTTTGATGGTCTGACAACAGCAAGATATTTCGGTATTTCCTGCGTATCACCACCCAACCATCCTTAGCTTCTCAAGAGGAAAATTCAGCTCCGGCATTAGGTTTCCAGGTCTTTAAATAAGGTAATTTAAACACTCAGAAGTTCAGAGGTTCATCTTACATAGAATTTAGCAATTACCCCTGTTCCACTGAGATAATTTAATGATAGGCTTCAAAGGAAAAAGCTTTTCTTCATTTCTAACAATTTCCAAAACTAACCATGAAGAAAAAAGCTGAGCATTCATTCATATCCTGTCTTGGCCATCATTTTTTAAAAACAGTGTTTTAAAGGATGAGGCGGTACTTAAGCTGAAAAATGTTGCATGCACAGGACAGATCAGATGAAATTAGTCAGTTGTCACAGCAACTACAGTAAGTGGGACTACCATGTCATGAGCAAAGAAGATCACACTGAGTGCACAAGTTCACTGTCAGGATTTACCCACCCCGGGGGCATAAATCTCCTCTGTAGGTGGAACATGAATAATGTGGACTCCTAAGAAATGGCGGCGGGTGAGTCACAATATGGTCTGAATCTGCCCGTGGGGCCGCTACCACTTCGATCCAGCTAGTGTCTCTGCCTATAATAGAACATGGCAGATAAAGCATGAGACATGTCTCAGTTAATATCTTTGTCTTGCAGATAGGAAACCAAAGAGGAGCCTCTCTTATCTTTCTAAATGCTGATTTCAGTGAATTGATTGCCAAGGGAACAACATCTCTTTACAATGTACATTAACACTGGAAGATAATGATTAATTGTTAATGTGCATTAGAGGGAAGGACAAAATGAAAAACTGCTGCTCTAAGGGACATTTATCACAACATGTGAGGCTTTGCAGTCTAGTTGAATAGATTAAGAAAACTGATGTACTGCCCTCTTACAGGAAGCATTTATGTGTTAGTACAAACTGAAGAAACTCATATTTTTACCAGAATTACTAGAGTTACTGAAGCAGGGAAGATTGTGTATCCAGTAGGCGGTCCCTGTCTTTGTAGTATAAGCCTCCAGTATCTCACAAAGGCAGCTGAACAAAGAGGAGCTGGCTCTCGGTGTGGGGCTATCAGCACCTCCAGAACAGAAGAAACCTGCAGAACATAGACCTAACATAGGGAGGTTGAGAAAACGGATGCATCATATGATCTTGGTCAGTTAATTGGATCAAATTGTCAGATAGTCTTACTTTATTAATAATTATCTGAATCCCAAAAAGAACTGGACCAGGCTAATGTGATGTGTATGAAGCTGTGATGTACTGAAGCATTCAATAGATGTTACACAACTGGCCCACTATATTCTTTGAGCTTGTCCTTGACTGTTTGGGAATCCTGGTAAAGTCCCCCTACCTGTGGGCTGTGAGCCTCCAGAGCTGAGACAGTATTTCCCTGGGGGGCAGGGGTTGCAGTGCGATGGAGAGGAAGCTCCAGGCTCTGGAAGGAAGCTGCCAGCTGGACAGGGTTTAGGTGTCTCACTACCCTGAGGACAGAAGTGGCCCGTGGGACAAACATCTCCATAAGTCCAGGAGACAGGAGAAGGCTCAGTGGACCCCAGGGAACAATAATATCCTGTGGTAGATAATGCGATTAGACATCTTACTGAAAACACTGCAACATTTACAATGTGTGAGAAGTGAATCATGCTATTCGGGAGCTTAATGCAGTGCTGGAATACAGGAGAGGAAAAGCACTCCTGTAGCTCAGTCATCATTTCCCATGGTGATGCAGGACTGTCAGACCTGGGCTGCAGGGTCCAGTTGGCTCTGTCAGAGCATTGCTTTTGCAGAAGGAGCCAGGGGGGCAGGGGGAGCAGTCAGTCAGGGACGTCCTGCCGGCTAATGGACCGACACTACCCATCGGACATGGAGATGGCACAGATGTGCCCTCCATACAGTAGAAACCTGAGAACCATGGTGTGTCATATTTTATTAAATCCTTCAGTTCACCTTTGTTTCATTGTGCACCTTTCAAAGCATGCATGCCAGTGCACAGGTGCTTTTTCTATTACCTGGTGGGCAGGTGTTACAAGTGGATTGTCCAGATGAAGACTGAAAAGTGCCAGGGCTACAGATGGCTGGCTCAGCACTTCCATGCGGGCACGCATGGCCAGGTGGGCACTGATGTCCTGTGACACAGTCAGATAAATGTATAAACTCTCATCTGGTGCCTTTTTGTGCACAATGAAAACAAGAGTAATGTGCATATCAAATACGGTACTAAAGCGATAATATCCTTTTAAAAACATTTATGTGGCAATGATCCATTAAAAAAAGCATGGCTGCTGGATTTTAACATGCCCAATGTGGTACCATGGCAACAAAGCAATGAAAAAAAGAGAGTGACTGTGAGCAGTATTCATCCTGTACAAAAATCCTGTGGGAGGCAGGGAGAGGAGATCACAGGCTCAGCAGCAGGGGCCCAGGCTCTGACAGGAACAAGCCTGAGACTCTTAATATGTTCTGGGCCATTTTATGCTCAAATTAGCGGCATGTCTTTTTGATAAGAGGTGGAAAGGGGACGAGGATGCCTTTCAAACAATCTCAAGGTGTGCACATCATGTAAGAGGAGGAGGAGGAGGAGGAGGAAAGCTCATCTCAGGCATAAAATCACCTGGTAGTAAGTAGTGACAAGTTGAGATAGTACATGCTGTGTTAAATGAAAACCCACAAATATCCTTTGTTCATTCAGTTTTTGGTTTTTCAGATTTACTCAAGCTATACCCAAGTGATAAAAATACACTGGATTAAAAGACAAGGCCTTGCTACAAACTGACTGTGTTGCTGTTTTTTTGGTCTCTAAAGTCAATATTACATATATAATATACATATAATATACAGTGTTACTGTTAGCAGTGAGTAATTTAAGTAAAATTTGGTCTTCCAGCCGACCAGCATCATCATGTGGGTAGAACCATTTGAAAACAAAATGTACTGGAAATGATGAGGTATTGTGTTAAAAAAAAAAGAACACACAAAAGGAAATGATGAAGTGCAGAGACTATGATAGTTAAACCAGAGCTGACCCCTGATGATGTGCACTATACCTGGCTGATGTGCCGACACTGATCCCTGTGGACAGAACCACCCGGGGGGGCAAAAGAGGTCGACAGAAGTCTGAGCCCACGAGGGGCAGTAAGAACCCGGGTAACAAGCTTCACAGTCAGCCTGGGATTCAGCCCCAGACCTCCCCAGGAAGGTACCTATATGTAGACAAATCATCATGTGAGCAGAATCAACTTCCCCTCTACTTCTTTATCTCTCTCTCTCCCTCTCTCTGTCTCTCTCTCTCTCTCTCTCTCTCTCTCGTACGCACACACAGTAATGGAAATAGTATGGCATAACAGTGTCATGCATGCGCTGCATAGATTGTTCCATTTATTCACTTGGTTAAGTAGCAAACTGACCATTATGACAGTTTTATTGGACTCCCATTAGGTTTTACAGCCCCCTCTAAAGTTCTAGATACATTAAGCTATTATATTATACCTCAGGGGGCTGTATGGTACTGTACAATACCTCTGGAGATAGTGTAATAAAACACAAGAGGTCAGACACATCACTTCATTCAGGGATATGTATGGGGATTAATAAAGCAAAATGTTGAATACAAATGGTACGAAAAAAAAACAATTCCCATTTTTTTCAGAGTTTGGCTGGATGTGATGGTGTTCTACCTGGAGGGCAGGGGCTTGGCTTTGCACTCCCTTTAGTACAATAATGGCCTGGAGGACACACATTACCATGGAAGTGACCCAGCGTTGAATTGCCAGGAAGTGGGAATGGAGATGTGGTATCTCCTGTAACTGAGACAATAGACCTTTATTGGATGTCATTACTCATCAGGCTAACGAGAGAACTAAAATGCCAGAGCCATTTTTCTGCAAGCCCAAAGAGAAAGATATTACAAAGAGAAAAGCAGAGGGGACTAGTAAATGTTCTGTGTAGACCTCCTGAACACTGTGAAGCCAAAGGCCATTAAAATGTTAAATTAAAACAGAAGAGCATTGAGATAAAGTGGTGCACAGTACAGTAATTTTCCAGCCCTTGTGTTTTTTTCTATTAGGTTATACAACAATATTATTCTAAGATAACCAGTTCTGCATGATGACCTGCTGTTATGGACACTATGTAGAAGACACAAATAATCAGTGTGTTACCTGTGGTATTACCCAAAGGTGTGGCTGTCCTGGATCCCTCTGTGCAATAAAAACCTGGGTTGCAAGGCCCAGATGGTGAGGAAAGGCCGACCTCAGCACAGAAATGTCCAGGCAAACAGGGTTGACATACCTCTATAGAAACTGCCCCTGGTACACAAAAGATACAAGATAAGTGTGATCTAAATGCCAAAATATGGCATTAATTAGCTTCAAGTGCAAAAGTAGTTAATGTTTTCTGCTGGACAAGTGTGAGAAGCTCTTTCATTGATTAAAAAACAAATCTGGATTAACGTTGCCTATGACCTCAGTTAAAACAGCCTATTTGATTTAAATGTCACCAACAGTGTGTCTGTGTAATTTTTCAGGGTTGTTTTTTACCATCTATGGAGTTAAAGGTGCCTGTGGGGCAGGGGACCATATAGCTGGTGCCCTCTGGGCAATAAGACCCAGCAGAGCAGTGACCTCCTGTTGGCCCCCCCTCTGGTCGGGCAGAAGTAGAACCTTGAATGCAGAAGTAACTGGAAGGAAAGAGAAGATGAGGACACAGATAGTGAGGAGGGGGATTGGGATATTGTGAGTGACAGACCAGATAAACAGAGGCAGAGACAGAGATTAAGGTAGGTTTTAATTACAGACAAGGGAGATAGAATTAAACAGACACAGGATCATAACTTGCATAGTCTATTTGTGAACATGATGAAGTGTGTGTTCAGTCTGTCTGTGTTTACCCAGGAGAGCAGACCCCAGTGGGAGCAGCCAGTCCAGAGGAACTGCAATATGTCCCTGGTGGGCAGAGCTCACAGCCCGACTTATTGGACAACCCCATCTGCCTGCTAAAGCCACCAGCTGGGCATGGGAATGCTACACCAGACTGCGTTCCTGTAGATAAATAGCGCATAATATCTACAGATGGTCCAGGACTAAACATCACAGAACAGTGTGTGAGGACAACCCTCTTCTTGAATAATGCACATAATAGCCATTTGCATAATTAGAAAGTCATTTACTGTTACAGCCACTTGTTTAGAAGAACACTTAAAACAAGGACAACATTCATCAACATTTAAAATGCAGTACGACACATTATTATAATTAATCCATCTCACTGAACATCACAAGCGTCCTATTTATATTTATGTCTGATTACATGATGTAATATTGCATGTATGTAATGAATGTGTTGGAATAGCTACACTATTGTACACTACCTGGTGGGCAATAGTGTCCTTTAGGACACAGCATGGGAGTGTGAGTCCCTGACACATGCCCAGTGTCAGCATCCACTGAGCCGGCACAGTAAAACCCTGCTGGACATTTGACACACTCTGCCTGTGGAGAAGTAAATTATAAACATAGTTTTTTATTTCAACGCAGTACAAACACAAATTTTATGACTACAGATGTTCATATCTGATTACAACAAACATAAACACTTGAGATACTTGTGTTGGAGATTCTACAGTACACACAGATGTTGCTAGAACATTTACCCTTTGATTACAGGAGAACCAAGCATTCCCCAAAATAAGCAAATAACACAACCTCAAGTTACATTAAAAAGAAAACATCTTTTATAGGTCATATACAGTTAAGTTAAACTGAAATACTTGATCAAGTTTTAGAGTAATGCATAATGACTGTAAAACAGTTATTATAGTCACTTAAATTGTATAATAAAGACAGTACATCTTGCCTATGGGCCTGTAGGATACTTCAGAGAATTAGCAGTCTATTCTTCCTCATTTTCCTCACCTGTCCAGGTAGACTCTGGTAGGTCCCTGGTAAGCAGGGTACCTGTCTATCTGATCCAGGTGGGCACATGTTTCCAGGTGAGCAGGGTATAGAGGCCAGTTGGCTGTTGTTTTTAATTCCTGAGCAGTAAGATCCAGCTGGACAGATATGAGTAGGGAAAGAGAGCCCTCTGGTGACACACAGGAAACCTACAAAACAAAAAAAAAGGGACATTGGTGTGCAGCCACAGACAGTCAAGAATGGATTATCCCCTGATAAATAAAGTTATGTAATGGTAGCTTTATCTTTTGGCAGATAAGCAGACACACAATGAAATGCTAAAGCAGGAAACAGGTGCTAAATTAGCTCTAACCTGGAGGGCAAGGCAGGCAGTCAGAGAGATTACTGTTTCTGGTGTTGTTGCTGTAATGTCCTATGGGACAGGGTAGTGGTGCTGAGGAGCCCTGAGGACAGAAATGACCCTCAGGACATTGGTCACCTGTCGTCCCTCCATCCTCTGGTGTGGGTGACTGTGCCCCAGAGACGCAGTAGTACCCACCACTGCACTGACCCGTTACAACACCCTTCCCAGGGGACGCACAGAAGGAGCCTGGTTTAATAGGGAATAAAAGGTGAAATCGAGTACAATGGGAAAGTAGCCTGAATTTCAAGCACCCTGTAATCCATTAATCCCTGTTGAGGTACAGTAATTATCTAATTATTCTGCTGCTTATCTGTCAAGGTTGTCCTAAACCCTAATTCACCTACGTAACCTTAAGGCAAGTCATTATCGTTAGCAGTAAATGGTGTGTGACCTGGAGGGCAGGGCAAGCAGTCCTGTGGATTTGTCATGCTGGTGTGGGGGTTGATGGATCCAGCTGGACACAGGTGCTGGTGTTTGGACCAGGTCCCGGACGGACAGTAATGACCCACTGGACAGTCATAACTCCTCGATAGAGAGCCATTATTGCTGCCAGGACAATAAAATCTAAACAGAAAACAGAAAGCTAGAGGCATAAAAAACATGAATAGTATGTATAGTTACAGTGCCTTTGTAATGCATCATGCTTATAGTTAAATTTTGTGCATGTATGTATGTGTGTGTGTGTGTGTGTGCAGAGTGACTGGGTGCAGCTGAGTTCACCCCTGGGGACAGGTGTTGCAGCTGGCTTGGCCGTCTTCTGTGCTGATGGTTCCCAGGGGGCAGTGCTGAGGAGCCGCGGAGCCTTCAGAACAGTAATAACCTGGTTGTTTGAAGACAAGAGTCATGAAAGAAGTGCACACTCAAGCACACACACACACTAAGACATGCACAACCCACAGGGGATGGTGTTAAATTTCTGGTGTCAACAGAGCAGCTGCTTATGTTTGGCCCTATTAAGCTGAAAGAGGGTTTTGTTTACCTGTTCGCTAAGCTGGCTCTGGGATTATGTGCATTTTAAGCCTAATAATGTTCTTCAAAATTTCCATTTTCCTTTGTAATTCCTACAATGCTATGCAAAGCATATTTCTCAGCTGTCATTTCCTGTCGAAAAAATAAAGCTTCCTGATTACATTATCCCCATGTTTTCCATCTGACTGCTTTCAAGCATGTTCTTTTGACAAGATTCTCTCTCATTTCTTTGAAAAACAAGACACGCATGTCAAATCTGAGGGATCCAATAACCTTTTGGGCACGGTCCTCCCCGACTGTCTCTCAAAGGAGGGTTGGGGCGATCTGCACCCTGTAGACAGAAGAAACCTTCCCAGCATTTTCCTGAAGGCGATGAGAGACCCACAGCATCGCAATAGTAACCAGGGAGACATGGCTGGCAATCCTCCTGAGAGGGGGGAAATGAAACAGACAAAGAGGGAGGAAGGAAGAAAGAGGGGGAGAGGAAGACAGAGAGAGAGAGGTAGTAGGAAATTGAAAAAAAGAGAGAGTACCTCCATGAAAAATTGATTAGGGATTTGGTATTGATTGACTGTCACAAGGAAAGACAGAGAAAGCATCGTAAATTAATGTATGAACTGTAGAGGTCTCATATAAGAGGGCTGTTTGTTTCAAAGCAGAGCACAAGAGAGATCTATGTGATGCTGTCTGCATCAGAGTGTCCAAATTAAATAATAATAATGCAATACAAGTAAGTAATAACATGAAATGAATAATAGATGACTAATACAAATAGGGGCGAGATATATAACCAAGAAAAAATCCAACTAATTTCTTTTTCATTTTACTTTTTTAACATCAGCATAAGTTTTTATGTTAGCATACCCTTTCTTCAAAGTCAGATTTTATTTTACGCACCATTATACCTCAGCGACCGTTTGAATAAATCAAGACAAACAACGTAGAGCCACTTACACAACGTAATTTTATGTGTTTTGCATTACAAAAAAATCCAGAATAGCAGTTTTATTTTATCCCTACATAATTTTTCACAATCCACAAAACAAAATTTGACATTTCTAGACAACGCTCCACCCTGGTGTAATTTTGAGGGGACAGACTTCTCTCTCAATCACTGTCAAGAAGACATATGAGTGCGATATTTAGTCAAAGTGACCTGGGAGATTAATTCGGTGAGGTTGGAGAATGTTCCACGTGGACAGGGCAGAGGATGGACGGTGGCCTGGGGGCAGTAATGACCGGCAGGACATGGCCCTCCCTCTCCTGGTGAGAGACAGAGATCAGCCGCCATTTGTCAACCATCTCAAAATAGAAATACTGATGGAGAAGCATTACTACAGAGAATTGTAATGACAACCCAGCTTTCTCAGCTATTGGTAAGAAATGTGCAACCATCAGACCTTCCTGTATG
Organism: Acanthurus lineatus; assembly: GCA_029814665.1. Lineage (NCBI taxonomy): Eukaryota > Metazoa > Chordata > Actinopteri > Acanthuriformes > Acanthuridae > Acanthurus > Acanthurus lineatus. The sequence continues at coordinate 14,095,382 of JAPZDV010000024.1, read as the reverse complement.
TGTGAACATGCAGTATGTTCATAGTAAATATGTTTTTTTACCTGCAGCCCGTGAGACAGGTTGTGGAGACATGTTTCCATGTGAGCAGTAATATCCTTCCTGACATGGTCCAGTGACAGCTGTGCCATTTCTGGAAGAGCAGTAATGGCCACCATCACACTGTCTGCACTGAGAGACAGACCAGTATCCTGGGTCAGGACCATAAGTTCCCTCTGGACAGCCTTTCAAGTCAAACCCAGTTCCCTCTGGACAGTAAAAGCCTGGAGACCAAATAAAATATCCCAAAATATGAGCTAAAACAAAATGTTGCCAACTGCATCACTTTTTTTCCCTAATCATTGTGAATAGTTTTAGTTTTTGTTACATATTCTCTCTGCTTATTTCCTAATACTTGCATACAAATGAAAACATATTTTCAATGTAATTTTAAAGGGCACACAAATGACAAACCTGCAGGACACAAGTAGAGAGAACCAGACACACAGTACCAGCCTGGCACACAGGGCTCACACTGGGTAGCGTGTGTAACAGTGACATATGTCCCTGGATGGCAGGGCACAGGTTGAACAGTTCCCTCTGGGCAGTAGAAACCCTCGGGACAAGGTCCTCCTGTAATTCCATCAGTAGGGGTGGGTGTAATGGCTCCCTTTGTGCAGTAATATCTGCATTAGAGACATGAAAAAAACTCTAAAGCACAAATTATGTTCATTTTATGTGCACAAAGGGCAGTGATGGCTACTTTGGAAACATTTGATGACAAGATAAAAGAATTTTTTCACGAGTTTGTACTAAATAATGATAAAGATACAAGTACTATGTGTTTCCTAAGTCCATCAGAGTTAGATGTACCCCTTGTTGCAAAGTCCAGTAGGTTTAGTGAGGCCAGCAGAGTCGCAGTAAAATCCTCCCAGACAGGGTTTGCAGTCCTCCTGGAAACGCAGGCCTGAGCTGTTGGACCAGCTTCCCTCAGGGCAAGCCACAGGAGCTGTGGTGCCTGTGAAAATGACACAACTACCCGCTCAAATTTCAACTCCAGCAAGCGGAGGAGCACACGGGAAACTTTTTCAAGACTATTAAAAGATGACAAGACTAATGCAGTTTTTTTGTTTGGCAATACAATACACTGTGACAACGTTTTACACACTGTAAGCAGAATTTAAGTGGAACAAATTTGCGAGACACTCTTAAAAAGCACCCATCAGAGCATGCAGCATTGAGCAACTTAGGAGGAGACAGAGTTTACCCCCCAGCAGCTTTTTTCAAAGCATGGGTCAGTGCCTCGGGTCAGAAAAAAAACAGTACACAAAATAATTTCAAGAAAACTGAATCAAAAGTTACAAGATAAATGTTGTCAGAACTTCCTGTAGGCCAAATGGTAATTAGCATGAATAAAACATTGAGGCCCTTGAACATAATATGGTAGAATGTTAATATCCTGACACTGTATAAATTTGGTTACATTAGCATATAGAAAAAGCTGCATCAGCACTGGATTACAAAAAACAATTATTTTGTTAATGCGGAAACCTTAATAACTTGATAGATTTAAGGTATTAACAGTTTAACAACAGTGAAGCAGCTGCTGGTGACTGACTGCTTATTAAGGGAGGACAAGTCAGCTACCTGAGGGGCAGTATTGACCAGGTGGACACAGGGAACCTGAGAGTCCATCCAACGGGCTGGGTGACGATGCTCCCTCTCTGCACCAATAACCAGGATGGCATGGTCCTTAGGGTAAAATAATATACTGACATCTCTTAACCAGTATTAAACCCAAAGCTATCCGAACTAAAGTGAAAAAAAAGTTTATGTAATTTGGGTGAACCTCCCACCTAAATATTGAAAACATATCTCATCTAGTTTATCTAACCACAAACTATGGAAAACATAAGAAATTACAGCTTGTTTTTTGGAATTTCAGTAAAATGTTTCAAATGAAGATGAAAGATACAATGAAAAACTGAAGCAAAGAAGGGAATAGATGTCTCGTTTTTCTTACCTGCTGGCTCAGACAGTCCCACAGACGGACAGTAGTGTCCAGCAGCACATGGCATGCAGTCAGTCAGGCTGTGTGCGTGCTGTCTTGGGTTGAAGGAGCCTACGGGGCAGGGGTGTTGGTTGGGGAGGGTGGTACCTGCAGGGCAGTAGTGTCCTTTAGGGCAGGGCCTCGGCACAGAGACATTGGTTCGTCTCAAATCACAGTAGTAACCTTAAAAAAGGAGACACATGCTTATTTTTTTAAAATAGGACTGCCAGTATGGTAAGTGCCTACGATATGGTGATGAAAAATAAGCACTTAAACATTAAGAATATTTATTTCAACTGGCAAAGTCAAGTATTATAAATGGAACACATTCATGTGAATGAGCCACTTAATAAATAAAACCCTTGCAGTGTTGTTTAAGAGCTGCTTTTCATTGCAGCCTTTTCAGCATAACAAAAAGAGCACAGGGTTGTGTATTATTAATATTGTGTATTAACTACAGCTTTTGCTCAGAGGTTTAAAGAAGTAAAGTTGGCTCCTACCTGCCTCACAGACAGTGCAGGCTGCCTGCTTCTCTCTGTCCTGGTAGGTTCCTGATGGACAGGGCTCTGGAGCTGCGCTACCCTGTGGGCAGAAGTGACCTGGAGGACATGGCAGAGCTGTAGCCACAGGCTGACCAGGAGGACACCAATAGCCTAAGGTGACAACAGTTGATTGCATTAATAATATATCTTTATGAAACAAGCAATTGCCATAAAGTTTTTAGCACCAGTAAAGTATGGCTTAGTGTTTGGACTGACCTTGGCTGCAGGGTCCAGTTGGGCTCCTGAGACCTGCTCCTCTGCAGTAGAGACCAGCAGTGCAGGGCTGACAGCCAGACTCACTGGTCAGACCTGACACTGCTGAAAAAGTACCAGCTGGACAAAACTCTGGTCCTCCTGAACCTTCAACTGTAAAGAGAAACAGAATATCCCTTAATTAATCCAATCTAATCTACTCATTCATTGCCTTTACATGGATATGCCTATTCTTGGCTGTGGGGCAAAAAGGCTTCTACAGAGATACATTGGGTAGGAAGTGCAGAGACACCCCACGCAGGTCAACACAAATAGACTAAAGATGACTCACACTCATACTCATGGGTAATTTAGGGTGTTCAGCCCACCTGAGTCACAGCTACTGCTACTTTAGACTCTCTAGTCCAGCTAATTTGCATGTCTCTGGGCTGCAAGAAGAAAGTGAGGAGTCATAAAAAATACCCAGACATAAAAAGCTGCCCTTTGAATATAGAATGAGATATGACAGGCAGTTTCTTACACTGTGTAAGTTAACTCTTGTTTTGCTTTTCAAATTCTGAGTGGCAGCGACCAGAAGTTAAAATACGGTGGTCATACTATGGATACAGATTTTTATCTTCCCTTTGAAACTAAAGTTAACTACTTTTCCTCCTTTTTCTCCAAGCACTTTACTGTATGAGTATCAATAGTCATAAAAACTTTGCGGGCAAGTTATTGATAAATCTGTTTTAAGGCAGTGAAGCCGGGCCTACCACAGTATGTCCCAGGTGGACAGATGCTGCCTGTTTCTCCATCTGTTGGTCTGGCCTCAGTTGCTCCACCCACACAATAATACCCAGGAGAGCAGGGACCCATCGGCAAAGCCAAACCTTTTGAAGAACATAGGTACATTTGTTATTTGCATTTGAATACACAAATCATTATGTATAAGTTGCCTTGATACTGACAACCCCTTCAGCAGAATAAGGTTATGAGCCCCAAAACAGCAGGGAAACAAGTTGTTTTATCTACTCAGTTTGTATTATCTACTCTTTCCCTCTTTTTTTCTATTGCACCATCATCTTGTCCTTTTATTGAACTGCAATAAAAGTGTCAACTTGGTGTAAATAAGGAAAAAAAATCTTTAAAATACATTGTAAAATGCACCATGATTATTGTTTGAGGCAATGTACATTAATATATTCTGCAATGCTATTTTCTAGAAAAAAACAGTGTCTCTTCATATACAGATAAATGTATTTTTAATTTTTTTTTTTTTTTTAAATAGATGTCTCTTAAATGTTAGTCATGGACAACATTGTGTCTGTTTCAAGAGGACCTCTTTTTGATTGTGATGAAATATTAGACATACAAACAAACACTGCCATATATAACTGTTAAGTTCCACTGTGCAAGTTCTGAGTGAGAACTAATATGTAATGTTAGCTGCATATTCGGTCAGAATGAATCCTCAGTTTCCTTTAGAAGAACCAGTTTTACAAACCACTGACATACTGCCTGAATAAGTATTTGATTCTGAGTCTCAAAATACCTGAGATATTACAGAAGGCTCCTGGTGGACAAGGCAGGGGCTCTGAGCTGCCTAAGGGGCAGTAATAGCCCACCTGGCAGCGCCCTCCTGTGGAAGTAGCTGGACAAAGACAGTTGGCATTTGTGTAATTGTCCAGGTCAAAGGGCTGGGAGTTCCATGCTGCTGACACGCAGAACCAACCTGAGAGGAACAAAAGAAAGTGATGTCCAGATGTTTTGACTGCTGTCTCTTTTTATGATATACAAACACTCTTGCTGCTGACACACAGTAGCATCAGATCACATGATGATTTCCTCAGCACAGGGTAAGAGACAACGCTCAACAGAGCATGAAGACAGAGCAAGGTGAGGGAGGTGAGTCATGTGATCATTTAAAGATTATGTCTTAATAAACCAGGTAGCTCCTGTTCTAATATCTGCCAAAGACTTCTGTGCATGAGGGGGTTGGCATATGGAGCCAAGCTGTTTTGAGCTTTTGCACATAAATGAACAACATAGAGGGAATTATCTAAAAGCTGTTGTTGTTGCTGAAATGGTTGAGTAAGAGTGTAAAGAGAGGAGAAGCAAAGTGATGACTGATGTGGCTGGTTTCAGCTGTGATGTTTCGTGCTTAATGTGCACTCTTTGTTCCCTGCTGCCAAGTCTTCCAGACTGCTTTGGACTGGCTTACCGGCCCCTAGAGACAAATAGGCTGGCACAGAGGATAAAGTCCTGACACTGAGAAACCAGGCTGTATCGCTATCTTTGCTCGAAATAAACAAAGACACTTTTACTGACCAGCCTTGCATTTTCCAGACACTTTGGTCAGCCTCTCTTTCTCACAGTAGTGTCCTGGAGGACAAGGCAGGCAGCTGTCCAGACTCTGAGTCATGGGCTCTGGGTTGTAGTATCCACGAGGACAGGGAAACTGGGTGGCGTGCCGTGTGCCTGTGCATGTAATACAATTAGATTTCAAACAAGTGCTACATGCCATGTCAGCGTTTTGGATGAAAATACTCTTAATAAAAGCTGAGGGCAGATTGTAACTTAACGAGGATTCTGAGTAAAGTCACACTCGTTTTTTTTTAGAGGTTATGCAGGATTTACAAAACTGTTGTATTTTTAATTAAATAATAAAGGAACACAATCATTACTAATTGCGTTTTGGACGAGTTTACCATCCGGGCAGTAGAATCCAGGGGGACAAGGGAACTTTGTAAAGTTGCCAGTCTTTTCTGCACAGTAGTAGCCAGCCGGGCAGCGAGAACACATGGACTGGCCTGCGAGGTGGTTGTAGGTCCCAGCTGGGCAGGGCACCGGGCTCGCACTACCATCAGGACAGTAATGAGCTGGTGGGCAAAGGCCTCCTTCTGAGCCTGGAGAGGAAAAACCAATTAGATGCAGTAAATTACTGAGATTATAACTGCTAAGCCTTTAATGTGATGAATCATGTGATAAACCCTGATTAATTCAATAATCATTCAGTGAACAAAACATCCTAACACATTCAGTTTTCCTGCATTTATCAGCATCTGCTTCTCATCTATCTGATGCTTATTCATAAGATTTCTCTCCACACATTATATATTAGTTCTGCACTCCACTGTGTCAGTTCATGTATAAACTACATTCATTATTAATTATTGATTAATTAATGCTGAATTATTGCACTGACATTTGAAGATGGCCAAACTAGTTTCACCCTGCAGGAAAAGATGGGATAATGATGTTTATCCCAGAAGCACAAATAAAAAATAACAAGCAATGATTACAAAACAAAAATTCCATTCTACCTGTGGCTGCTGTGTCTCCCCCTGGACAATAAGATCCCCCTTTACAGAGTCCAGATGGATGAGTGAGACCTGCAGTGCCACAGAACTGACCCGCAGGACAAGGACGGCAGCCAGAGATGTCTGTCTGATAAAGACTGCAGCCAAAAACATGCACACAGCAACAAACATATTCAGATATATAGTGAAACAAAAGGATTAACTGCTTATTATTTTGCAATTGCATGCACCAACTTGTTAGAGTAGGTTCCTGGTGGACAGGGCAATGGAAGACTTGTGCCCTCTGGACAGTACATCCCCTTTGGACATGCTCCTCCCACTCCTGTGCTAAAGTTACCATCTGGGTTCTGAAAGTTTACTCCTGGAGATGTCACACATTTGAGGTTAGTTTGGTTGTTCAGTCTGTTTAGCAACACACTGGCCCTTATGTATCGTAGCAGAACTTTTTTCTAGGGTTACAGTTCATTTAATTACCTGCTAGGCAGTAGTAACCAGCTAGACAGGGCCCAGTAGGTTCAAACAGACCCCAGTCCTCACAGAAGAAGCCTGTGAGCACAACATTCAGGATTCAGAAGTGCAGTTGCAATAAGGAATGGTCTGTATTGAATTGTTGAATTGTAAAACGTCTATCTATCCTCTAACTGATTAAATGTGATAAAACTCTACTGTTGTCTTTCATTTAAATCACTTAGTTCCAACACATATAGCAAACATGTTACTCAATACATATCATTTAACTTGGCTCACTAAACATTTTATGAAAAACTTTGCAGTGTCTAGCAAAGCAGTGAAGTCAACCACATGACAATACTCTCACCTGCTGGACAAATGAGGCATTGCTCCACTTGACTGAGGCCAAACTGAGAGCTGTATGTTCCAGGAGGGCAGGGCAAGATACCTTCAACACCACCACCGAGACAGTAATGTCCTGCTGGACAGAGCTGGACACCTTCTCCTGACAGACAGTAGGTCCCTGAGGGGCAGTCGTCACACGCCTCAGCCCCTTCACACAAGAAGAAAGTAAGATAGTGAGCATCATCGGTGTTTTATATATCAAGTCAACAGCTTTATATGTTATACAGGTCCATGAAATGAACTGTCTATACCTGTAGTGTTTGAGTATGTTCCATCAGGGCAGATTACAGGAGAAGTTGAGCCCACGGGACAGTAGTGTCCAACTGGACAAATGTCCCCAGTCACACCGTCTGAGGGCATCGAAGACATGGCGCCTCCTGAACAGTAATATCCTGTAAATCAGTAGATACAAAATTTAATGACACAGAAGTGATTAGGCTCACTTGATGCTCAGTTTTTTCCACTTGTATTGCTTTGTGTGACAAATAAAAATCACTCGACATCATTTATGGACAAAAAGTAAAAGGAGAAAGGAGAGACATCTTCACCTGTCCATAAAATAAGTTTAAAATGGTCATAAGTAAATTACACTTCACCATACATTTTTTTAAATTCTATTCTCCACTGAAATTCATAAAATATTTAACAATCAAACCAATTAAATAAACTACCTCTATCACAGGTTCCAGAGGGCTGGCTGAGTCCAGTGCTGTTGCAATAGAGTCCTGGAGGGCAGGGCCAACAGGAGGACAGGTTTTGAGCTCCCACAACACTGCTCAAGGTTCCAATAGGGCACGGGTGCTGCTGGGGGTACTTTGTCCCTCGTGGACAGACGTAGCCTGCAGAGCACACACCTCCAGATGCCACAGCAACCTGTGAGAGTATTGGAGTAATCATAACATATGAAAAAGTTTGATCATTTTTGGCTTTCAGTTATACTTAGGAGTTTAAAAGTTGAAGTTGTGGGCAGTTCGAGTTGGTAGCTGTCATTCATTTCCCACGCACAACCAGAAGCTTATCCAAAAAAACACTTCAAACAAGATTATTTATTTAAGCAATGCGAACTTGAACTAAATGTGCCTCTGATTACATATTCACATCCAATGACAGAAAATGCTTTAGCAGTCAAAGGTGTGTGAAATTAATTGCTGCCATCAGATCAGCTACACAGCCTTCAATTAAAAAGCAAAAACATTGAAGTTATGAGCAGGATATTCCCATTCCTGTGCTATTAAAAAACACAGACGCCTCACATTTACCATCACTGTATTTGATGTTTAAATAACAACAAGTTACAAATAAATACATACATACTACATATAAGGCATTAGAATATGGTCTGTTTTGCCATCATTGCATATTAAACATTTTTTGAATGATGAAAAAATACATTATAAAGATATGTTGGTAATTAGATGTGAAATTACTTTCCACTCGATTAAGAGTGAGAGTATTTCTTTTCTCATTCTCTGATCACAACTTCAGATTTATATCTGAATTTATTTAAAGACTCAGCCATGAGAGTAACTATTTCTTTCTATACTGTCACCAAAGAAACGTGCACTGTGAAAATTAAAAATTAATCATCAAACACCTTCATTTTAACAGCTTTTTCCTTCAGTTACATACTATTAAGTTTTCACTACATCATCAGTTCTGTCTAAGACAAGATGCTGAAAGCTGAGTTATCCAAGCTATTCATCATTATGTCTTACTGGAGTAGCAGTGAGGGCTCCAGAGGTACAGTAGTGTCCCGGGTCACAGAGACCTTGGTGGTCAGAGAGACCGGCTCTGCTGCAGAACCAACCAGCCTCGCATGGCCGACAATGCTGCACACTATCACCGCCCAGCTGGTCAGAGTAAGAGCCCTGAATAATAAGACAGTATATTTTTACATCATAAATATAAATTTGAATGAGGGTAAATGCAGTTCATGGTGCTTATGTGCAAAAGTAAAAGATACAGGGCACATGAGTGACTAAGAAGTCACAGATGAAATGAGAAAAAAGCATATAAAACAAGGGCAAGCAGCTGGATTGACACGCACCTCCCACATACTAACACACTGATACTGACCGGTGGACAGGGTCGAGCTACTGAGGACCCAGGAGGACAGTAGTGTCCTGTGGGACACATTGATGTCTGGGACAAGCCTGTTTGGTTACACAGTCGACCTCCTTGACACTCCACACATGACTGTGCACCTCGATGCTGTGAGGATTCAAATTAAGGACAAAAGGTATAACTTAAAACATTGTTTTATCTTATTTATTTCAACAGTATATTTCAGTGGAAGGGCACTTTTTGTTCTGTAAGGACTATTTCCTACCGGCTGAAAGCTGCCCAGAGGACACTGTTGTGCCATGGCTGCACCCTCAGAGGCATAATAACCCTCTTGTGCTTCATTCTGAACAGGTGAAGCTGAACCACCCGTACAGTAGAAACCGGGAAAGCAGGGCCCTGAGGGTGACGTGTTGTTAGGACCCGAACAATAGAAACTGAAAGCGAGAGAAAAAATATGGCATAAAGAACAGAGATTTCTATTCCTCTAAAATAAAAATGCAGGTATCTGATGAATCATATCCATATCTGTATTGTAATGGCTTTACCCTGGTGGACAGCTGACACACTCCTCAGGTCTGCTGAGGCCAGTGCTGTTGCTGAAGGTGCCGGGGGGGCAGGGGAGGGGAGAGGACGAAGCTGGAGGACAGAAGCTTCCTGCAGGACACAAACCTCCTGTTGGTCCATCCACAGGAATCTGGACAAATTTACAATTTATACATGTAAAGAGAAACTTAAATGCACTGTGCTAAATAAAAATGGGTTATAATACTTTATGTATAAGACAGTGTTTCATAATAGGAATTACATCACTCACTGCACTCAGTGTAAATTAGCTTAATTGAAGTGGTTTTGCACAAGACATGAGCCACTGATATAAAGAATGGCCCATTCAATCTTTACAGCATGAGAATACAAAATATTTACAGAAGTTGTCTTAATTAATGCCACTGAATTTACACATAGACTCCAGGAAGACCAGCAACCACTTAATAGGGTTAATGGGAACATTTGAGAAAGAATAAAGAATTAATGACTAGCAACCACTAAGAAATAAATTATTAAAGAAGCATTTTCATACTGCAGACTTGGCTCCCTCTCTACAGTAGAAGCGCTCTTTGCAGCTTCCAGAGGGCTCTGAGAGTCCAACACCAGTGCAGTACTGGCCTCCACCACAAGGGGAGCACTCAGACCCATCATTGAGAGCGGAATGTGAACTGTAGGTTCCTTCAGGACACGGTTTGGGAGTAGATGTGCCCTCTGGACAGAAAAAACCCTGTTAGAAGAGTTACAAACAGGGACAAAGAGATTTGACACACACGCTTCAAGGTAAGAAACACTGTCTTATCTATGCAACAACACAGCTTTTTTAAGATGCTGAAAAATTCCTACCTGAGGGCAGACTAAGGGCATATGAGTCCCCACTCTATCGCAGTAATACCTGGATGGACATAACACACACGCCTCTCCACTGTGGCCCAGTGTGTTATTCCTATATTGGCCAACTTGACAGGGGTAAGTGAAGGGGTAGCCGGTCCCTAGGGGGCAATAATGCCCATGAGGACATACCCCTGTCTGAAATGTTACAATAACTGAGTCACTTATTCTGAGAGAAATCTGCCTTTAATGTCAAATTTTTGTGCTCTATATTTAAGTATATAATCATATATAACTTCTATATTAAAACTAAAATAAGAGGAGAAAATTGTAAATAGATACTTTACTGTTTTTGTTCATCTTAATTGCTGTATATTTAAGTTTTCTGGAATCTTACAGGTCTGGTAATTGGCTGGTCCTGAGGCTGCTCAGAGTAACAATACTTTCCCTCAGGACACTGGACACACTCGCTGGCATCACGCAGTCCAGGAGATTCACTGTAGGTACCATTAGGGCAAGGAATCGGATTGGGATCCTGTGATGGAAATCACATTTGGGGCTCATGGACCAAAAATGCTTTAGACATTTAAAAAAGAGACAAAATTATTTCTTTAAGAATCCTTCCTCCGCTGTATGTATCACTCTCTGACTCACAATGCCTCCTCCAGGGCAGTAGAAGCCTCTGGGACAAAGGGTGGCTGAGCGTTGGGGGTCCCTGGCCAAACCCTGAGAGCAGAGAAAGCCTGGGGGGCACACCATCACACTCAGCATGGCTTCCTCACTAGTGGTCTCATCACTGCAGTAGTGGCCCTGCAGGCATGGAGAACACTCCAAAGAGCCCTCGTCCTACACACCAGAGAATGTGAAGGAAGAATCAGAGCATTGAAGTTAAAGATATCAACCGGTATGGGGGAGGGACAGAAAAAAAATATGGACTGAAAACTCAAGGGAGAGAAAGATCGAACTTGGAAGACGTTGGAAAAACACAGATATATTACTTAAACATTGAGAGCAAAAGATTAACTATAGTAAAATTTGACTTTAACTACGGCTCTAGCCGACATTTACAGATGTACATTCATGGTGAGTAATGTGAGACGATATCAGGGTGGGCGGAAAATGCCGATCTAAAAATAGGACAATAAGAACAGCCTATCAAAGGACAAGACAAATACAGCAGCTCTGGTTTCCACTGGTCAGTCACAGCGGACCATGTTATAGATGGAGCCTTACAGAGTAGCTGCCAGCTCCACACACTCTTGGGTTGACAGTGGCTGAGTGGGGACAAAAATAGCCAGCAGGACAAGCAGAGCAGTCCTCCAGTCTTCGACCTCCTTTCAGATGGCGAAATGTGGAGCTGGAGGAAGACAGGACAGAGTGGATACACTTAATCATACTGAATCCTTCATTTTACTCCATATGGCAAATTATTCACATTTCCTCCGCCTCCCTATTATGATTCTCACATCTTCCTCCTGAAAGTTAACACAGTGTAAGTGCTTACGGTGGGCAGGGTGAAGGTTTGGAGGTGCCCTGTGGACAGAATGAGCCTTCCGGACATATCAGGCAGTCTTTTCTGTGTCTGTTTCCCATCTGGATGCTGAAGGTGCCTGTAGGGCAAGGAAACTGTGTTCCATATGCAGTCCCTGGTGATGCAACATGGAAACAGTTATTCCCATATGAATGACTCATGATTCCAACTCTTGCAGAGAAAACAACTTACATCTAACGAAATCAATTCCAAATGAAAATCTGTACTAGTTCCTTAATAATTTGCAAATAAGATCATTTAATTACTTTAAAAATAATGTATTTTGACTTAGTACTTTGGTTTAGATACTGTCTATGCTGTCTATACTATCTATACTGTCCCTTACATCATACTCAAAGGTACCTTCAGGACAGTAGTGTCCAGAGCTGCATCGACCTGACGGAGCTCCAGACCCAGCCAAGCAATACCAGCCCTGTGGGCATGGCCGACACTCCCTCTCAGTTTCAAGTCCACTGAGACCACTCCATGTACCCACCGGACACTTGTACTGGGTGGGAAACATAGTTCCAGGTGGACAATAGTGCCCTGGAAAGCAGGAGAGTGGCGGCCTCTGGATACCACCAGTTCCTGATAAAGCATAAGTAATATAGGCATCAAGGTGGGAAGCAGTAAGCTATAGATTTAATTGGTATAAAATAGATCTAGATGAAACTGAAATAATAAAATAGAATTACATATCCCACCAAATACCTGAATTATGTTAAAATCACAGTATTCTAAGATTATAGCTTTTAGAACGTTTAAAAATTTTAAGAAAGACAGTGGTTATTAACGTGTATATAGTGATCACATTGGTAGGGGTATTCATTGCTAATTTTATTTCTCTAGAGCAGAAAAGTTAGTTCAAAAATGTGTTTAAAGTAATCATAATGCAACCTTGTAGTCAGAGAAAAACACACTTAAAAGCTGAATCAATATGTTGAGCCATATCACAAGTTTTATATTATACTGATACATCAACCAGCTCTGTCAGACACAAGCAACTAAACTCACTTTTTCTGGCACTATGAAATATCAAAGAGTGCCTTTAAAGGCCATCTGAGCAGGTATATGTGTGAAAAATAAATGGCACCTCGGAGGCAGGCATATCGTGCTGGGCACTGTTGACACTGTGAGCGGTCAGTGAGGTCAGTGCGATTGCTCAGTGTCCCCGGTGGACAGGCATTGGTCGGTGCGTTGGGTTTGGAGGAACCAGGAGGACACACAAAGCTGTCAGGATCGAGGCAAAATGATCAAAATATAGAGTGCTAATTCAAAGGAAGAACTAAATTACAGGCAGGATTACATAAATCCATTCACGTAATTTTTTACATATAATCTGAAAGTCGTAATTCTCATTGTAATCATGTTAGATATTTACTATAGGAGGCCCCTTACCCCTGCATGCAGTCCACATCAGGGGCTTTCAGAGCTACCTGAGTGCAGGCCTTTCCTGCATAACACTCCCTGCAATCAGCCAACTCATCCTGCCCCTCCAAGGGGTTGAAGGAGCCTGATGGGCAGGGAACGGGGTCACTGGTCCCCTCAGGACAGTAAAAACCAGCTGGGCATTTGAGACAGTCCTTCACACCTGGTAGAATAATTCAAACGTATTGTTGTCATGCCAACATAGGTTGAACGTGGGTTTAGAATATACTGTGCGACCTACTTTAAAAGGATGTGTATTAGATTTCTTTAGGGGTATCAATAGAATTCTGAAATCATTTTATAGCCCCCGCTCATGTAGCACATAGTTAGATTTCCCTTGATAGTCATCCATTATTTATTGTATACTGAACTCACAGCTCAAGCTTGTTGTCAACAGTTGTATTTTTATTGCAAAATCTCTCTTTGCCCTCTTGGCATCCATCTGTTGCAGTTTTTCATCCGTACTTACCGGTTCCTCATGGGAACTATACAAGACTTATATCTGTATATACTACTGAGTTTGTCCATGATGGACTGCTGTGGCAACATGTCAGTTTAAGCTGAGCTGCAGAGGGACTGTGGGGCTGTTTACAAATAACAGTTTCCCTTATAAATAAATGACAAGCTTAAGCTCCATACCGAGTGCAAAGATAAAAAAAAAAAATCAGTGACTGTAAATATGTAAAATAACTAGATGAATGATGAGTATACAACAGTGATAATAAGGTATATAAACTCACTTATTGCTCCTTGATGAGGGGTGAAGGTGCCTCGAGGACATGTCACTTCTTCCAAGCCAGCAGGACAGTATCTCCCCCGGGCACAAGGCAAGCCAGGCCCAGATGAGCCTGTCACACACACACGCACACACACATGCACAGACATAACATAAAAATGGAGCAGTGGGCACATCCCATCCTAAAGTAACACTTCTCCTCTAAAATCGATCTCGTACAGTGATAAAGTTTTAATATTCCAGTATATTGTTGCTTTTTGAAGTCTGTGTCTTTGGGCAAACACTTACCTGCAGGACAGAAGCGTCCTTCTCTGCATCTCTTACATGCTGCCCTACTTGTCTGACCCAGTTGTTCTCCCGCTGTACCAGCAGGACAAGGTGACCCATGTGGGGTGGCAGTGCCCTCTTCACAGTAATAGCCCAGTGGGCACAGGAACTGAGAGGTGGGTCTCTGTGAGCTGCCTTCCAGACAGTAAAACCCTTGAGGAAGTATTTATAGATACATTTATAAGAACGCCTATTTTAAAGGATATCATAAGTGGTAAACAAGTATCTAAGTCAAATTTGCCTATTAGACTTGAAAAACTTAAAGTTAAAAAGTGGGCTAATGGGTATACACACTATGACTGCACATATTGTAGTCTTTGGATGTAAAACTGTGAGTATAACAATATAGAAAGTTTGCCATTATTAATACTCTACCCGCAGGACAAATGGTGCAGTCTCTCAGCCTCTGAAGGCCTTCTTTATGGCCATAAGTCCCTGCAGGACAGGGTACAGCCACACCTCCCACACAGTAATGACCTAAGTTGAAATACAACATATGCAGTAACATATTGAGCTTCTACCAGGAGGAGAGGAAACTGAGATATAAATTGCGTAATGCAGAGATAAAACACTAACCTACTGGACAAATCACACATGTAAACTCATCTCTCCTGTCTTTGTATGTTCCTGGTCGACAGGTGATTGTTTGACTGGACCTCTGGACTGGCTGGCTCCAGCGGGGGCCTATAGCACCCCCACACAGCAAGGATGTATCATTACAGCTACGGCAGGAAGTCTGTCCAGGTGCAGAGGACCAACCAGGAGGACAGGGGAGCGACTGTGACATCCCACTGTCTGGACAGTAACTTCCTAAGGAAGGAAAAGGACACATTTTTGATTTTTTTTAAATACAAATTGACTGATTTATTTAAAATCTACTATCATATTAAGAACAGTATGTAGAGCAGGCTACAGTCTTATATCACTGCACTAACCTGCTGGACACTGCACACACTGGATGGTACACACAGTGGAGTAGAGGCCTGGAGGACAGTCATTACACACAGTATGATCTATGTTGGGTTCCTTGCCAGGTCCACACTATAAGGCGCATAAAGGTGCATAAAGGAGCATGGGAGAAAAATAAAAGGAAGTGAAGTCTACCAACCATTTATATAGACACTTTTCTCTCTCAGATTCAGCACATTTTTGGCAGAAGAATATCATAATTGGACAAATCTGCTATAATAGTTACCTTACTAGGAAATCCAGAGGTGCAGACGGAATCTACAGGACAGGTAAGACACTGTAGGACCCCCTCAGGAGAATGCTGTCCTGGGGGGCACAAAGAGAGGGTCCCATTTGCTGGATCACATGAGAAACCTGCAGGACACAACCTACAGTCTACTCTGTCCTCAGAACTGATCAGACCTGGAAAACAAGGCTGCAATAAACACAAATGAGTAAAGACAGTAGAATGACACCTGTAGGCCTTATTATAAAGCAGTTAAGGATCGCTGAATAGATATTTTGCACAACAGACATTTAAACTTGACAAACACAGATGTAACACATCATTAATTGCTGCATTGTGTTGCAGTAATTGCTGGAGGAGGCTGCTCATTAATGTTTCAGTGCCACCTGTGTTTTCCTATCACGGCAAGTCAGAATCTTTGTCATTGTCATGCAAAAGGTCCTGATTCATTGTGATAAAGTAGCAAAACATGCAATTTTTGAAGAAAGGTTTTACAGAAAAAAACACAGTTTTACATAATGATGGGTTTGTTAGTCACAACTGTCTCTTACCTTACAATCACTGATTATACTTTTCCCTGTGTAGAAGTTGAATGTTCCTGCTGGACACCTCTGAGGTGCAGATACATTTCCAGGACAACTATAATAAAATAAATGATTAATTAATTCTATTTTTATTGTTACTCATTGTGATTAATCATATTTTACTTAAAGGTTGGGTAAAATACTTTTATCTCAAAGGAGCAAAAGGAGGGTCTCTTTTTATACTAGGGTCTCTGTATTCAGTACATAGTAAAAGATGCAGTAATTTTGAAGATGGTCAAATACTTACAAATGACCAGAAGGACACTCCAAACAAAGCTGGTGGGAGAAGTATTTTCCTTCTGGACAATGAACAATGTCTGTCTCTTCTCTGACGGGGATGTCTGCACTCCCTTCAGATGATTCTTAATACATGAGTTAATGTCATTAATCATTTTGTTTGAACATCTAATAAGGCTGCTTAGTTTCTTCTGAAATTAGCTTAATTTGTTAAGTATACAGTAAAAACTCTTATTACTTTTAATCATCATTGCTCCTACCTGCGGCAAGTCCAGGTTGTCTCAACAGCAGGAAAATCCATGAAGCTGAAAAACTGAACAGGTGCATTATTTTCAATGAGCACATTATCACTGAATCTCTAATCAGGCTCACACTGTTTCTTTTATTTGTGTATTTTCATTCAAGACTGCTTGTTCTGAGCCTACACCACTAATTGTTTAAAGGCTTGAAAGTGAGAGGCCCTCGGTCACTGAAAGTGAAACATGAGCACGAAATGTGATTCCAGTGTGATTGCTCAAGCTGACAAGGGTGCGCAATGATGTTCTGTAACTGTACCTTCCACTTTTATTATGCATGAGAATGTGCTAAAGCTAACCTAGATACGGTCTCTGTTGGTGAATTACTTCAATTATTTATGTTACTTGTGTAATTCATTTAGAGGTAATAAAGAGAAAATGTATGTAAAAGATATGAAAAATTTGATTTTTTTTTTTCTGGAATCGATTAAATGAATCCAGAGGTTTTTATTGAGTGTTTTTGTAGTGTAAACCACTTTTGTCTTCAAAGGGTGAGACTTAAAAAACAGATTCAGTCTTAGTGAAAAATGAATGTCAGACACATCCTCTGTGTGCGTGGAGGGTGCGGTGCAGTGATGCATCTGCAGATGTATGTGCCAACTACATGGACTGTCTTTTTTCAAGTCAGTTGCAAAATTAATGCTTTCAATTAAGACTTAACAATTTATCAAACTATTATTGAATATGCAATGTGGCCATGTGAAATATCCAAATCCTAGAAGCTGCAATTTTTTCACAAAGGCAAAGTGTGTGTAACAACATACCATCATAAATGA
Organism: Acanthurus lineatus; assembly: GCA_029814665.1. Lineage (NCBI taxonomy): Eukaryota > Metazoa > Chordata > Actinopteri > Acanthuriformes > Acanthuridae > Acanthurus > Acanthurus lineatus. The sequence continues at coordinate 14,077,899 of JAPZDV010000024.1, read as the reverse complement.
AATATTGTAGTGCTACAGAACTGTTCAGCCCACAAACCACATTTTCCAGTGTATGGAACATGTTTGTCTGCTACACACACCGGCAAAACTGACATTATCCTCATTTCTATATGTTTCTCAGTAGAAAAAATGAAATGCAAAGATCTTACCAATCTCACTAGTATTGAGTATCACAACTAGTATCACAATTACAATTTTATTCCTTTTTTCATATCTTTTCAATTTAAAATATCAGTGCAAAAAGTTAATTTGTTTATTGAATATTTATAAACATTTGTTTGTCATGGTTTTACATTCAAATCTAATATCATAAACACAATTTTACTTTGCAGGAAGTCAGTTGGAATGAATGGAAAGTTAAGTTATGAATTATTTTTACACAGCTCTGAAGCCTGCTGTTTACCACTTCCTGTGCCCCGACCCAAGTTTCAGCACATTGGTAAGACTTTCAGCATTTGCCTGCAGGTGCAAGCATCACCAAACTACGTGAGCACAAGATATTTGACTGCATGTTTGCAGCAGTGTGAATCAGAACAACAATGATGATCTCACTCTACTTCACTTTGCTCTTTTTTTGGATAAAACAAGGTAACGTACATTTTTATTCCACTGGACTTAAGCAATTAAATGTGTTAGATACATGTCAATCTATTAAACAATTCACATTTATATAAATCGTGCTTCCTATTTGATGTTCTATGGGTTAGTCAATTTCTTCTCTATTTACAGATTTTGTGACCTGTGTTAATGTGGAGATGCCTGCTGAAATCCTGTTTGTAACGTTAGGAGACTCTCTCACATTAAACTGCACCTATAATTGCTCCACTGGATTTCTTCGTGGCTGTTGGAGTAAAGCATCAGACAACTCTGGCTGTCACGGGAAAAACAGACAGAGAAGCTGCACAGTGTCACTTCATCTATCAAATGTGTCCATGGAAGATATCAAGAAGAACTACACTTGCTACACAATGCGTACAGATGATGTTCAACTTTCACAAAAAACGGAGCGCATTGTTTTACTGCAGCTTAAAGGTAGATAAACATCTTTAAATTAATATCAGTACAAGCTATAATTTGTCTTTGGCAAGTCTGTAAGACAGAATCACTGAAACACAAAACCATACAACAAAATCAAAAGTTCAATTCAATATCAGCATTTTTGTGTGTTTTCAGGTCAAACAAGAGCATCAAACTGGACAGTTATCCCAAAGACTGAAACTAAAAATGGTGAGGACATTGTATGTTTAAAGAAATTTAAAAAATGCTCTTAAATTACTGAAATTTATATCTATCTTATTCAACATTTTTTCAGCATCTCTTCCTACTATGCCAAAAGATTCAAGTGCAGGTGAGATTGCATTTTGAAGCAGCATAAAGCTTGTCAATGTTCATGTATAATTTACATACAATTTACAAATATTTTAAATAATTACTTGCATCTCCATGTGAAACTGAAAAAGAAAATGCTGCCTTTACAATCCATGTAAATACAGTTGTTTACATGTCAACAGGGGAGTTTACTGGAATAAAGGTTTTAGCATCAGTCACCGTTGTTGTGGCCATAGTGCTTGCAGCACTGGCTGTTTATCTCTGTCTGAGCCGGAACAGACAGTTCTGGATGTGCAAAGGTGAGTACAAAGTATTACACTATAGACATAAACTTGCTGGAAGATAAGAGAAACAAACACTATTTTACTTTTATAATAATAGTGCCACAAATTTCAGGAGAGTCTGCTGATTCCTCATCAAAGTGAGTACATTTTCATACTATTTTGGTAAATCTGTGTTCAAATACTTTCATAATCTATGATTTTTGCTGATTTTTTTACAATTTTAATTCCTTCATCTGCTTTTTCAGCTCACCACTACCTCCTCCTGTCCTTTCACCGATAAAGGGTAAATTGTTTACAATATAAAAAATAAAAAGCTAAAATGTTATCGTTCAAAAGCAGACCTACCATTCATATCTGCCATTATCACCAGGACCTCTTTCATCACCAAGTGAGAGAGTGACTTTGAGGATTCCTACACCAGGTAAGATGATCTCCAGAACAGAGGTCCCCCCACACTTGTTTTTTTTAAGAGACACAGCATTACTGTATAGTTCACAATGCATAGAATGACACTGAATCTTTTCTTTGATACAGACAATGGGAGTGAAACTGAGGTTCCATACGCTGACATAATGATCACTGTCAGAGGTGTCAGTACACCAGAGCTCACTCAGGTCGGCTACTTGACTCCTGGCGATCAAAAAGAGGTGAGGGACAGGGCCTCAGAGTCAAAGAGTCATATTTTTTTAGCTGATTATCCTCTGTTCTATGAGCAAGTCTTTGCTTCTGTAGATCGAGTACATAAATCTAAAGCTGGTAAATGCCTATGTTTGATCACTTAATTTACTGTCGTGGGTGTAAAAGGAGGCGCAATGAATTCATCAGTTTAAATGAATCAGTTACAAAGCAAATGCTTAGTAACAGATATCTCAAAGCTTAGGTAAATAAGGAGTCATTGAGCAACAGGCACTATTGGGTTGTCCACAAGAAACTCAAAAATGTGGAATCTGCTCTTTGTTTTTATTCTATCTCAATTTATCTGACCTTATTTATACATTTTTTGTGAATTCAATATACATATACATTCCATACAAATTGTATGAATTAATATAAAGTCAGCTAGCTTATTAGATAATAATGTCAAGATGGACACTTCTCCAAAATTTAGAGACATTTCTATATATAACACAAACAGCACTATAATCAAAAATAATCATTAACTTAAATCAAAACTTTTTCAAAAGTTTCAAAACCTGATTGTAGTTGCAGATTTGTTGAATAATATAGCATTAGCTTAGCTTTATGTGTGTGATAAACTGGTGACTGAATACATATATTGGTCAAATTTTTACCAGTCTAGTTTACTTTGTTATTGTCACTCATTTCAATGTGCATATCTGTATATTTCAAGGTCGAATTACAAACCTAATAAGAAACTAATTTGGGGTCAAATAAATCAGTTACTTAGAATAACTGTGTTGCTGTAATTTTGAATATTACACCACTAGGCAGCAAGCTAGATCTACTAATATTTATCATATGTTTAGAATATAAATATTGTGAAAGGGCGTAGTAAGGGATGAATTACATAGGTTTTGGGCCGGTCTTTCTATTCATTGCATACATTTTTGGTTTGTTTTTTTCTGTCCTCCTCCAGTGGTGGGGCGATGAGTCAAGGTCTCACCTGCAGGCCTCACGTTCTGCAGACAGACTGCATGTCCTTCAGCCCAGAGAGGTGAGCCGCAAGATGAGCACCAACTCTGAGTACGCAGTCATCACTTATGCCTGATTGGGTCGTTGCTGCTGGGAGAGAAGCGGGAGAAGAAGAACACGCCCGTCTGTTTATTGTTATACATATTAATTAACGTTAAATTTCATTATGTATGTAATGCTATTTTGTGTATCCATTTGTTTTGTATTTTTTTTTGTTTTTATGTGCTCTGCGTTTCTAACGAACCTACATTAATTGCCAATAAAGCCCTTGTTTTTTTTGCGAGTTTTGTGATGTTTGGGCCTTGTCAGTGTCCGTAGTTAGAATCGTTGCCTAGAAACAGTTATCAACAAAACACAGAAACTAACGTTAGTTAGTCAGAACATTCAAAACTGAAAGTGGATACAAATTGCAAGTAATTAAAGGTAATAAATGTGACTAATAACTCAAGTTTTTATATTTTATTATTTTTATTCTAAATATATACTTGGGCAATATAAGTTGTGTGACGTTAACTGCCGTTATATTGAAACGTTATGTGAACCTTAACGTTAGCTTATTTGTATGACATTTATTCAGTTAATTCAGCTTATTCCTCTACCTTTTTATGCTACATGTCAGGAAGAAAAGTAAATTAGAGTGATACGTCGACGTCCCCCGGTCATTTTTCCCTAGCTGTCACAAAAATAATCGCTCCAGTGTATCCTGAAAGCATGTCCGTGCCTTTCTCCAACACTCACCTACGGGTCCCGCGAGGTTTTAATACCATCCTGGAGGGACTGGCTAGAGAAGTCCTACGAGACCAGCCTGGAGACATTCCTAAATATGCTGCACAGTACTTCGATACTCTTCTCAAACAAAGAGAAGGTACCTGCAACTTTATTTTGGATAAGATGAGACCAAGGCCTTTACTGCTGTCAAATAATTGATTTTTTTTCTTCTTATTTTCTTGCAGAAAGTGGCATGGATCCTGCTGAGTGGGCTGCTAAACTGGAAGAAAGATTCCACAACAACCATGCATTCAAGGCTGCTGAGGTAACCTACAAAATCAACCTACACAATAAAAGCCAGTCTCACCATACCTGTAATTTTCCTCTGTTTATCAGTGTGATTCTCCTGATTTATCTTCACACCTTTGTTTGATTTTTTTTTTCTTCCAACAGTCCAGTCCTGACAAAGAGCCTTCAACTGAGGTGACCATTTCCAAGTGAGTCTTAACTTTTGTGCTATGAACAGCCAGGAGGATCAGCAGAACAGAGGATTGACATGAGGGAGAGAATAGTGACAAAGGAAAAGTTGAGAATTGATAAAAATGAAATATACCATATTAATTAAATTCATTCTTTAAAGGTTTTGAGAGTAAAGGCCTTGCTATTGTTTTTTGCCCTTATTTGGAAAATTTGAAAATAGACAAAGGAAGAAGAACCACTGCACATGTAATTAGGCTTGGACATGCATGCATGTTCTTAACCTCATAAAGGTTCATTGTAAGTGTCAGGAAATAATTATTGCACATTTGTTTATAAACCTCTGAAGCAAAAACACATTGTGAAATAGAGAGCTTGAATTAGCACAGAATGCCACCTCAGTGTTAAAAGCACTTTCAGATTTGCTGTGTCAGAGGTGAGAAGAAAGGACAAGATGAAAAGACAAGAGCTGCAGGAAGACAGTCAGAGGTTTCAGAAAGGTGTGACTGAGAAATGAAATTGTTTGGAGAAGCGTCACTTTAAACAGTATAATCACTCATACTCTCTTCTTCTCATATTAAACATTTCTCACCTTAACTCTTCATTTTTATGTACATTTTAGAGAAAAATCATACGAGTCCCGAACTGAAGATGAATCCAGTCTTTTGGCAGAAACCTCAAATCTCTCCACCACACTACCTAATGTTTCTGAACATGTTGATTCAACTGAAAGCACAGGAGAAGAAAAACAACATGACATTACAGAGAAACACATTATTTCAGCAGAAAAGGTACTTCCAGCAGAGGAATCAGTCAACAAGCTCCCAGCTGCAGGTGTACAGCCAGATGAGCTGACCAAGACAGAGGAGGAGAAAGATCCAGTAATAACTACATTTGATGAAGTTGACCGAGGAGCTAATAAAAATGATAGTAGCTTTGTTTCTGACTTAGATATCCCTCAATATGAGCCCACTGACTTGTCAATGTTCCAAGAGATTTCAAATGTAGAAGTGTGTGCTCAAGAGTTAGGAGCTGCAAAAGATGAGGGAGGTGATAAACAAGAGACTGCAGTTGCAAATAAAGATACTGTAGACTCGAGACAAGAACAAACCAAAGCTGAAGAACCAGTGGAGGACTTTCCATATTCTGGGCTAGCTGATGTAGATGTGTGTGCTACAGAACCTGTAGGATCCGAGTTGACAAAGGAAGGAGCCCCTGCTGAAGATAACACACAAGCAATCACAGGAGAGATTTCAAAACCTCAACTTGAGGAAACTGTTGTACCATCACTATTGTCTCAATCTGAAAACACTGAGGGTGACCATCAATTAGCAGAAGAACAGGTAGAAAAAACAACAGAGAAGGAAGGAGCAGAGACTGAGACTTCTTTTGTGGAAATACATGAAAGTTTAACACACATAGAGGGTGTTTTAGGCAGTAAAGTTTTACCAAAGGAGAACTCATTGGTGGAGATTAGCTTTGAAGATGTTCCAGAGGCTCAGCAGATTAAAGAGGCTGAGGAGAAACAGCCAGAGGAGGAGGATCCAGTTGAGGCTAAGATATTGGAACTGCAACAGGAGGAAGATTACCAGGAAGTCACTGCAGTAGCAGCAGAACAAAAAACATCACATACACCAGATCCTGATGGACCTGAAATGATGGAAGTTGAAAAGATTGTTAACTCTGAAGATCAGGAAAAGGAAAGTCAGCATGAGGTTTCAGACATAATTAATGAGAAGATGGAAACAAATTACTCAAATTTAAATGATAGTGAGGATCATGAGAAGGGAGAAAGTTTTAAAACCATCAGCTCATCGCATCAGCCCACCAGTGAGGCAGACCGGGGGAACCCAGAGGAAGACACTGAGCATAGTAATGAAAATACAGAGAAGATAAGTGAAGCTGATTTTCACCAGGATGATTCAGATGTACCTGGTGCTAAAGAAGAAAAGACAACAGATACAGTAGGAGGAGACAAAGAGGACATACATACAGAAGGTTACAGCAAGGTGGAGGATCAAGAAATGAATGATGGTGGTGCAGAAAATCACTTATCACAAGTCACCCAGTCAAATATGTCCACTGCTACAATGGAGGCAGAGAGTGAAACTCTAATGCCACAGCATCTATCAGAGGAGAAAGAGGAGAGTCAGAGAACACTTGTAGAGTCACAGCCAGAGGACACAGTGGTAGAAAAAGAGGTCACATTAAAGGAGAAGGCATCAGAAGCAGGAGGACTTGTTGAAAAAGGGAAGACTGATTCTGAAGAGAAGAGTGATGCAATGTGTGAAGAGAGCCGCATCAGCCCCACTCAAAGTGCAGATTTGCCAACTGTTGACCACCAAGGAGAGGAAAGGCCACTTGGATCTGAAAAGGACACTGCAGAGCCTGAAGACGACAGTGGTAACAAGGTAGAGCTTGATGCTCCCTCTCAGTATATAATATAGCAAACAGCGTGTAAGTGATTAATCCAATTTCACACTGTTTTATGCGTTAACAAAGAGATGAACATCTTGCTATGAGAAAAAAAAGCCCTGTCACTCTAAATTATATGGCCATAATAACTCACATTATTTGATTATAATACAAGCTGTTGCAACTCACCACATCTTCTCCACTTTAATCAGTAGGCTGAGGAGAAATGTTTGGTTTCAGACAGAGGTGTCTGTAGGCAGGCCACTGTCTGCTCTGCTCCCATTCCTGTTTCAGGTAGCCTATATAAATAAACCCTTCAAGGACGATCAACAGTGGCCCTCAATTTTTTTTTCCACTGGACTCTCCAGGGGTAGGTGATTGAAAATATCTCCAGAATAGTTCTTTTTTTTTTCTATGACGTATGGCTGTTGCTCTGATAAACTTTGAATGTCATCAAGAGGGTCAGAATCTAAATTTCCTCACTGAACTGTGCAGAACTAGTTTCAGTCTTCAAGAGGAAGTTCATCCTAATTTGTGTCTTTGTTCATACAAAGGCATGCTCAAGATGCTGTTTGAGGCTCTGTCGCATGCTCATGAAACTATAATACTGTGACTTTGTCAGTGCCAGATCCTCTCTCCTCTTGGGAGCCACCACAGCCTCCACAGATTGAAACTCCACTCCGTAATCTGTCATCATAAAGGACAGACTGAACAATTCCTCTTGCAAATTAGGCCTTATAACATTTTTACTGCTGTCACAGTTAGCCCCGTCTGATTTGTCTGGACCAACAGGGCTCCAAACGCACAGGGAGGGAGTGTAGGAAGGGGTACTAAGAATGTTACCATGGTAACCCCTCACCATCTAGCTCTCTCTTAGTGTCGTCATGGAATTAATAGGAGATGATGATGCTGATAGTTGCTATGCACCATCTGTATAAGTAATCTGCCATTAATAGCACTTTCTAACTGATTGACAGAAAAACAAGTAAACAGTAAAACAGTTTCTGTATTCAGTGCCGTTTTGTGAACTCCTCTTGTGTGGTACAGCATATTTCAGATTTGGCAAAGCTACCACAAACTGTACAGTATATAGGCTATCTATTTTAACACTGACCTAGCTGCAGCATCTCAGTTTATTTCAATTTTCTGCCTTTAAATCACTGTTTACCAAGGCCCACTCATTCTTATTCTAGGAAGATAAAGACTTTGTTGCATACTCTAATGATTAGGCTTGCAATTAATCTATGATTGATTGCAATACATTTAATTACAATGGCTATCACTACTACAAATTAACAAAGTGGATTAATTGCTTAAGTAGTCAGCTTAGGGAGATCAAGCGTGAGGGTAATTTAACATATTGTTTGAGTAGCTGGTCGGTAAACTGGTAGAAGAGCGTTCATGTCAGAGATATAACTCAGATAAATGGACGTTTTCTGTTTCTCTCCCTCTCCGACTTGTTACTGAGGCTGGCAGAGGAGTGTGGGCGGCCATACCAGCTGGGATCAGAGGGATGGAGAGGGCTGGTAGCTCACTCTGCCTCTAATAAATTTATAACACCTCCTAGTGTAAAACAGCCCAAGATGCTTACTAGCTTTCATTTTCACGCTATTAGCAGAATTTGAAGTCAGCAGTAATTGTTTTATGGCCATCTGGCTATAATATAGTATTTCTATGTTGGTCATTTGTTATTTGTAGAGTTGTTTTTTTATTTATTTGTATTAGTAACACTGCAACTTGTGAATGTGTATGAAGCTCAGTGCATGTGTTAGTCACTCTGTGTTTTACTAATTTATGTCTAGACTGAATAGTTCATCATTTTCACTTGTATCCAAAACTTTACATAACTCACATGGTCTACATACTCAGCCTGTTTCAGAAGTCTTTCGGCTTTGCTCTGTGAAAGCTGGGCTCTGTTAAAGGTCTTTAACAGTAATGTGAACACAGTAGGTCAGCAGCCTTAATGAGACTGAAAAGATGGAACACATGCTGTCATGTTTGTAGGAGGTCTCTCTCCGTCCCTCCCTCCCTCTTTCTCTCTTCCTCTGTCTGTATGTCTCTCTCTCACTCCGTGCGTGAGCGGGTGTTACTGAACATACAGTGATTGTTAGTAAGAGCCAGTGAAGCATCAGTATTATACCGGAGACTGGTTTAAAGAGAGCTTTGCTGGGTCCACATAGAAATCAAGGCGCTTAAGTCATACATAGGTCAGCTCACCTGAAGACTGAAGTCATCTCTGAGTAAGACATGGACTGCCACAATGTAAGTAAAGGCTTTAGATTAACTTTTATTATTTCATTTTTTTGTCATTTTTACCCAATAACCACTTTGGTAGGTAGATGCAGATGCAGTTGATTAGGTAAAATTGTTTTTTTTATTAGTAATGGTATTTACTGGTGTTTGGTTGCACTCAGACTACATACTGCCATGTGTGTATTGCTGTTTTCTTCCTTTTACCAGAGCAAAATACATTAATTAACAATTTGAATATCTGTGACTCACAAGTGGTTGATTTTTCACAGAGAATTCAACACATCAACTCAGTTAGCCCCTTGGGTTATATAACAAATTTTACACAGCTTTCAAGCTATTTTCATAATAAATTGATAGTATTACATAAGATTTGCATCAGATTTTTTCCAAGCAATTTGAGTCAGATTAGGTCCAAGGACTCTGAGGAAATGAAAACAATAAAACCTATTAGAAGGTGTGTAGCCAGGCAGCAAAATCCAGTGCATCAATCAGGCATCCGTGCTGCTGCAAAAGAGCTGGATTCTGGCTGCTCAGTGAGCAGTCAGACAGAGAGGCTAATGAATGCTGGCTGAACAGGTGGGTGGTCACACTCCTACACTGGAGGGGTTTCACTGGAGACATGATGCACTGCTCACCAAGGTAGTGGGACGACAGTGGGCTCATTCTGTGGGCTGCCTTTGTATGAAATGTCAATCTGTTATCCATAAGCAAAGCACAGGGTGTAGCCGATATGTGTTCGCCACCGAATTTGAATTGATGTTTACATAACTCGTCGACAGCCTTGGCGCTATTCCACTGACACTTAATGACAAGCCAGAATTTCTCTTCCGCCCACCCCCTGTTTCCTTTGGGACAGTGGATGCTGTACTTTCAGTCACTGAGCGAGCTGCTGATGTTGACTAAAGCAGCATTTTTGCTGGGTCATCTTTTTCAGCCCCACAGTGCTGAACAAGAAGTTGTTGTTCCCCTTGAAGAAAGTCAAAACTAACCCTTCTAAACCTTACTGTCAGTTTATTTCAAACAAGTAGAGTTGGTAATAATTAATTATCAAACATAAAGCTATATTTAATGCCAACCTTATTTGTTTTATATCTTATTTATTTTGTGTGATAACTGATGATCAGTGAACTAATAATCTCAGCTGAGTTTGGAAATCCATATTAGCTCAACAGATAGTTTTATGATTTTATAAGCAGACAGTAATAACTCGTTATTAAACAGGCTGACTCAGACTTGTTTTCACCAGCAGTGTATTATACAGTTAATGACAAGAGGAGAAAGGGAGACGAAAAGGAGGCAATGTGGGTTATTGACCTCCTGAGAGCCCCATTGAAGTCATGTAATAAGGGTGAGCCACTCTTCAACGAGCACACATCCCTCACCGCCTAGAAGATGGTCCTCATAGCAGATACAGTTTTAAAAATGTGCTGTCGCAATTTGGTGTTAGATTTTCACACCAATTTCAAGGGAAAAAAAAGACCATGTGATGTGCCACCCTTCTGTGATAAATCACTACTTTTTGGTCCTCTCAGCAGGAGGACTGCAGCCGGCCTCAGGAGGAGGAGGACATCATGGATATCCCCCTGGATGACCCCGAGGCCAACAGGGCTGCAGCCAAGATCCAGGCTGGCTTCCGAGGCCACATGACCCGTAAGAAGATGAAGCCGGAGGACAAAACAGAAGGGGAGGAGGTGAGCAGCACTGGGGATGTGCTCAACGGCAGCCAGGGGGACACAGGTCAGTGGTGTAGAACCATGGGGTAAGACTAGGTCACATAATGCCGTTAAAGAGGGCATTATGGCTAGTGACTGTAAGGATGCTAAGAGGGGCTTCCATCAAACGGTCTAACTACAGTAGGTAAGAAAAGGTAAGTGATGGAGAGCATAAGCAACTTATTTAACCATACATAGAACCTTTATCCATTCAAATCTATCACAGAATCAGACTTTCTGACATTTCAATTTTCTGTAGAGGCCTGCTGTTAGGTGTAATGCAATAAATGTGTTAGCAACTTGTTTTAAGGATGTTTTGCATATTGGTTGAGCATTAGTCTTTGTTTTAAGATGTTGCAAGCAGCACTTTGTGACAATAACCTTTTCTCAGAACTGAACGCTGAGGCAGAAGGCAGGAAAACAAACTGGCTTAGCATTTTACATACTAGGAAAAGACATCATTTAAAAGCTATACATAATTAAATACACCTATTAGAGCCCCTCGTGGGTTATCTAGAGTGTGATTACTGCAATACGTAACTGAGTGACTCATTTAATTACCCCATAGGGTCTGAAGCAACAGATGATTGAATCTTTCAATTATTTTTTCTGTTGAAGGTGATATAAATGAATCTGCTTGTAGATGTGCCATTAAATCGCCAGAGAGGGTAGACGTCTGTCAGAGTTTAGCTTACCTGGAGAATGTCAAGTTACATTACAGCTTTTTCATATTTTATTTTAAAGGACTTTGGGCCAGGAAATAAAATAGTCTCAAAATTTACTTATTTTCAGAAGAGGGGTTTTCTTTTTTCTCTTTCTTTCTTTCTCTTCACAACAAAGGTTGCATTTAGATTTGATTTTACACTTGCACAAACCAAAATCAAACATCTCTAAATACTAAAAGGGAACAGTATTATCATAGTACAAAAACTCCACATATATACTTAGACGTGCACATAGGTAAACATATTAACCAGAAGTCAAACAAAGCTTCTTTTTTTTTTCCAGCCCTCAACATTTCACCTTTTCCTGTAAGACAAGACAGTATATTCTTTGGGGATGTGGCTAACACAAGGGATCCTTGTCAATGATTCTCCCTAACCTAGTTTCTGGCTGCCTTGAATACTTATGTAGGAGATGTATTTATAGCTTCAGGTGCATTAGGTACAATATATGCTTCAGAGGGCCAAGCAGAATTAATGGACCTGTCGAACTGGAGCAGAGCATTACAAGCACCTCCCAATGGGGAAGACCCCCTTTTCATAACAGAACTGGGTTTTTGAGCGCATCAGTTTTGTCAGCCAAGTTCTCTGAAATGCAAAGTACTATACAACCAAAAAAATAAATGAATTATGCTAACATAAATATGTGTAATGGAAAAAGCAATTCCTTTGAAAAGCAATTCAAGACCAAGTTTTCTTCAAACCTGTTTTATTATAGATCCACCCACATGTAACCTTACAGTTTTTGACTATGCATCGGAGCTTTTCACCTTGGCGACAGGAGAGTAGAAAGAAGCTGTTCTCTACAGGCTCTGCAGTGCTTAACTGTGCCTCGCCTACTTCTGTTTTTAGAGACAGGAGGATCGGGGCCAGTAGAGGGAGAAGACACATCTGTGCCAGAGCAGTGACGCCCCTGTGTTGACCTGGTTGAAGAGAAAGAGGGGAGCAAGGTAGCGAGGGATGGCTGGCATGGGCCGGCTGGGCTGGCTTTCAGGCACACCTTTTTACCCCAGGAGTCCTTTTCTTTTTCAACACAAATTAGCAGTAGAAACTGAACCAACAGTTTTTGAGGGTGTGTTATGTGAATTTTGTGAACTTTAACACTCCTTCTCTGCTTCTCCAGCAGTACGGATGTCTTTGACCCAGAATTTGCAACTCACTGCATGTACTTGTGAAACTTCTGGTAGTGTGCTAGTTTTTAGATGATGATCTGTGAATGTGAAAATGAATGTCCTCTAAATGCTAAACAGGGCTTATTTTGGATGGATCCGTTCATACCATCTGTGTATAAACCTTGTATGCATCAGCGTTAGACTTTGCGTAATTAGTGGCTTAAAATATCTGTTTTTTTGCATTGTTTTCTGGTGTGCTTGTATCCTGACTTTTATTCACATATTTGACTTGCTTACATAAGTTATTAAAACATCAAAAAACACCAAAAGAGAAGTAGCTATGTATGTTCTATTTATTCACTTAATTCAGATTGAAATTGCCTTGATTATCTTTTTGATCACATGATGAATAAGTCCTCTTTTCACCTTTTCAAGCATTTTCTATAAACCTGATCTTCCAGAACAGTAAGCATGCAGTAATTACACTTTTTTCTCCAAATGCATTTGTTACAGCTTTACCTTATGAGACACTGGTTCAATATGCTCTGTTGTTATGTTGGTGGGTTTGACTTGTTAAATCAGGTGTGTTAAAATCCATTGTCAGAGTTTGCAAAGCCTTCATGCTTTAGAATTAACGGAATAGTACATTGCTGAACTTTGCTGTAGAGTCATGGCATTACGCTAATAAATCCACCTTAAATACACAGTGAAATGTCTGTATCAAACTTTATTCATTTAAGTCCATTTCTTGTTTTGAACAGAACCTTTTATGTCATGTGTCACCCCCATATCTGTTCCTCTTATTTAAAAGACCAGATTTTCATACGACATTGCAGCACCCAAAGCTGCTCATTTTTCTGTTGTCACTACAACATAAGCGGGGTTGCTAATTGGAGAGAGCAGTTTCTATGAAACTGCAACAATGTTTTGTTTCCCATGTGGCCCTCCTGCACAAGGAGCCTCATGAATTATTCAGAATGTGAAACTGTGCATTTCTCATATTTAAAACAACCACTTAGACCAGACAAATTAATTGAGTTCTACTGATAATAATAGCTATTAGATAGGACCAATTAAATTACATTAGATCCAGTTGCAGAGCCTTGATCCATTGAAATCTAAAATGTTTTCATTATCAACAAGTGCAGTGTCATAAACACCCACACCACTCAGTGATGTGTGTACCTGTCGGATATTTTGCGATACATGGCTCACCTTTATTGCAATAAGGCTGTTGAAATCACAAGAGAACAATGCAATTTTTGCTTCACTTGCCCAGGCAGTCTTGTTCGCTTTATGAGAAAGAGGCTAGAGCATCTTCGGTCTCCCAATGCTCCCACTCAGCCCACCTACACACATCTGAGCCATACAGCACTCTGCACAAACTGCACATGCATTCTCACACAGGAAAAGCACAACCCATACTTTAGTATGCAGATCCCACTCAAGTCACTCATTCTCACTGTCATGAACACACATACGCACACACACACACACAAACGCACACATGGGTTGACGGCTGTGTCACCAGCTGTAGAGATAGGACAACCAACACCGAGATCTGCTCTCAGTGGTTTTGCGAAGCGCATCCTTCGCAGGCTGACGTTCCTCCTCTGCCGCGCTCTCATAAATATCCTCTACGGGTTTTATACGGACCTATTCTCTTTTCTCCTACTCAGTCCCAGAAGTGCCATGGCCACGTTCTCCTGTCTCTTTAATGACTGTGGGTGAACAATCAATAATATGTACACCTCCAAACATAGCACAACACCCACTTGGTGCTGATTGAATTCTGAGAGTCAGGGAGAAGACATGTTTTCTATAAAAAAAAAAAAAAAAAAAGGACTTTGGAGTCATGTTGATTCCGGTCTGAAGAGATCCTCATGAGGGTCATGTCAATTTGCAGCGTTAAGCTCACAGTGTTGAAGGCAGAAAAAAATGGTTCCATCCCTTTCAGGACTTGTTAAGCTGAACGTGGACTATTTTAAGAGTAGATCATGTGAAAGATCTGCTCGGTTGGTTTGTTCTCTTTCTCAGACAGCTTGTCAGTGAGAGTAAAAAAAAAAATCTTTGTGGTCTCCTGGGTGATAATTAGAGATGAAAAAGTGAGAAGAAACAGCAGGGGGCGCAATTATCTGCTTTCTAGTGGCCTTCTAATCTTGTCTGCTATGCCACTGGCCTCGCCATCTTCAGAGATGGATTACCTTTCATTCTAAGTAGGTTACACAACATAGCAGTGATTTGAGAATAAAAAGGACACTTTATTTTCACAGATGCACAATCTACACTTGAGAAATGATCTTCAGCTACACTGTTAAATAAAGGAATACAAAAGATGTGATTTGAGAGCTAGATTTTGTCACATCTGTCTGAGTCATACAGGATGACATCAGCCTTGTTGTGAACTAAACATAACAACTGTTTCTGTCTCTGCACAGTCACCCAAACTGCCTGAGACTCACAGACCCCCTCTGTGTTTCCTCTCCTCTCCCTCTTTTGACTGGAAAGGGTCACCCTTGATTTAGAGTGCGTTAGAAGATGAGAGGAAGAGGGAGGTGCTGCTTTTTACCGAGGGCAGGGGTGGAGGGGACAGTTGGGCTTTGATGGAGCGCTACTCTGGAGTCTGAGCCCTGGGAGAGTGGTGGTGAACAGCAGCTGTTCCCACATTCTCGTAGCTTTCCATCAACCTCCTCTGCATATAGCCCCCCCTTTGTTGTCAAACAAAATTTTTAAAAGAATAAGATCCTAAACAAAAGACTGCTTTCTCAAAGTGGGAGAGATGACTTATAGTGCAACTGACTCATCAGCGCATACAAGCTAATGCCTTTCTCTCTTTAAAAGACAGTGGGAAACGACTGATGTAACATATGGAGAATTTTGCACATGGCCTTTATGTGTGATGTAACAACAATGACAGTCCAGTTTACAAGAAATAAGAAGTCCAAGGTTTACTGGCAGCAGGAGAAAGATCCAAAGCACTAAAATTATTTATTCAAATGATTAGATTTTGACTCTTTCTTTGCCGAGACATTTTTTATCTTCAAACATCCTTTTTTTTATTGAGCACCTGATGTTTTTGTGTAGCTTTACTCACCTTATTTGACCCCTTTGTTGAGCTCATTTTTTTTTCTTTTGATGTTAATGTTGGATATTTAAATACCAGAAAACACAAAAAACAAAAGTACAATTTTTAATGGTAGTGCATGGCTAATTAATGTTGGGGGATTTACCTCCTTCACTTCATTTCTCTATTATTTCCTTTATGTAGCTTTTGCACCACCCAGAGGACAAAGCAGGTAAACACTTTCTTTAGAATTAAAGTTCTTTATTCGTTGCTGATATCAGTATGTAGCTCTGAGGCAGGTACAGTATAAAGAATCATGCATATAACAGGTAGCAACTAGCTGCAAAATGCTGCGAGGCTGCATGTGTTTTTGTCAACAGCAGGGTTCGTTGCCCAGTGACAATTGTGAGTTTATTGTGAGGCTCCAGTCCAGAGAGGAGTTTGCACAATGTGACAAAAAAAAGTGGGCCAAAGAGGGGGGAAGAGAGTTGTTTTTCAAACTCAGACATTTCAGAGCTTTAAGTGGGCTCCTCTTAGAGCTGCTGTTTTGGCTGAAGTATAGTGGTTCTTCCCAGCAGGAATTCTTGCAAAGCAGTTCAACTCAATACTGAACTCAACTCTTTCACGCTTTACTCAGAGTGTAAAAAAAAAAAGACAGAAGTTATATTTTTACAGAAAACTTACAAAAAGAGAAATACCTACCTTTAAAAAAAAAGTATTTTAGCTCCCTTTCTGAAAGGGCAGTGTGGAGTGGAAGAAAGGGGCTCATCCACACTATGTCTCTGTCTCACACACAAGCATGCACACACACACACAGTTGGCCGTTGTTGGCAGTGACTGGGGTGCTGAGAGGAGAGTGGGGCTCAGTGTGACCAGGCAGAGGCCAGTGTTGCAGGCAAGGCAGGCAGTGCAGAGAGTGTTGAGCCTCAGAGACGTGCTCAGGGTGGATAAACCATGCTCACTAAGTGGGAGAAAGACTCTGCCCAGGACACAAGATGAAGGTGGAGAGGAAGACCTCCTCTACAGGCGACAGTTTTGCTGACATTCCTCCACTACTGACGCTCTTTGGCCTCCTGCTCCTCCTTCTCTTCACAGGTAAGTCCAAACATATGTGGGAGCTATGCAGGGATTAGAGGGTTAAATTATCTCTTCGAGACTGTGCTGTCATTCAGATGACGACAAAAAAAAGTAGATTTCATTCAATTGTGAAATTCTTGCAGTTTTTTTTTACCATGCAAAGAGAAAGTTTGCCCATTGTGGTTAATTATCATTTGAATTAGCATTTTAAAAGACGCTTTGCTTCACTGTGTAACTTGAAAAACAGATCAAAACTCAATTTCTCATTCTTTTTGAAGTTAATCCAGCTTAAGTTAGCCGCTCATGTTTTTTCTTGTCCCTGTGTTACACGGGCAGGCGACACAATGGATTCGTTCATGGGTGGCGCTCTATGTTGGGCCCCCATCATCTCTCAAAGGAGCCTGGAGTAGCTATTGTAGGTGTGTAAGAAGGGGACATGTAGGTTAAGTGTGAGGATATCAAGTTTTGTGATGAGCTGGTGAGGAGGGCAAGGCCTGCATTTTGTTTTCGAGTGTGGAAAGTTTCAGATGAGTCAATTAGAGGAATCAGTTAATGTCAAAAGTTCAGAACAATGTGATTTTGGTTTTTTAAAAATGTGTAATTTAATTTCATGACAGTACCATGGCCCCAGTGTACCCAGCAGGCCAGTTTTCGTGAAATCACAGGATCCTGTGTCAATCTCCAACTTCACCAGTGACAAAGAGTTTTTCTCTGCCTCTCTCTCTCTCTTTCCCTCCCTTCTCTAACCCTCTCTCACTCTTTTCGAGGGAGGAAACTAGTTCCAACAATCGTGCCCTTTGTCTTATCGCCTTGGCAACCCCCGTCAGGCGGACCAAATGGTTTCCACGGCAATGAGGCGATGCCCTGCTAACTGCCTCGCTGCAGAGAATAGTGAACAGTGCAGACTCCCTCTCCTCCCTCTCTTCAAGGTTGATCTCTCTCTCTCTCTCTCCGTCACTGAGCCGAACAGTAGGATGCCCCTCGCAGGCGCGCAGCCAATGTTTAGACCTCCATGTGTCCAGCTACAGCTGAGTTATAGGAACCTCCACTGTGTACATAATAGCTTTGCTGTGTTTGGTTTCCAGGACCGGGCTCGGCTATAAAGGATGAAATGTGGCTCACACTGTAATACCTTATCCCCGAATCCCTGCAGGGGGGCGGGGCGGGTAGGAGGATAATTGAGGAACACAAATCAAAATTAGTGCCATACTTGTTCACTATAAGGGGTCATGAGGAATTCCTGCGGGGAGTTTCTGAGAAACAGATTAATGATCAAGATGTGATCATGGGGGAGAGCGAAAGCGAGAGTTTGCGTATGAGTGTGATTGCATGTGTAGCTCAGGCCTACTGGAAGCTGTCAAATGGCTGTTTTGAGGCAAAATGCATTTAATTTCTACTCCTCAAGTGTGAGAATACTTTAGATTAAGCCCTGAAAAATGAAGACCCTTTATCCTAATAAAATTGAAAGAGCTTGAATTCTATTAAACATTTTGTTTCTTACATTTTTTACATTTATACTTTTTGTACATTTTTGGACTAAATAATTCAGTTTCAGTACACTGAAATAAAAAATTAGCTTAATGGGAGTTTTTGCAAAAAAAAAGATGAGAATAAAATGTAAAGAACTGGATCTCAATTGCCATGATTAACTCAAAAGCAATGGTGGCATTATAAAAGAATGTGTAAGTATTGCTGTTGTAGCTACCAATTAAGTGTGGAAAAAGGCCTTTGCACTGTAAGATCAGGTTAGATTTTGAATTTATTTTAATGTTTAATGTTAAAATGTATGTTTAATCGTTGTTGTAACAAATATTTGGGCTTGATGCAGAGTAACTGTTATGTTTTACAAGTAAAACTAATCACACAAATGAACAAATGATTACAGAAATAAAAGGTAATTTGATGAGTGTAATATTTTTTTACATAATACAACAGTGGTCAAATCTAAAAAATGAACCTTAAAGTTATGCCTATACTGTACATGCGTACAGTACAAACACTCTGTTATTGTACAGAGCCATTCTAGCATTCTACCTCCATGTTTGTTCTTGTAGTAATAGTAGTAATTAGTGCAGCAGTAATTAGTGTGTTTTTGCATAAGTCCTCTATTGTTTGGCTCTGTGTGAATGGTTGATTTCTCTGATCTCTGCCCACTGGCTAAGCATCAAAGGCTGCAAAGTGTCTGTCCTTTGTTTACTCTGCGTCCCCAAGCAACCCTGTACTATCAGTCTGTCCCTCTCTATCTGCTCCTCAGTTCAAGACTTCACCACTCTCTTTGCCAGGTGAAGTGTCAGGGGTGAATGTGACCAGCCAAAGCCAGGTGGTGAGGGGCACGGTGGGCAAAGAGGCTCTCCTGTCAGTCAGCTACTCCAGCGGCAGCTCCGACAAGCCTGTGATCAAGTGGCAGATAAAGCGCTACAAAGAGAAGCCCATCACCGTCGTGCAGTCTATAGGAACAGACATCATAGGGAACCTGAGGCCAGAGTACCGCAACCGCATCTTGGTGTTTGAGAATGGATCCCTGCTGCTCCACAACCTGCAGCTGTCAGATGAAGGGGCCTACGAGGTGGAGATCTCCATCACTGACGACACCTTCACTGGAGAGAGCTACATTGAGCTCACTGTGGATGGTACACACAATCACCTTCCTCTTTGAAAAAATACTGTTGTCTCATATTTCAAAACATCTGAGCAATCAGAGCAGGACACTGAAGAGGAGTTAGGAGCTAAAAGAAAATCGATATGAGTTGAAAAAGCAGGCTCTCACCCTAGAGACTGTAATTGAATGTACTGGAGTGTAATTTTTAGAACTTCTACAGAGATTCACAGTGATAGTAGTGTTTTTTATAAGGCGCTAACTGGGATTCCTGCAATCAGCTGTTTTTATATAGGTAGAGGTCAGCGCCCCACCACTCATATCCCCTCTGTGTCTTTATCCTGTCATCCTCCTCAGTTCCTGTATCCAGACCTTACATCCAGATGATGGCCTCGTCTGTCCTGGAGTACAGCGAGTTCTTTAACCTCCACTGTTCCCACGATAATGGCACAAAACCCGTCTACGGTTGGCTGAAGGGAGGCAAGGTGCTGTCCAATGACACGCGTCTGGTGCTTTCACATGACCAAAAGGTGCTGACCATCTCACGTGTCCTGATGTCAGATGATGACATATACGCCTGCACAGTGGAGAACCCCATCAGCAGCATGAAGAGCATTCCTGTCAAGCTCACTGTCTACAGTAGGTGGCATGTTACACCGGTAGGACCTCAAGTTATAGATGCTTACTTTAAAGATGAAAAAATTGTGATGTAGTAACATTAGACTAAATCTAGGAGAGGTGGAAGGAGTATCAGTATGCTTGATTTTAATAAACCTAACAATATAATGGCGTACAGGTACTTCATTACAAGTTAAAGTTCTGTTTTGATGATTAGCCACATTAACAACAATTATTAGCCAAATGATCTTTAATTACTAGTTGTGAAAGTTCTCCCTATTTAGGATAACTTTGGTCAGATTTTATTTGTTCTATATTATGATGTTTAATTATTATGGTTTATGCTTTATTGTGGAAGCAGCAATTTAATGGTGTAGCTCTTTGAGGTGGATGTAATGAAAACAATTTTTCATACTGTGTGAAGTTTAATAGTGTCAAATTTGTGATGTGTCATATTTGATGACAAGATAATATAATTTATTTTAAAAAATTTTAATCAGCAATTAACTAGAAACTATAGTTGTCAAATAAATAGTGAAAATGTTAAACATTTCTCGAGTATGAGTAAGAAAAAATTATAAATATAAATCTCCTATGCATCCTGAATTGGAAACTGGGAAAACAGCAGATGTACTCAGCTCATTAGTTGACAGCCATCCGTTTTCAGTAGCTAGCAAAAGCAATTACCATCTCATGCTGACCCATACACAAGTATGCCTGCCTCTCTAACCATGTTGTTTACAACAAGTGCAAATCCAGGCTGAGAGCAGCAGAGTTGGCCCAGAGCGGCTGTTACTGGGCGCCAGTATAGAGCCACATGTCAGGCAGGGAGAGAGGGAGAGGCAGTGTGATCCAATGAATGGACAGTTATTTATGAGGACGGAGCAGAGAAAGGCGGCAGGTGGGGAGGACGCTTTGCCTCAGTGGACCTCAGTAATCCTGACTTCATTATTGCTGTACTGGGATGTGTCGCATGAGGAGACAGCTACAGGCCCTGAGACTGCTCCCTGTTCCCTCTGCATGCACAGCGGCACAGCGCCGTGTCTCCAAGTGACTACCTTAAAGTTCTTCTTCACTGCACCTTAATCACGTCAACATAGTAAAAAAGACAAATGACGTAACTTCATCCAATCCTGCAAACTTTGATTTTTCCTTAATTCTTTTTCTTGATTCTTCTTGATTCTTCCTGTAATGTAAAATCAGGTCAAACTTTGCAGCTTACATGAAGCAAAAGTCAGTGGCTCAGAGAAAATTGCACTGCTGTCCTGCTGTTACTGACACAAATTTCTCTTTCTTTCTTTCTTTCTTTCTTTCTTTCTTTCTTTGTGTTCTCATCTACCTCTCTGTATCACTCTGGTTTAGGACGGAGCTCGCTATACATCATCCTGTCCACCGGTGGCATTTTCCTCCTAATCACCCTGGTGACAGTCTGTGCCTGTTGGAAACCATCCAAGTAAGAGCTACTCTTTCCTCCTGTTTCTCTTTTCCCTCTCGTCTCTTTCACCTACTTTCTTCCCTTCTCTTCTTTTCTCTTTCATTGGCTTTGATATTGCACTTGAGGATGTGACCAGAATCTTAAGTACGAAGTCACCTTACTCTGAACATTCGGTTAAAAGTTAATAAATACAGTGGTCTGCAGTGCAGCCTGTATCAAAGGCCTTTTAGCAGCAAGTCTGGATGAGTTTAAAGCAGTTTTTTTCTTCTTCCGGTTGTAGAAAGAAGCATCGACCTGTCCCTCAAAGAGCTCCCGTCTATGTGGAGCAAAGTGAAAATGGCCATGATGGTAAGCAACAGCTGCAGCTGACCATCTTGAAATATGTACAACATATTTTTATTATATTGTAATTAACTTTTGAAACGTATCATGTTGTATTTGAAAATAATTTTAATTTATATGTTTTGCAGTTGATGTTGTTCCCAAACCATCTACGCTTGGTCGAAGGAGTCCCATGCCCCTTTATGTTCTCAATGAAGATGTAAGGCACTTGTTTATTTCAGTTTTCTATTTATCATTTATGAGTGACATACAGCTTTACAATACACCAATCATACAAAATGTATGATCCCATGTTTATTTATTTCCAACCAGATGATGATCCCAAGAGAAAAGTTAAAAGAACATGAAAGATGCAGTTCATTCTGAGGGGGATGTGAATGTCTGTACTCAATTTACTGGCAATCCATGTAATAGAAACATGTAACTAAAACCCACAAAAGCAAAACCTCAAAGCAGCAAAGGAGGAAAAATCTGATTCTCACACGAATAATTAAAGGCTAGTTTTTTTCTGTTTTTTTCTGTTTTTTTTGTTTAGTTCCTGTTCTATATGACGTACTTACACATAGTTAGTGCATCACTTATTGAAGGGGGTGGTCAACAGAAGCCCAGTTTGGAGAAGTAGCAGGAGTGCTGCTGTAGGAAGCTAAGCAATGATCTACTGTGGATGAGGACAAACAAAAAAGAAAAAAGAAAAGAAAATGCATTTTTGGCTATAAAAACCCTCTCACACTGGCATCAGTACAGCCATGCTGCTATTAAAGCTAAACATTTGTCCAAGGTTGATGTTTTGTCTTTGTTTTTTTTTTTTTTTTTTTTGGTTTTTAAAAATTGTGGATTTAATTAAATGAGAATCAAAGATAAAATACCACAGATGGCGATTCAAACAGGCATATCTTTTTGTTTCAGGAGACTCTGGAGCGTTTGGAAGAATGTTCTGGCAATACTGTCAGCCAATCAGAAATAAGTATCCCTGCTACCTACGCTCCAGTCCTTCCCCCCTCCTCCAATAGAACTGAGCGGCCAATCTGGTCTACCCCACGCAGATACCCCCGCAGCCCCTCTCCTCTGGCACAGCCTCTCCCACAGCCCCTTCCAGCTCCTCCCCTGCGTCCTGTCCGCTCACCTGCTCAGTCCCCCGGTTCATCTCCACGCAGCTTCAGCCCCATAAGAAAAGGCCGTCCTCCAGTGGGCATCCCGACCAGCCACCTCCCTGTGGAGGCAGAAGCTCCAGACCCTCGTGATCAGACTCCGTGTCCTCCGCAGCAGTGACTGTTGCTGCTTGGATGTATGATTTCATTCTGTGATATGTAAAGTACATGTATAGTTTGGTGGTTTTCTGTCAAATCCTGTCACAAGGACGATTTAATTTGATGCAAAAAGATAAGAGAGTTCACTTTTCGGCTAACTCTTCATCTTTATATTTCATTTATTTATCATCTATTTCCCTCTTGCTATGCACAGTATTTCCATAGTCTTTTGATAATGTTCTTTCATATGAAAACTATACTCTGTCCACCAGCATGTAGTATATATATATATTGTATATGATGCTGAGACAGTATTTCCAGCTCTGATTTATAGCCTATTTTCCCTCTTGATTAAAAATGAATTTTACTGGGAACTTTTGATAAGTACCTGTACATATGTAAGTTAATATTTTTGGGACGTGTATTTCTTCTGAACAATAAAACCGCAAAAATGTATCCTATTTCAAAATTAGGGTAATCACATAACCTAAAGCAATAAAACAGTTTAAATAGTTTGTAGTTTGTCTTTTTTTTAAGATTCTCTACAACAAAACCAAACAAAAAATATAAATTTTATAAATTTTATTTTATAAATTTTTTGCTATTTGTCTTTTGTTTGTACAGTGTTGTTTTAATATCTCATCACCTGTGTGTCAGAAACAAGACGGAGCTAAATGTGATCTGTGAACCTTAAGGAGAAGTGTAATTCCTCTCTAGTCCATTAGGTGTCACCCACACATTTCTTTAAATACTGTACATCAATCCTATTATCAGAGAAGAGTTCTAAAGAGACAATTAATTTGAAAATTTATTTGGTTGTTACCTCATTTTATTAGTTTTTGATACATTAAGCGTATCAGAAAGGAGAATTGTAGAATGTTAAGTAATATATGTTTAATGTGATGCTTCAGTATTGTCCCTTTGTTTGGCCTCAGCATGGCAGTCACTGACCACCAAGTGCCTCTTGACATTCATGGGTCAGTGAGGATCAAGCACAAAAATAATAGAAATTGTGAGATAATTAACTTGGAGAGGAGGCTTACGGTAGACTATTTTGAGCCAACCAGTTCATATTAACAATCAGTCTTATTTTAATTCAGGCAACTCAATCATGTAGCACTTAGTTGATGTCCTGTAAGTATACTCCTCTTAATCATACACAAACTCTTCATGGAAATTAAAAAAGGGCTCTCTAGTAAATGACAATTGCCTCATATATAAGAATAAAAAGTACTTAAAATGGGTTATATTTTTTTCTTAGTGTTCTGCATGTTGGGGGTTAGAGGCGGGGGTTGATTGCCCATAAACCCGAGCAAGGAGGATGGAAAAAGAGGATAAAAAAAAGACTGAAGATTAAAGGATGTGCTGAACTGTACTCAGTTGTGAGGCAAAAGCTTGTGAAACATCATGCTCATGCGCACAAACACATAACGCGGCCACTATTATCAGGATAATGTGTTCCCTTCTGTGGCCCAGCTGGACATCTTTTGTCATGAAAATCTGCATGATTTTATCTACTGCTTTTATCCTGAAATGTGTCTTCCGTCACTGAAGGTGCGATGAGTTTTGTGTGGTTACATAAGCAAATCAGATCCGCCTGTTTTGATCTAGTCTTTGTTCTATTTGAAACACAATTTAGTGCTCAGTACACAAGCTCATGAATACAAATACAGCATCATGGGCATAGACACATAAGCACAGGAAAGCAGGCACACAAACATGTGCATAATTACAAGTGGCTTACAGTAAGTGGAAAATTAAATGTCCTCAGATAATGAAAGTGGGTCATTCTTATTGAGCTTGAAAATTGCTTTTAATCTATTTTGATCTCACAATTTTATTAGTCAAACACCCTGGCCCCTCATGTTCCACCTGTCTTGGCTTAAATGGAGGCAGTAATTAGGCCGAGGAGCAAGATCACACCTGTGTGCATGCGGTACATATGTGTCTCTGTTGGGGTGGGGTTGGTGGGGTTGGTGGGAGGGGGGATAGGTGTCCTGTGAGGTAAACAGAGATGATGCACGAAGCTCTCCATCCCTAATTAATTACCTCCTCCTCCTCCTGCCTGGTCGAGCCTTCTCGCTAATGTCACACCAGCCTGATGATGTGAAATTCCCAACAGAGGAGAGTGACTATTGTTGAAAAGCTCTCATGCAGCCTTTTGTGCCTTTTTGTGTCAGTACCTGCAGTAGTTCATAACAGGTGCTTCCCTAGTGGAGCGCCAGCTTTGTTCTTTATTTAGGTCAATGGATGAAGAAAAAGAGAGTTTAGTCCTGCCAGACTAGATATTTACTTAATATGTTGTGTACCTAATTTTACATAATATTGTGGTTTGTTTTTCTTTTAACTTATAGCTTAACTTTTATTATTGGATTACTCCACTTTATCCATCTAACAGTTACAGCCACTCGTTGCTTTTTTGAGAGTTAAAACTTCACATTACAGCCAATGATATATATTTGAAATTCAATGCAATGAAGCAGTGGTTTCCAGTGGTTTTGGCTCGTAACTGTCTCATGTCTTGTTGGGGCTTCTTGTAACATATCCAACGTCTGGACGAATGTTTCCATTCTCTCAGAGAGGCCCAGAGTGGGCAAAGCTGTAACACATTTTACAAAAGTAAAGACCAGATAAACATCCAAAAACTAACACACATTTATTTGGCTGAATTTTGTTTGTTAATGTTTTTACCCTTTTAATAATCTCCACTCCTTGGACTTATTTTTGGACATCTGTCCTACTGAACATAAACAAGTTGACAGGACACCAATGCCATTGTGTTTACTATTCTTAATTTATTATTGATGTGTCATTGAAAAGAGGTGTTTTTTGGTAACAAGTATTTTTTAGGTTGTTTATATAGTTACATTTAGCTGTTAATACCTTTGCACTTTGACCTAGTAAGTATACATTTCAGATGAAGGACTTTTCCCTGAAAAGTAGCGTTTTTCACATTGATATACATTTGGACTTTATTGAGAGGTTCTTGAAGTTTTCCCCTTTTACGTAGTTCTTCTTACTCAAATGAAAGATAAACAGTGATGTGTCATATAGATTGAGAGGCCTTCCAAGGCAAATTTTGAGAATCTGTGCTGTAAAAATAAAAGTGTTTTCTTTAGTTCGTTAAATCTTTCAAAATATTATGAGGATGTGTTTTTCACAACATGTTTATTTTATCTGCCACTTGAGCTACTGCAAATTATTGCTAAAAATAAAATAGACTTCAAAATGTTTTCAAGTGCTCTGCCAAACTCATCTGACCAAACCATCTGCCAGACCTGCTCTCAACAACAACATGAAGGACTGGGGAGGGCAACACACAAACACACACACCTACACGCAGACACACACACACTTTTGGATAAAACAAACACAAATGCACACATATATGGATGCAGCACTTAG
Source organism: Acanthurus lineatus (assembly GCA_029814665.1). Lineage (NCBI taxonomy): Eukaryota > Metazoa > Chordata > Actinopteri > Acanthuriformes > Acanthuridae > Acanthurus > Acanthurus lineatus. The sequence continues at coordinate 14,051,450 of JAPZDV010000024.1, read as the reverse complement.
TGGCTGCATAATACTGAGTGCTCTGATCAGTGTTCCCTTTGTGCTCTGCATCCCTTTTAGGCAAATAATAAATGCCCTTTTCAAGGTATAATATAATTCTGTAGCCAGGTTTCAATCAGATATCAGTCCAGTGAACACTTAATGTTCTCCTTTTTTTAACCTTAGAGACACGGTGAATCAAGCCATGTAGATTAGCAGTTTGTAACCAGCACAGGTAAAAGCCCTACACCACTTAAGACACGAGGGTTGTCTTGTTTGCTCCATAGTAACAGTCCCCTGGCAACCAATAAGAGTGCCAGTTATATTCATAGTACTACCATACCCCTCTGGCTCCCTCACACACACACACACACACACACACTTCCTCACCTTCTCCATCACTCACATCCTCTCTCACCTCCCCTGTAACTCTCCCTTTGCGTATGTGAGTGTGAACCTGTGTTCATGTGAGTCAGCTGCATCCTCAGCACCTGGGACATTACCTCCAGCCTCCACAGGGGAAGCTGCACTGCCGACTCCGAGAGTTTAACAGGTCTGCTGTCGCTTTCATAACCTCATCTGACTGTATCTGAAACTGCAAAATATTTTTATTTAAAAGCGAATGTTTTACTAATTGATTTAATCTTGGAAATCAAACTTCATCTTTTTTTTGTACTTTTTTACTCTTCAATTTACGTTTTCTGTGACAATGTTTTTAGTTTGTATTCCTCTATGTTTTGTATTCGTTCCGTCTTACTTTTAGCAACAGCAAAAAGAAAAGACAGAATCTCAGATTTGTTGAGCATGCTTACCTGACGTTGATGTTTTTAAATCCTTATATATTCTTTAATGAGGCAGTATTTGCAAGAATGTACTGAAAACATGTGTTTCTCTTTATTTGTTTCTAGTTTGTTTGTTTGTAGGCTCTGTGGGTTTGTCGATCAAGGCTTGAAGCCAGAATCTCTGCAGGTGTGTAAGAGAGGAGAGGGAGGTCAACATGGGCTCCAGCTCCTCCTCCTATGCTCCCAAAACCATTTACCTGGATGTGGATGGAAAAGTGCAAAAGGTGAGCCCCATTCCAGTGGAAATGTTTTATTTTCGGATCTTTTCTGTTGTCTAAATGGTTAGATTCTGGTCAGCCTTCCCTATTTTCAGAGATGTAATGTGACTAAACACATTTGGTAATATATTTTGTGCTTCATGAGATGGACTTAGTTATAACAAAGTTAAGCTTTTTTACAGAATGAAGAGAATTTTTTATATCTCAGGTTTTGATCAGTAAAGTGTCACGTATTACAAGTAGAACCATGTATAAATAGGAAACAGATTTGCAGATTAAGTTATATTTTAAAGACTCAGAAATTATCAACAAACTGTTAAATTTGTCTCAAACTTACATCTGGAGTGGAAGCATTTAAAAAATGGCAGGTTAGGTATATACCTGTAGTGAAATTCAATTAATGTCTTTCAGCTTAAAATCTTTTGGTAACGCTATCCAAAAGTATCACATTTAAAATGTACCCAAATAGATTTATAAAGTAACTGACTGATTTGTTGAATCGATTTTCAAATGACATTAATTATAGATTTAACCATAAAACAAATCAAGCTTCAACTATGGCAGTTACATAATTCCACTTTTAATTTGCCTCCTGGACTCATATAGGAAGGATATAAGTAGGTATTCCCTGCAGACTAACCTCACCTGGGGAGGAGCTAAAATAAAGCTGTGATGCACAGCTTTTCGTCTTACAGGTGTTACTGACAGGACCAAACACCTGTTGTGAGCAGCTTACGCACCAGCATTTATTTCTGCTAACACACACCTCTGGGGTATATGGGTGAAAATATAG
>JAPZDV010000024.1:14034081-14049518 GCA_029814665.1 Acanthurus lineatus | reverse complement strand
CAGGTGAAAATATAGATTTAGATGTTTTTTTTTCCTTTCCTGACAGTTCAGGAAGCAGCAATTAGGTTGTTAATCACCACTGATGTGGGAAAGGCAAAATATCGAGTGTAAAATAAAATATGACACTCACTTGTTGAAGCTTTTTAATCATAACAGCAGCAGAACAACTGCTTAGTGATCATTTTAACAGTCGTGTCAAGTGGTCTTGGGCTGGAGTTTCATGTTTCGGCGTTCCAAACATACTGAGATGCAGCACTTGCCGATAAGTGTTTCAAGTAGAGAGCTGGCCGTGACACATGTCTGTTCAAGAGCCTCCAGCTCACGGCCTGAGGCTGAATGTTTGTCTGCTACACCTGCTCCCCTCAAGATGGAAGATCCCACTGTTTGCATGGGGCATCTGCACCCACACTAACCCCAGTATTCTATATGCAAGTACTGTACTAAGTCTTGTGAAGTGCGCTGATTGCATGACAGGCGTGGATAATGTCGCTTTCTTCGAGAGCTCCATAAACTCTCACTCTCCAGCTGTCCTTTGCTTTCCCACATCGGTCGCTCTGCCAGCTTGATCCTATTCAACCATAAAAACGAACCCACCCTCATTTTACATTGTCAAATGACTGGACTGTCACAAAAAAAACACATGAAATTTGAAAAAACCCCCCCTACCTTTACTGAACACTAGAGGACTTATATCAAAACCACAGCAGCTGTTTGTGTGCAGGTGTGCCTTCAGAAAGCAGGTAGACAAAGACAGCACAGTGCTGAATTTGTGGGACATGGAGGTTTTCTCCTAAACATGTCACCTGATAATTTATACTATGTGTTCTCGTTTTCCACAGGTGTGCATACCTTAAAACATGAGAACCATGCTCTTTTTTTGCACTTCAGGAGCAAATAAAAGACCTGTGTTTTCCTCACAGGTGGTGTTCAGTCGGCACTGCAGCCCATGTGACATCAAGGAGCTTCTGTGTTCCTCATCTAACATTCCCAGGTTTGCTGTTTTGTGTATTTATTTGCTCAATTATTTGTCTCCAAAGAGGTTAAATCACTTCTTATGTCGCAGGGAGGGCATAATTTGTCACAGGAATAGCGAAGAATTATCACATAAAGCTGCACTTAAATATCACACAGCACAGCACTATTATCAAGCAAACAGCCATGAGCATACAACAAACACTTGCATAAAAATAGACAAACAGACATACTGTATTAGGCATGCACATCAATGCAAACAATGATAAATGAGAAGAGGAAAATGTAGTTATCCACTGCATTAGTTTTGTTTTGCTTATATTGAGGAAAATAAACTTTCACACAGACTTTTTTATTGGCAGTCTTTCACTCCACTCTTTAACTTGTTCTACAGACTTTAGTTGTAATACAAGATATTAAATTCTGCCTGGTTCAACTTTATTTTTTGTGTGTAGTAAAAAATTAATCGAATGATTTGGAAGAAAGAGGTTGGATTGCATGGAGATGAACGTGCTGAATGAAGTCATGTTCTGGTTGGAGCGTTTAGGATCCTGGAGGTGGAGACTCAGGGTGGGGGCTCATCTTGATGAGCTCTATGCGTCAGAATTCCCCTGAGATTACAAATGGAAGAATAACGTTACCACACACGTCTCTGATGATGGGAGGAGACCGACAGAGCCCACTTGAGCACGAAGGCGAACATGTAACCTCCATGTTGAAGGACCTGTGCTGGCTGAAGAAAATAATAACATCCAGTTAAAATCCCAGACCTTCTTGTTGTGAGGCAATGATGTGAATTGCTTGGCCATGTACAGCTGTACAGAGAGGGGGGAGGGGAGGAGAGCAACGTTTTGCAGGAGGGTTGAAAGAACTGAGACAAATGAAAGAGAAAGTGTTGGACACACTGAGAGATCAAATTAATGGAAAATGTTGAAAAATAAAGCAAAAAAAAGTTTAAAAAAAACTCACTTTGCTCACTTTTCATCTCAACCTCTCACTGCAGGAACACTGCCATCATGATGGTGGACCCCGAAGGTGCCTTGGTCTCCATAGACCCCACCATGCCCACCAACTCTCCAAAGTAACACCAGATTTACAATGTTGTATTTGTATTAAAAGCAGAGAAGCAATATAAAGACTTGGTTGATGTAAAGAGTTTGCAAAAATAACTGCCAATCTAATTTCTCCACAGCTCTTTGTACAAAGTTGTTCCTCTGTCAACTGGACAACTTGGAGGTGAGCTGTCAGATTTATTCTCCTTTACTCTACAGTCAACTAACACACATCCAGTTATCAAGACACAAAGAGACAAAATACCCTAATATGACAATATGCCTACTGTTCATGATGAATTACCAGGTGTGTATTTCTGTTTGCAGAGAAGGAGGACATGTTTCAGAATGTGTTGTCTCAGGTGGCTGAGCAGTTTAGCAGGTAACGCCTCATTTATTTATGTTATGTTACGCTATGGGTGAAGCCAGCTGTTGCTCAGCCTCACACACATCTAACACTAGCGACTTTTAATGGTGAAACATGCTGCAACTCATAGAGGCAAAAGTTAAATCAGACAAGTTCTTTTACCTTTATCTTTTATTTTGCAAGCTCTATTTTAGAATTTAATTTTTTATTATGACTTATAAACCTTGAGGAATTCATATTAATCGCTTGTTATTCTGTATTTTCTTCATTTTCATTCTCCTCACAGAGCCTTTCGCATCAACGAGCTGAAGACTGAGGTCACTAACAGGCTAGCGATGCTGGAGAAAAGAGTGGAATGTAAGAGGTCAATTTTTCTGTAGAGTTCAGACCAAAAGGCCCCCAGAAAATGTTGTTTTTATGCAAAACTGTCAAGATACTACGCTAACCCAGTCTTGTGATTAACCCTTAAGAAGAAAACACACTGCTGTCACAAAGCCACATCAAGTGCTGCGTCAAGTGCTGCGTCAAGTGCCACCCCTATTATAAACAGGAAGTGTCACGCTCAAGGTGTATTTACTTCACATCTGCATCTATGGCAAATATTCTTTTGCTTACATTCTATATTATGCAGGTACTAATGAAGAACAGCAGGTGGCATAGTCGTCTCATTTAGCAGAATGTAACCTGAACCTTTCCATGATATTAATGTTACACAAGTTTGCCTCTTCATTTTAAAATCACTTGTACCATACCTATAAAACGTCTACCATGTAATGTTTACAACAATGTGATAAAATCAGCTTAACTTTTCATGAGTGTATCCGTTGTTTTAAACTTTATTCCTCCCCTAAAGTCAACCTCAGCACCTACGGCTTACCAGTTAGCGTCTTTTTTTGCTTTGCCTTTGTCCAATTACAAGATTGTGGGTTGTAAATTTTTTTATATTTCTCGACTTCAACATCTAGTAACTCCCCATAGATTGTTTTATACAGAACATAGAAGTTAGCAGAAAAGAAGAGTTGCTACAGCAGCCATGGTCTACATATGCATTGGGCTAGTAAGAAAAAAGGCTTATTAAAAAAACCTGAAGTAAACCTGTTCTAATCATCTGTAGATTATTTCAATATTCCCTATCTGCAAGAGTGTGTGTGTAGATAACAGCTCAGCCAGATGACTGCTTTTCTTCCTAATGAGCTGTTGTCTCTGCATGCGAGCTCCATCAGCTTCCTTTGGGAGCTGTATGCATCTGTCCACTCGGCCAGTCCACGCTGTGATGTTGCTTCTTAGTTTCAAAGGGTTAATATGAGCTGAATTGATTTAGAGCTGAAAGAAAACCCCCTTAAACATTTCTTTTTGCCTCCCAATAGTGGATTGCATTGAACTGTCCTTTTCCTATCCTCTCTTAGTCACACTCAGAAGTCCATCCTCCTTCCTCTTCCCCTTCTCTCCCTCTGGGGACTTTCACCTGTCGTTTAAATGAGTTGAGGCCACAGCACAACAATGCCCCCTTGTGTAAAGTCAGTAGGAAGCTGCATCTCTTATCCTGACAGTCACACCTATTTCTACAAAAAGGCTTATGATAAAGATGCTTTCTGAGATGTAAATTAAAAAAAACCTGAAGTGAAACCAAACCATGAAATGTCTTGTCATTTTGTTTCAGTGGAGGGTCTGAAGGTGGTGGAGATTGAAAAGTGTAAAAATGACCTGAGGAAGCTACGAGATGAGATGACTTCAAGAGCTGGTGGCAGGTGAAGTAAAGAACTATTGAACACTATTGAACACAGACAACCAAATAATGGAAAATTAATGTCATATTAAGTTTTCTGTATTTCGTTGTTGTTGTTGTTGTTTTAAATTCAGAGTAAATTGTCCATGTAAATACAATTTCTCAGACGATGGAAAGAAGGTCACTCCTAGACGAGATGTCCCAAATTACCCAAAGGTACGTTTACTGGGACTTTATCTTTCTTGTTATTTAGCAGACTAGCTTAATGAAACATTTCAGTGTCTTATTAAGTTCTCTGCCCTTTTTTTATTTGGCATACGCAGTACACACTGTCTCAGGAGACTGTTGAGGCGCTCAAGAAGCCAACATTCGATGTCTGGCACTGGGAGCATAATGAGGTTTGTTGCTGTTGTCTACACATAGCTCAGTTTCCACTCCATGTCATCCAGGTGACTGATAACTGGATTTATTTTCTCTTCCTTTGTGGCTGCAGATGTTAAGCTGTTTGGAGTATATGTACCATGACTTGGGACTGGTGAAGGAATTCAACATGAACCCCATCACACTCAAACGCTGGCTGGTAAAGTTTAAACAGCAAGAGGAAAGACTGTATACTGCATGATTCCAAACAAGTGTATAACTAAGAAGCAGATGTGCTGCTTACTACCAGGATTCTGACACAGTTTACAGAGTGATTATCGAAATACCTTTTGATTTAAGATTATTCAGTCCCTGAATGAATGATTTTGTCCTTCTGTGTAGTTGGCGATTCAAGAGAACTACCGGAACAACCCTTTCCACAACTTTCGCCACTGCTTCTGTGTCAGTCAAATGATGTACGGCATGATTCACCTCTGCAACCTACAGGTATGCTGCATGTTTGTGAGCATGTGTGACTCACTCAGGTTGATCAACATGCTCTTTTACATAACAAGTTCTGTCACAAAAAGACAAAAAAGACAGATTAGGTTGTGCTTTTAACGGTTAAATAACATTTATAACAAGTCAGATTGGACAGTAACAGTTTCTTTACCTTGTTGTCCAGGAGAAACTGACTCTCACAGATATGGGGATTCTCATGACAGCAGCAGTGTGTCATGACCTGGACCACCCTGGCTACAACAACACGTAAGACTCACTCTTCTGTCTGTAAGGGTGTTGACAGATGGAGCACTGCAGATGCCCACTGACCCCAGAATGTTTTGACATCCTATGCACAACACTGTCGTCAATGAACTGTGAAACTAGTTTAGCATGGAGGGAGTTCAGGTATGAAAACACGCTGATTGGAATTATCATGTCGGCTGGAGTTTTTTTTTTTAGGGCAGGCGACAGCCTCTCTTATCAGGGGGAGCTTCACGGGAATATCCAGTCAATCAATCCATTCACCCATGTTATCCGTCTATCAGGTACCAAATCAATGCCCGCACAGAGCTGGCGGTGCGCTACAACGACATATCTCCTCTGGAGAACCATCACTGTGCCGTGGCCTTTCAGATCCTCTCTCTTCCTGAGTGCAATATCTTTGCAAATGTGGATCCTGAGGCGTTCAAACAGATCCGACAGGTGAGACATGCATGCAAAACTCTCACAGTCTGTTCCTGATAAGCATGAGTTTGAGCTTTATCGTAATGTTACATAACTTTTTCATACATATCTGAAGTCTCTTATGTGTTTTAAATGTAAACAAAAGTTGTGAAAACTGCTTCAACAGTTTTGCTCTTATTTTTCCAGGCAATTATCACCCTCATTCTGGCCACAGACATGGCCAGACACGGGGAGATACTAGACTCATTCAAACAAAAAGTGGACAACTTTGACTTCACCAATGAAGAGCATGTGACATGTGTATGTATAAACTGCATTTCCACCCGACGTCAGCGTCTGTATTGTAAATACAAGATGTTTTGTATTAGCATAATTGGGAAAGCAGTCACATAAATACAGTGGATGCTCTGAGGCGCGGTTGTCTGCGCTCATGATGAATGGGCTCCTTTATCCTTTGTTTTGTGTGGGGGGCTGGGTGTTGCATGTATGTTTGTTCATGTCTGTGTTTGTGTTTTCAGCTGAAGATGGTTCTGATCAAGTGCTGCGATATTTCCAACGAAGTGAGACCAACTGAGGTAGCTGAGCCATGGGTGGACTGCCTGTTGGAGGAATACTTCATGCAGGTGACCTTGATCAAAGCATTCACAAAACTCCAGAGACCCACTGTCTAAATCTGTTACATCAACTAAGGAAAAGATACATTGTGAGTCAAGGCTGCATAAAATAGATGATGTTTACTTCATTGAGAGAATAATATTATCAGTTATGTGCTTCTCAGAGTGACAGGGAGAAGTCTGAGGGTCTGCCGGTGGCTCCCTTCATGGACAGAGATAAAGTCACCAAACCCACCGCTCAGATTGGATTCATCAAGTTTGTCCTCATCCCAATGTTTGAAACTGTTATGAAGGTGAGAGGATAAAGGTCAAGTGTTCTCTTTTAAATACAAAGAACAGATTCTAAAACAAGCCTCTTACTGTGTCCCACAGCTTTTCCCTCAGATTGAGGAGATCATGGTTCAACCACTGAGAGACTCCCGTGACCACTATGAGGAGCTGAAACAGATCGATGACGCTATGACAGAGGTAGAACCTATTCTATCTATCCATCTGTTATCTATCTATTAATCTATCTATCTATTAGCAAGAAGAATTGACGTATTATTGCTTCTATTAAAAGAGATTGGATTGATTTTTTTTAATTGAAGGAATAATCAAACCTTTTAGGTGACATGTTTGTTTCCTTTTTTGCTGTGAGTTAGATGAGAAGATCAGTGCGTAGTACTGCCCAATGAATATGAAGCATTTGGTTAGCTTAACTTAGCATAAAGACTGAAGACAGGGGTTGCAGTTAGCCAGACCATGTTTGGGACCTCTAAGGCTGATTATGTATATTTAAGAATAAAAACAACACATGAAAACACTTGCTAGTTATTATAGCTGGATTTGTGTCAGACTATTTCTTGACCCTAAAGAGTTGCAACAAGTTAGTCTCTATTTATGTGTGTAGCTCAAAATCACAAATCTGCATCAAAACCTTTACAATCTCTACATACCACACACTCAGCACTTAGACTGGTCCCAGCCAAGAAATAGTAACATACATAATCCTCATAGAGGTTTAAATTTACCTGTTTTATTTAAATTATTAATAATAATAATTTAGAAAAAAAAATTAACTATATTCCAAATTGACAAATTGTTGTACTGAAAACATTAAAAAGAAGTTTTAAAAACTTTTGGTTTCAGAAAAATGACAACAATTGCATAACAGTCATACAGTGACATGTAATATTGTGACGGAGATGCTATGAACAAGGCTGGAAATAAGAGTGGTGTAAGTCTCCACACACAAGCTGTGATCACGGGCTAAAGTGACACTTCTTCATGGTGCAAAACATGTGATTGTGCCTGTGTGAAAATATCAGATTAAATATAGCTTGGAGTATGCTGCCAGCCTGGCCTTGAGGCTACCTACATTAAGCAGTGTAAGCAGTGAAAACAATGGCAGTAATGCAGGTTTCCTACTGTGAGAAGCAGGCATGCAGAAAACAAGTCCAAGTCAGCCTACACAGTATCATTTAAGCTGTTCACCTAGAGCCAAAAATACTCCTTATTACCAACTATGCAATTTGTTTCACATGGGTGGGGTCAAACACATGCTTGCACACACTCTTCAAACCACTTGCTAACATAAAGGTGTGTCTTTTGTTCAATGAGGCACAGAAGAAAAAAACTGAAAATATGTCATTAGGCGGGAAGAAGAAGTAAGCTGTGCAGTGAGTGAGTGCAGTGGTATCTGTGTAAGTAAAAGCAACTGAATCCTTGGTTGTGCCTTTTGTGTTTAGTGTTAGTTTCATGAGTGCCCTCTGTCTCTGCCTCTGTCTGGCCTCTCCACAGCAGCTCTGCTCTATAACGCACCCTGTTTTACCAAAGCCAGGCCTCTATGAATGTGCAGCACTTTCATCACTTTGGATTTGTCTCTCAGGTTAACACCGAGGAGTTCATATCCATTCACTTCCAAAGGGGAAAACCAGTGGGATAATCCCATTTGGTCGACTAAAGCTAAATTGGTTCAGAGTGAGTAATTCGTGGCAAGTGCGAATGTCTCGGTGGTGTAGAAAAATAAGAAAGGAAAGTTCAAAGCTTACACAAAGGAAAGAATTTAAAAAGGCTGAAAGCTTAAAAATAATATGAAGGCAAAATCACAAATTTCAATTGAAAATCATTTTTGATTCTTGACATTCTGGATGTTTTTGACTTCTGTAATAACTACATATTATGTAACATTATGCTGCCGTCATGGCTGAAACCAAAGTGATGAAACTGTTGTTCATTTGTTTTCCTTTTAAACACATTACCTTTTTCTTACAGTGACAAGATACATATTTTCTGCACATGAATTGACACCATAACCTCTTTTCCATCATTTTTCATTCAACTTTTCCACAGAAATAAAATGAAGTTGCCTTCAGACTCTGTGTGACTTTTGCATTCCTACATAGTGAAGCCAATTTTCCCTGAACAGCTCTAAGGCAACTTCAGTCCAACAGCCTTTATCTGTGGTGGGTGATGACCACCAGATCTTTTGGTGGTCAGGCAGGGTTGTGCTGATCTTAGCACAGCTCTCAGTTAATGGGTTGTTTTTGTACGTACGTAGGTTTAGTTTTCTGCTTTCCTTTGCAACACTCTGCTGTTTCTCTCTGCCTAATCCAGGCTCTTGTTTTATTTGCAGGGCTCTTCGCTTATGATCAAATTTAAAAAAGACTTTCAAAATTACGACTGAGGCCTCGGTGAAGACGTCCTGCGCTGTGGTATGAAGATGACAGATGGATCAGCAAGGAGAGAAAAGAGACCGCTTGGCTACTTACTGAACTAAACTTAGACGTCATGGTGGCATGTCTTGAACTTTGACTTAGACTTTTGCACTGGATGTAACAGAGAAGGATCCTCTGACCTCTCTGTATATTTATGGTGTTCATGTTGTTCTCCCTACACTTATTTCCATAGTGCCTCGAGAGCTTGAAGAAGCAAGTTTTTTTTCCAGAAAAAACACACTTTAAATCTACTTTGATTACATGCATTTTGAAAATATACAACAGCTGCAGAATAGACCTTATGGATTACAGTTGATTATTATTTGTTTTCTCCTCCTTTCTTCAGTAGAAAAATAAAATGAACTAAATTTGGATGTTATAACCTCACTGTAGCAATAAGTTTTTGATTGATCAGGTCCACTGGGTGTTCTCCAATGAATAATGCCACTTTGCACCTTTATTTTTAGTTCACACACAAAGAGCAGTTTAATAAATCATCACAAGTCTGTGTATTTTCTTGCTTTCAACACATTTTAACTAAATAAAGCTACATAGGGGCATTTATTGCCATAGATTTTACACAATTTTTCCTGTAAAAAATGTTTTCATATCTCACCAAATGTTAAACTGTAATTTGTTTATGTGTTTACTGTTGCACCCTGTGAGTCTTTGTATATAAAAAATTACACAACAAACATTCAGAGTGTCTTCTTTAAAGAGCAACTGTTTCCACAGAGAGTAAGCTGCAGTTCTTCTCTTTCCAGCGCAAAGAGAAAACTTATCAAAATCTGTTCAAATACAGTGATCGTGTAAATGCTGATAGAAATATATCAGCCAGTATTTTGTGCTTTGAATACCGCTACATGAATGTCAAATAAATATGAAAGTTCATTCCAAACCATAGAAATATAAGCTCAACAAAACAGTCTACATCAGTTTTCTCTGGAGCCTTTCAATTCATTCATCATTCATCATTAGATGGATCAGTTATCATGGTTATTGATCTGTTGCAAGTATCAGCAACTTTTATGACTTTATCATTTTTGCTTTGAGAACTTTTTGTCCGTTTTGAAATGCTTAAAACTGCAACTGAGCTTGCACTGCAACAGAAATCTGTTAAAATTAAGCAAACTGTAGTCTTGCAGAATCAATGCTGCCTTTACAGTTCTGAGTCAACACTGGAGAAACGTCTGGCTGCACCCTTTATCATTCTGGTGGAGAGGGAAAAATACACTCTGGCTTGTTTTTACTTCTTCAAACCAATCCAAATAATTTTGGGCAGCACTAAAGCCAGGTTGCAACACTGATGCTCTTGCAAAATAACAACATGCAGCTGGCAAAAGAGGACAAGAATTTAGATTAAAATTGTCATACAGGGGCAAAATACCCACAGTCTACATACAGTGAGTCAGGATAAGTGAACTATGGTTGCAGATCGAGCCTGTGTGACAAAAAAGGTTAAGAAGATTTTTAAAAAATCAGAGTTCCAATGGTTTTGTCAATCTTGATTATTGACACATAATGCAACTCTTTTATGATGCACAGTGATTCACTCTGGTGTTGCAACGTGCAGTGACAGAGTGGCACATGTTCAGCTGCATTTTAAGAATCCGGGAAGCTAATAGTTATAACACATATATTGAACGAATGCCAGTAATACACAGCTTCTCTGTCCATCTCTGCCACATTTTAGATTTTAGGAGCAGGATACATTTTTAAACGTGTTGAAATATGACTAGTTATCCAGTTGTCTACCACCCCAGGGGGCCATTTATCTCAGCCTGCACCCACTCCTCCCTCACCGTGCAGCTGTCCTTGGAGCCAAATCAGATTAAGGTGGTTTTTCTGCAGCTTCTCCACTGTGTTTTATAACTGTGGGGATTTTTTTGGCAATTTGTCACTAATTACTCCAAACGATTACTGCCTCACCTGTTGGCCTCATTTGTCTCTCTCTCTCTCTCTCTCTCTCCCACACACACACACACACACACACATACACACCCACTGGATACTGTCTACAAAGCTCTGATGAAGCCAAAATCGATAATACAACACAAAAATGCACGGTATGAATCACCAAAGGCTCTACCTGTTTAGGTTCGTTTGTGCATTCCAAAGTGGAGAGGAAGAATTTGATTGATGATCAAACTCTCCACATGATTAAGGTTTGATGTTTCTCTTCTGATTTATCAAATCTTCTATGTGCATGCTGCAGCAGTCATGCTTGTAAGCTTTAACATAAAGAAAAGCTTTGTTTTTCCAGTCTATTTGTTTTTCGTCTTTCATTTTAGGATTAAACTTAAGATAAGCTCAGCTATCATATAGGTGAAATTTTACTGTAAATAAAATTTTTATATCTATCTGTCAACTTTCTTATTTGGTTCTCCCTTTTCTCACTCCCACTCTCTCTTTCTGTCCTCTCTTCCTCTTTTCTTCCTCAGATGACATGTAAGAGAATGAGAAAAACATACATGAGTGTGTCATTTGAATTAATGGAAATACTCACCACCCTCCCCACAAAGCAGGGCAGAGTGCACTGGCATTAATCTGCAGTAACACTCTTATGAAACAAGGTGCTGTTTTATTATGACATGATTTAACAGCCTTCTGAATTCAGCAATGAAACTCATAAATTACAGGTTTTGCAAAATTTCTGACAAGCCGCACACTGTGCACTTGTTTTATTATGTTTTAATGTTGTGCTTACTGTTAAAACTAAATGCAGAGGGTTTATTGCAGAGGCAATTTTTATCTCCTCTTTAAGTGAGTGACAACATGACAGCATGGCGCCTCCAATGCTCATAACCTTCCTTCACCTTTTCAGTCCCTACATCAAAAGATTCATGGCTCATATCGAGCATTCAGCCAGCCTGCTGATGTTTTCATGAGTGCAGCGCTAATTAAAGTAACTGATATCTAAAACCCTTTAGTCATGCGCTTCGCCTTGAGGCTGGGTGTCATTTCATGTTTAACTGCCACAAAACTTCAACGGGCCTGTTTGTTGACGTGAAAGTGAATACTGTAGCTACAACAAAAGTATCTTGATGGTGGTTAAATGGGTAAGTGTTGAGTTTTTTTCTTTGCTTGCGAGATTGGATCTTTGCATGCAAAGGGAGGCGGGGCACTTTTTCAGTGACATTTGATCACAGGTTGTTACAAGATGCATGCAAAGTCATTGTCAGGATAGCAGTCTCATTTGTTTGTTACGGTAACAGAAGTACAAAGGTAAACTTACAACAATTAGATGGCTTTTTGACAGGAATCAAAGTTTTTGTACTAACAAAACAAAAATGTTTGACTCAGATAAAATCTATTGTATAAATGTTATAAATGTAATATTATTTATGTATAAATGTATATAAATTTAATTATAAAATGAAATTTTTAGAGTAGGTTTTTCTGAAAAGTGTGAGGCTTTAAACATATAAAAAAGATTTTAATTATAATGCACCAAACCTTGGCCATGACTTTTGGTGTTATGTCATCATGCAAACATTTAGTTTCTCATAAACATGCCTGTTGTTAGTGGCTTACGTTGTCCTTTCCATTGGTTAATGCAGTAAAAATGATGGCTGCGCACTGAAACCAACAAAACCTTCTGCCAGGGATGCTCTTAGTGGTTACTTGATGTTCCTTAAAGATCCACTGGTTAAAAGGGAACTTCAGGGATTTGACATTGCATTTCCATTATGTTGGAAGACACACAAGAAGCAGAAAACTGTAGCAGCAGAAACTGAGATATGCAGACTTTTTGTCTGACTTTGAAAACATTGTTTGACTGTTTTCGCAGGTTGAGAGATATTACTAATGATCAGGAGACACTTTGTGTGAAAATTTTTGGTCACTATTATCTCTTTTAGAATATTCTGAAGGCACACATTTTTATTCCTAGAAAAACATTTAAAATCTTAGGAAGCATTTGGTGTTTTTTTGTCTGTCCATTCCTGTCCTTACTAGAATTATCTGGGTCTTCTTAAACCCCACAGCTTGGGGACAGCAACATTATAAATGTTTGAATTCTAAACACTGTGAATTTAATTTTTTACATTCTGTTTATTTTCTTACAGTGTTCCTTTGAGCTTTCTATTTTCTTAATTAAATATTTTTTTCAGATAATCCTTTTTAAAGGCCGCACCCTTTTAAGAGGCTGCCAAAGGCTGTTAGCATTATCATTTGCACAGATGCAGGTACCACCCACAGCTTTAACTGACCTGCGAATGATGGATTACAGATCTGCACTGGTGGTCCAACAAATCTTGAGTCTGAGCCCTGAGAAGGTTTTAAAATACTTCCAGAAACCAAAAGGTAATTTGATCCAACAAAATTTTATCAAACCTTATCGTGTTAAATGCGTGTAAGAAAGACATATACGGGAATGTTGATCAAAACTGATAAAATGTTCAGTTTGCAAAGCAGCAGAGAGAAAACAGAAAATGCGACCACTGTCTGTTGTGTCTGCAGTGTTGTTGCCCTGCAAATGTTTGTGCTGTGTAATAAACCTGTTTTGACAGGACTATAACATTGGCAGCCGTATGTTAATGGAAATAGAGATGGTTGGTGCTTTCTCTTGTTTATTTCATCCAAAAAAACCTCTTGGAACCATCTCTGAAAAGCTCTTCTGCCTTCCTTTGAGTTCAGCTGAATTCTCATAAAAGAGATAGCCAGATATACAGGTGCAGTTAAGACTTTTGGCTTTGACTTTTTTCCTCCTATTTTTTCTCCTTTTCTTACTTACTTCTTTCTCAGGTCAGAATGCACCATGGAGAATTCTTCCCAGCATGTGTTGAGGTAAAAGGATGTGTGTGTGTGTGTGTGTGTGTGTGTACACTTTCCAAAATTGAAGTCTTGCTGCAGGAAGCCGTGGATGATCCATGGCCTACTTTCATGGGAAACTGAATAAAATACGAAACACATGGTGTGGAATAAATTCTCTCTCTGACTGTAGTACTACCAGATTTATTGCCTTACTGTCCATTAATCTGTTCTACAACGTGTACTTCCACTTCAACACACATTTTTTTTACAGTAATTTGAACATGAGAGCTGTGGCATTCTCTGCCAAGTGTGAGCAAGTCTCAGTTTGTCTCTAGTGGGACCACAGGTTAGACAGTGTCAGGACGGTCAGGATGAGTCAGCCACGCAGACGTTTCTCTGCTGACTAGACAACAGCGAAGTCCAGCAGACAAAGCGAAGCTTGTGGAGGAGGCACTTAATTCATGAGGGATGTCTTACTCCCCCCCTCTGACTCTAACATTCAAAAATGCGCAGTCCCTTGTTTGAGCGCTGGACTGTGTGGACACAAGCAAGATTTATTGAAAACAGTTACATCCCTGACAATAATGGCGAGAAGCCAAAGGTCAGAAGAGAGAATTAAACCTTAAATCCTAGTCCCGCATTTTTGTGTCAGTGACCACTTTGTGGCAGAGGTAACAAAGAGCGGAGGTGTAAATCAAGGAACCATAACAACTGGTTAACTTTTCTTTTTTCTCTTCCCAAACACATCTTTGGCAGTAACTCTTCAGCTTACTGTCTCCCTAACTGCAGTTCGTCCTCTAATGTTCCCTGAAGCATCCTTGTAAATGGTTGTGGTCTAGTTTTAAGAATATCCCATCCAAAAACTCACCACTTGATTTAACAGCTAAACCTTTTTTTTTTTTTTTTACAAGGTGGGCAGACCTCACACAGTCAGCCACAGGGCTCTGAGGCACCTGTGCTACGTCCTGATAAAACAGCTCTTTAACTTTAATGTTTCCATGAAGTGCAATCAGCAGAATATGACTCATGGAGGAGTGAAACAAAAGGCTGAAGGCATTTTTAAAAAAGAAAAAAATGTATTTCAATGCCATTAAATTATATTACATAGATATTTTTCTTCTAGGCTTTCAGACTTCTTCTTCTTCTTCTTCCTCTTCCTTTTTTTAATTGGTATATTGCTTTGATCATGTGAAATCAGGGCAACCACCATAGCTGTAATTCAACACTCCCATATTTATCAGAAATTTTATTACATCACCATGCTGGCCTTTATTCATGTAAATACAAAGATACATATAATATTAGGACATGCTCGTTTACATGCTGTTCATTTTCTGCACTCAGGTACCATGATCATCCATCGTCCTCACTGAGTCAGACCAATTTGATTCGGAAAGGCCTTTAAGCCGGATGCTGTTCCTGGCTGGCAGTTGTGGACCAGAGGAGGCTGGGGAGCAAAGAAAGTTTCTTGCCCAAGGACACTTCAGCATGTGGACTCAAAGAGGTTGGGGATCAAACAGCAAACCCTGTGATCCGCCATAATGTCACATATTAACGCCACTCCTTAAAGTACGCTCTCTTTAAGGTCAGTGCAGAACTATCAAAGGCAACACTGGCTTAAGTAAATACTTAAGTAGAAATCCTGTTTTCAAAGAGATGTGCACACAGAGGCTATCTCAGGTCAAGTATCCATTTCCCCCTCAG
>JAPZDV010000024.1:13988377-14033981 GCA_029814665.1 Acanthurus lineatus | reverse complement strand
TCTTCTTCTTCCTTTTTTTAATTGGTATATTGCTTTCATCATGTGACATCAGGGCAACCACCATAGCTGTAATTCAACACTCCCATATTTATCAGAAATTTTATTATATCACCATGCTCGCCTTTATTCATGTAAATACAAAGATACATACAATATGAGGACATGCTTGTTTACATGCTGTTCATTTTTTGTAATCAGGTACCATGATCATCCATCGTCCTCACTGAGTCAGACCAATTTGATTCGAAAAGGCCTTGAAGCCGGATGCTGTTCCTGACTGGCAGTTGTGGACCAGAGGAGGCTGGGGAGGAAAGAAAGTTTCTTGCCCAAGGACACTTCAGCATGTGGACTCAAAGAGGTTGGGGATCAAACAGCAAACCCTGCGATCCGCCATAATGTCACATATTAACGCCACTCCTTAATGTACGCTCTCTTTAAGGTCAGTGCAGAACTATCAAAGGCAACACTGGCTTAAGTAAATGCTTAAGTAGAAATCCTGTTTTCAAAGAGATGTGCACACAGAGGCTATCTCAGGTCAAGTATCCATTTCCCCCTCAGTACCAGCATGCTTTCGTTAGTTTCCTGGACTCCCTCAGCTGCCTCCTGCAGGCCGGACCCCTGCCCTCCATTATTTACCTCTGGTGATTTGATACGTGTTTTCAGAGTGTGTCTTTACCAAAGCAAGCTCTGTTTGTGTGTGTTTTCCCTGAAATGAACTGTTTTTCAGTAAGCATTATGCAAGAAGCTGAACTTTATACTGTCTTTCGACTTAGCAGCTGCAAAGTTCATTCATGCTTTGTCAACAAGTCAGACATAAATGATCTACCTAATTTATTCTCTCTTTATCAAACTATAACTGTCTCTAAGTCTCTATGTCAGAGGTGAAGTTGGAATTGAATTTGCACATATATGGATGCAATTTTTTCAAAAGAAATGAGTAGTTTGAAGCAAATAACAGAGGCATGCAAACAATAAAAACTCAGACATGGAAGAAACAGTATTTGTTTTCCACAAGCCTTCACAGCTATTGTGAAACTTTGAGACGAATTTTCGAATTTTAACACTAAAACAAAATGCTGTAAAATATCACAGTCATGGTCCATACTTAAACATTTTGCATGTGTCGAAACTGGAGCAATTATTTTATGCTATTTCCAGTGCGGTGTTCTTTTTTCTTTTCATTAAAGTTTAATTAAACTTCTGCACACATAAAATAAAGAACATCCCTGTCAAAAAAGACGACCTAATTTTTTCCCTCATTTACAATTTACAGCCTTCCAAAATCGGACATTTTACTGGTTTGCTGTTTTCTTGGGAGAGGCAGTTAAACTAATAGTTCCTCCAGTCAAATAAAGCACCAGAGAGGCAGAAATATTTGATGCTGATTCAGCAAAATCATCAGTTCTATCAATAATTACAAACATGTTGATCAATTAATGCCCTCGTAAAGCACTGACTGGATCTGGTTTATGTTTTTCTTGATTTGATTCTTTTGTTACTCAGTATGTCATGAGACAAGCCATGAGCTCAGTCTGGCAGATGACAGTTGGAAATGCTAATCCCAGCGCTCGCAAGAGGCCCTGACGATTCACTGAGGGAGAGGCCAGCATCAGTTTGTTTACAGCGTGATAATCTGGTGCAGGCATCTTGATTGTGTGCTGGCAGAACATCAGCGGCCATGCCGTGACTGTCGGGCCACATGGCAATTACACTGGCCTCTTATCTGTGTGAATAGCAGGCCTAATGACAGACAGACATATGGAGAGTAGTTACAAAAAAGGGCAGACAGCAGAAAGTGCCTTAAAGTCTTCCTCAGTAATCTCAGCCTGGGTAAGAGCATGGGGTTGGAGTGGAATTGGGTTATAGTTTGCTTTAAGTAATGCTAATTCAACATGCAAAATTCATTTTCTGAGCTCTTCACTCTCATAGAGGTGCTCTTTGATATTGTTCCTGAATGTACTGTGGTTCTCAAAGGCTTTTAACACAGTGCATTGCTCTAACTTTGGAATTAATTTTAAATGGTCATTTCTTTTTGAACGTGCTCAACAACACAAACCTGAAAGATGAACTTTATTTCAACCCGCAATAACTAATTGGCCACTTGGGGGCAGCAGAAGCGAGCAGTGTAAAACCAACATTGACATATTATCACTTAATATTTTGATCTAGAGAGCAGCAGATATACAGCAACGTTAGCATGAATTTGGGTCATGTTTTTAGACACCTAATTGATGCTATTCTATAATGTAAATTTAAATTTAGCTCAGTTTTAATTTCCACCCATTAGTGTTGAGATTAAGTGCTATAACATGACAAATACTTTGCATTATTTACCAGGTATAGCACTTTTTTGTTAATCCATTAGCCTATGCAGTCATATTTGAGGCATTTCGATGCAAACAGTGACCCACTTTTGCTGAAACAAATGATACAAAAGCAATGTGGACAGAGGGGAACTGTCTCAGTACACATGAGTGCTTGCCCAGCTTTTAAATGTTTGTGTTTTATGTTCGGTGTTGGACATTTGTAACTTCATTTTATGCAATCAGCAATCTGGATTCCCTTTACACTCTTGTTCACAGTACACTGAGTCTCAATGAAGTACATTTTATCCCTGCTGGTAAGTAGAATAAGCTCAAACTGGCTGCCTCTTTCTTCAATAATTTTTGCTCCTTCTTCTACCAGATTGAAAAAACAATTTCACTGTACTCAGGTCCTTCTCACTGCTAGCCTCTCCACTGGATGTGGAGGTAAAAACAGCCATATGTCCTTCAGTACATTAGTAGCCTCCTCATTTCACTTAAAATCAGAGAACTTCACTGAAGGCTCTTATAGAAAGAAGGTCACACTTTCAAATAATCTAAAAGTAATGAAGCTATTTAATTTCTGTAAATATGAAAAAAAACAGGTGGGTGATACTGACTCAGTGTTTGTATGATAGTGACATGATAATTGTTCTGGATGTCATGCCTCATTTCTGCATTAGTGGTACCATTCAAGGCTGAAAAGCAGCCCTTCTACTGGAGGGGGAGATTTACACATCATGTGGTTATGCTTCAGATAATTTTGCAGTGTAAAGGAATTTACAGTGTAATTTATTTGTATTAACAGTGTAGCAGTACATACACATGCATGTGGGTACAAGAGAAGTGAAGTGAAGTTGAAGTTAAGGAATAAGCATGAAACTTTTTGACACTTTGTAACAAACTAATTTTTACTGTGGGCCTTTTCTGTTATCATGGAGTAAAAAAATTGACATTTGGGAGAAATTTAAAGGGAAATTGTCCTGTAAGAAGCTTTAACCACTGGGTACCTATTCTAATATTAGATTTTTTAATGCACAGTGGTTAAGAATTCCCATTATACTACTCATTTAACACTGAAGTGGTAGAGACAAGAGAGGAAACAGTTTTTTTTTTTTACACCTTGTTTATGGGATACAACATTGTACCTATGGGGGAACTCAGAAACCTGACAAAATGTCAGTGACACTTGTTTATGACCTGCGTGCAAAACTCCCTCATAAAGTACCCGGTGCTTACTGTATAAGTTCTTAGAAAATTCCAGTACATGCCAGAATTGTCATACTGTGCCTCATAATAAAAGGCACAGCAGAGAACATGCACTTTGTAACCACATATGTTACTAATGCGACAGATACTCAGCCAAACTGTGTACGAACAGACTGAAGTGTTTCACCCAAGAAATATGAACAAGTTCCGTACATATAAAAGAAGATTTATTTGCTTAGGCAATTGTGTTCAGTGATTCACCTCTGAATGACTCCCAGGAACCTTATTAAATGCCCCCTACTGAGAATTAGCAGTAATTTCTACTTTAACCCCAGGAAGCCAAGAGTTGATTCATTCAATACCAAGGAGATCTTCCCTGCATCCTGAACAGATGTTCCCTGAGTCATGTGCTTCCTTAGAACCGACCATGACTTTAATCAACGCCATCTGATGAGGGGGACTTGCTACAGTTTTTTTGGCCAAGTTTTCTACCTTGAAACTCCACATTTATCCACCAATAACAACAGATTCAGGCTGCTTTAATTTCCCTGACGATGGATGTATTTATTTTTTTGTAAAAAGGGACATTAAAGTTTGCCAGATGTGTACACAAAGGCAGCATGAGAGCTTTTGCCGTATAATTACCATGAGTAAATGCTCCAAGTATTTGTGTGTGACTTTTCTAGAAAGACAGAGAGAGGTAGCTCCACCTCAGCGATTAGATCACAACAGGTTTGACCTCCCATAATGGGGGGAAGATAAATGATACGTTCCTGCGCATGTGTTTAAAGTGGGATCGTCTTTCATCTCCTGCTGGGATTGTGCCAGGAAAGATTCTCACTGTGGGGTTCAACGCTCCGAGCAATAAGCCCAAACATGTTTATTTATTTTTACAATTCAAAGAAACTTTTTCCCTTCTGTGTGTTTTACTCTTTCTTTCCCCCCTCTCTCTCCTTATCTCTCTTCGCTGTCTCTCTCTCTCTTTCTATGTGTCATTAACTTTATGGGAATTTCCATGGAATTCTTTTGCAATATAAGTGATTTTGTGTGGAGCCATATGTGGGGGTGGGATGCTTTTCTTGGAAAGGCAGGGGTTAAATGATCCCTCCTCTGTTATTTCCCCATGTTTTTTTCACCACTGGTGATGACACAGGAACATCTGGATGCCACACTGGCAGTAAGTAACACTAAATAAAGTAGATTCATGAAAGAGTTGCATTAAACAGCACCTTTGTGTACTTAATATTATGTAACCAAGATAATCAAGCAATAATTCTTTACTACTTCTCTTCTCTTCTCTTCTCTTCTCCTCTCTTCTCTTCTCTTCTCTTCTCAATCTCCAGAGGTGGAGGTAAAACTCACATTATTTTCTTAAGTAAAAGTGATTGTATGAATAATTTATATTACAGGTAAAATTCCTGCACTGGAAACATCATTCAGTGTTCACAAAAAGAAAATTGCACTTCAAGCATTAAAAGTAAAGATGTAAATGATTAAATGTTGTGCAATTACATATTATAAGATTATTACCAGATTCTGTTTACTGCCTTCATATGTAAGTTGCATCTGACTTCTAATTTAAATATCACATTTAATTTACTGCGGGGGAATTTCATCTGTGATGATTTATGTTTTATCAGTCATATGTTTAGTAACCAGTAATTATACCTGTCAAACAACTGTTGTAAAGAGAAGAAGAGAAGAACTTCCTCCTAAATCTGATGAAGTAGAAGTTTTAAGTAGGGTAAATAGAAACACTCAAAATTAATTACTCGCACCTGTAATCTGTACTTCAGTACAATAATTGAGGTACATTTAACAACTGCCAGTCTTGTTTCTTTAGAAAAAACTGTTTCATTCAACAGTATTCCTGTATGCTTGATGTAAATAACTATTATCATTATAACTGTCATTACTGTTAATGGAAGCTTATGTCACTTTTTCCTTCTTAAACTTAAATAAAACACATTATGTTTCCTTCTTGGTTTGAAATATGTTGTGTAGACCTACAGAAAACTCTTCCTCAGTCTCTGTTCCTCCATGCGAGCCTGCGCTCCAGAGGGGTAACTCTGGCCCCAGATCCCCATATGTGTAAATGGATATCTCCACAGTCTGCCTATAGCGAGGAGCTCACAGAGCCATGCCGCTGCCCCAACACACTGTAGGAAAAGCAGTTAGAGGGAAGAAAAGCAGGGGAGCAAAGATATGAAAATATCATCAGAGGACTGGAGAGCTGCTTGATTTCAACTCCTGCAATCCTTATGTAAATATTGCACACATTCTCAAGAGCACATATATGCACACACAGACACTTGGCATCTGTCTGCAGGAGGGATCAGCTAGATCAACCACAGAGTTTGGCTCTCCCCCACTGGCTGTCCTCATTCTGCAGCGCTGCAGAGGATGCAGTGGATGCTTTCTGATTACTTCTGAAAACTTTGTTCAAGCAAACCATTATGGAGGAAAATATTATGCCTTTTCAGGGAGTATTAGGGGCATTACGGCTTGGCTGCATGTGATTGCGATCAAGCCACAGTGCAAATATTGTCTTTCTGTATCTGGAGTTTTTGGTTCTAACCATGAAAGCAATGCGTTACAGTTGGGAAATGAGCTATTAATCCTTTTTACTTGCAGTTATTAAAAATATCAAAAAGCGTAAAGCGATGCAAGGGCTTCTTACTTTTTGTTCAATTCACCAGCAAAAAAAAAAAGAGCTGTTTTTGGTGAGAAGCTTGTTCTGGGTGGCATAAAGCCCCTGTCAAATGCAACTGTCTGAAGGTAACTTTGTACCAGCGCATGCACACACTTAAACACACCCATACACACACATGCACACACACACACGTCTGGTATGCAGTGTTAGCACCCTGGTTGTAGTCAAAGCTGAATACCTCACAAATAAGCACAGTTGTCCCTCGTCAAAGGGTGGAAATACTTCACATTTTTAACTTCAACACTGGAAATATGTGTGTGTGTGTGTGGGTGTGTGTGTGTTTGCAGCAGTCAAGGTTATTTACAACCTTGTCACCCAGTGGTATGACCTAAAAATTAAAGTCCAACATTATTGTTCCTGTTTGATCTTCTAATTTGCTGCTGCTTTCTAACCCCACATGTTGTACAGTTTTTATTCTGACTCATTTATGGTCTTTAAGGAGATCTAAACAGATAGTGCTCAAATCTAAAATACAGTCAAGTTTGACTCCTTATCTACACTGTCATGTCTTTTCTCTTTTATGTTATCAGTGCATCTCTTTCAACTTAAGCACAAGGTCTAAATTGGTTTCGTTATTTCACAACTGCAGGAAGATGTCAGGATTACATGTGTTCAGATAAGGAAACCTCTGCAGCTGCGTTGTCAGACTGACAAAGCAAACTCAGACCAGACGAGACTGCGGTGTCTATTTCACAGGTTTTGCCTTTAGGAATGCAAACAGTTTCACTGCATTTTTAGCTGGAACATTGAAGAGAAAATTCTTGTACATTTAAGCATTGCAAAATTCAGATAGAGATGTCAAATAGGGAAATCAAGTAAAAATGAAAGAGGAATTTGATGAAATTTAAATTCTATTATCACTAAATGACTTAAAAGCAGATGTCATGCGATCATAATCCTCAGGGTGCTTGTCTGATTCGCCTCTCGATAAGGCGGACTAAAAGGATTTTTCTCCTCTCTTGCAGACTGTGTTATAAAAGAGCAGTGAGGCAAGGTGCTCACATGGTTAACCATCCACTGCTCATTGTGTCCGTAATTACTGAAGGACAACGCAATTGCTAGTTAATCATAAACATTCTTATGTACACTGTGGCTTGTGTCTGTCCGTGCTATCTGCCTGAGTGCGTGCAAGCAGGCTCGCAGTGCTACTGCACTTTGGACAGCTGTGTGTATGTGTGTGTGTCTGTCTGGTTGTGTGTGTGTGTTTGTGTGTGTGTGTGTGTGGATGCAGCAGAGATATTCAGAGCAAAACAAGTGCAACATGCAAGCACAAGATTTCAGAGCAAAGCTTCACAATTTTGTTTAACAGATTTACATGCTAGCTGACAGCGCAGAAAGCATTAAATTGTTGACTTTGGAGAATCACATCCCATCACCTATTCTTGTTCCCAACTTTAGCCTGCAGCTATTTAAATACTCCAACTAAGACGGAGCCTGAGAATACTTGAAGACTAAACTCACATCACAAAGGAGTGTGTTTGCCTGACCTCAAGTCTATCGGGGGTCCAGGGCCCAGTTTGGATTGCCAGGCCTAGCTAACAATGTTTGCTCTGCTTTATAGCCCCTCTGTTTGTTTTCCCCTTCACTGAAGCTACCACCTCTTGGTCTCAGCAGCACTCAAGTCCTGCCACATTTTGGGGTCATCAGCCCACCCAGAATGCAGTGCGTGAGCTGGTGGAGATAGCACAACAGCTCAGGTAGTTTGAGCACAGAGTAGTCACCCTCCCTTTTGCAACACACACAAACACACACAAACACAGAGTGGTAATGTATGTGACTCCAAAATCTTGGTCCAGATTGGCAGCTTTACTCTGTTTGGCAGCTCTCACCTCAACTTAGGCAAGCTTTCCCCTCAGGACATCGTAAAATCAAATAACATACGTCAGGGGAATAAAGGAGATGCTGTATTTTTACCTTCAGCTGGAACCTGTTAATCAACCGTGTGTTGTCATCAAGGGTTATAATTACCAGACAGATTTATTTCAGGAGGCATCGCAACTAAATTCCAAATGAAAAAGGGTGAGAGAGAGGTTAGACAGATACAGGAGAGGAAAAACAGAAAAAGTAAGAAAACTCATACAAGAAAACTCTGCTCTATTTTCATTTTTTTTTCACAACTTTTGGTCCTCAAACTGGTTATTAGCTTATATAAGATCAACATAACAGCCAACATCTATGTTTTCCTCATTAGGGCTGTAGGCGGTAAACTGGAGTGCTGCTTTTCACAGCCCTATACTCAATTTCACACATCTATGCAAATAAGCCACAAAAAAATGTTTAATATGCCAAATGGATGTATTAAAAGAATTCCTCCAAACATAAGATAAAATAGCACAGCACATTTACGACGTAAATAGATTGCAGACATCTTATTTATCTGCGTTTTTAAGGGGTTGTAAACCTGTCTGCTGCAACATATAAAAAAAATTAATAGGCTAAATGTTTTTTGTTTGTTTTTTTTTCTTGAAGCCACCGGTTATTGTTTGCTTTTTGATCAGCACCAGCTGCAGGCTACAGTGCAGCCCAGCCTTTTATTTATCCCCTTACATGGCAAGAGCAACATCCACGAAGCTATGATTTACAAATCCTAACAACACCTTTGTTATTGGGGGTATTATTAGTTCAGCCTACTTTGCTGGAGTGCAGGAGGATCACATGAGGCCTTTAAGGGGGATGGGCAGCAGAGTGTTCAGAGGGTGGTATGGCTTTAAGAGTTTACTACCATCACCGCACTCACTCACTCACTCACTCACTCAACAGAAAGTTTGGAGGCCAAGCGAGCAGTTGGATACCGACGGATAGGAAGTGACGAGATTGCATGAATTGCAGAGGGGGAGAGAGGAGAGAGGAGAAAAAAAAGAAAAAGAAGACGGGGATATCAACACAAAGCAGAATGAGAAGCAACGTGCAATCATCGGACTGTTGGCTGTAGCGCGGGGGGGGGAACTGAAGTGCGCATGATCTTATCAACAACGCCGGAGCGAGAGACTTTCAATGGAAGTGAACTAAGCTCCAAGGAGTGAAGAGCAGAGATTTTTTTCTTTAGTTAGGGAGCGATTGGCGTCTGATTGTTTTATGATCGTGTGTGTGTGATTCTTCTGGAAAGTGCTGGCACACATACGGGACTTGTAAAGTCTTTAAATATGAAGGAGAAGACTTTACGAAAAAGCCCAGGAAAGTAGTGAGGGGCTATGAGCGCAGATCTTTGGATATCGCCTCGATTTTTTCCTCTGTCGGGTTCAGTTTTGCGACTTCGGGGATGTTTGCGAGTTGCATCTCTGCGGCTCCAGCTCGGATCCTGACCCGGCTTTGCGCCCTGGTGCTGGTCGTCGCCTTGGGACTCGGCTCGGAGCTGCGGGTCCGGGTCCGGCTCTCTGACGGACTGGTGACCGAGGAGGTGTTGGAGGCGGACAGCGAGAGAGACGCTATATCGCTCGAATTCAAGCAGGGAGACGGGACCCTCATCACTTTTATGGCGGACTTCAAACAGGTGAGAGATGGACCTGTTTACCACTTTAACTGACTGTTGTTGCGCCTCGAGGGGACGTTTGTGTCCTCTGCTTCCGACACACCGATGTAAGATTGAGATGATGCTGTTAGAAAGCTTTAAATCACCGTATAATTTGTGTAGTTAGAACTCAGCTCAATTCTTGGTTCCCAGATAATGAAGAGAAGGGGCTATCAGTGCTCTGTAAAAGGTCTCCAGTCCATAAAACATTGAATTTAGTTTTAAATAGCCTATTAAATGATTCATTGTACGCCATTAGTGTCATTAATATCCAAGATGACGCTGTTTCTTGTATCATTCCACTTTGGGACCTTCTTGAGATTTCTCAGGGACTGTTTGTGATTCACAGGCTCCACGTTGGGAATTACTGATTTACTTAAATTAAATTAATAATTTGACCTAATTGGGACTTCCGGGACCAAACAAGGGTGTGTGTATGTTCTCCCTGTTCTAACAAATCCAAGTCATGTCCTTAAGGTTGAGGTCAGTAGCATAAGATTAAAGGTGTGATAGGTGAGTGTAAATACATTTTTATATATACTGTGACAGCTTTTTATCATTTTTCCATTTGAAAAACTCACATGAGCATCAGCCCTGAATCAACATAATAACAAATCTGAATTCAAGTAGCGACAGTGGCCTCTTGATTTCAGTCAAGCTTGATGGTTTCCTCTGAGGCTGCAGGCTCAGAGATCTGAAGCTTTAAAGAAAACATTGCCAAAACTTAAACCCGCTGGAGCACACACTGTAACTCGCACAGAAACTCAAGTGAAACTTAAGTTTTTCCATCCTGGTGTTAGTTTCACAGAGGTCACAACAGCTGTTACTCCTTAGGATGCGGATGTCCACAGACCCCATTGGCCTTAATGCCCCTGCTGCTCAGGGGTCCAACTCGGAGCCGATCATCAGCCACCATATTTAGCATTCTCCAAAAGTAGCCAAGCAGATCGAGTGTCCCTCCCTCACAGCCACTACATTCAGGATTTTTTGGAAAGATGACGCTGTTTCACTTTTGGCGATCGCCGCTCAGAGACACATAAATGTCAGTCCTGGAAGGAAAACTACAACTGTAGTGTGTAAGGTGGCGGGGCAGGGTCGGGGGGTGGGGGGACTCACAGAGGCGCACAGAGCAAAGGCATGTGTCTGTGATGGTTGCTGTCACACAGAAGCTGACAGGCTGGCGAGATGTGAAGGGGGAGATTTACCAGGATTAAGTGGGCATGTCTGACCTTTTTGATCTGCACGTCTGGTTCACTAACCAAAACAGCTAATTTAGGAGTTGAAAGAGAAGAGGCCGTCAGCCCCAATCATTGGTGACAAACCAATCTAAAGAGACATACACTGATCAGTGAGCAGGGGAGCCTTCGCTCGGTCGTGCAGGCGCCTCGTGTCGCTGCTTCCCCTCATGCGTGCACACAGGAAAACACACATGCACACATGGTTTTTGTTTGTCCGAATTAAGCCAATAGAACCTATCGGATCACTTTACTTTTCGGCTGCTTTCTTTATCTGTTACAGTATGTCGGCATCCTTGCCCCCCACCTTCTCTCTCTCTCTTTTTTCTGTGTCTTCCTCTCCCTGTGTCCCCCTCTCTGTCTCCTGCTCACTGCTTCCTGCCTGCCTGCTCCTTGTTTCTCTTGCATGTGGTTTTCATTCAGCCCTTGTGCAGTATCTCCAAGATTTATGGAAAGTTGGACGTGCTGTCACTTCCAGCTGCCATGAATATACAGTCCAGATGAACACACGTGGGAAGAAGAGTGTTTTAACAGGGATGTTAAACACTGGAGATTTATAATGAACAACACAGTCAAAGGTGGATAGGTAGTGTTCAGGTTAAAGAGGCCTTCTCATTCCTGTTTCTCATCATTTAAGGAATCCATGGCTGTAAATCAAGCATTTCCTTTTCCTGTCCTGTTATATTTTACATGTTTGATTCATCCAGGGTTGAGGTCTGTGTTTAAAGTAAGTCATTGGGTCTTTGCTGTGACTGGGATCATTAAAAAAAAATAAACTCTGCATAATTATTAGCAGCCATCTTGTTCTTTTTTTCTACTTTGTGTATATGTGGCAGAGATGAGACGGGAAACGTTCTAGCCATCCGACTCTGTGGTCGGCTGGAAGTAAGGAGGAAGTTAAGTCATCCTTATCCAAGCAATGAATCATTGTGAGAATCAGCCGAATTGGGATTTCAGGAAGGGTTACATTTACTCTGAAGGCATGTCGACATATGGAAAAGATGATGTGGCTGAGCCTGCTCATCACACCTCTGCATCATGTTGAGTACATCTCACCAGATAACTGTACTATTATCAAATTTAATGAGACAGTATCAACAAGTCCCCCCACATTTGCATTTACAGGTTGCTGAACTTGCTCAAAACCTCCTTCAGTGAAGTAGAGAAACTTAATTTCAGTGATGAGACTATTTCAATCCCGTCTGCTACCAAAGTGAAGTTTTTATTGCTGACTTTTCTCTAAATTATGCAAAATTGCAGCAATCTGTCTGCAGTTGTTTCCAGATGACATGCAGAAGATAAATCTGATGTTCCGTTGCAGCCTAGAATAGGCGACTCCTCTCTAGTTATATGTAAGTTGTGGATTCAGAAAAGATCTTTTTTTTTTTTTTTTTTTTCCTTAAGCAACCACTGCAACATTTTACGGTCTAAGACCTTGAGCTGAACATAAACCATGTCTTGGAGTTAAATCCAAGGGAAATGTCTCACATATTTGAGAGGCTGTTTTTGGGTCTTTCCAGATGTCGAAACGCTGTCAGAGAAAACTAATCAGTTTGTTCTCAGCGTGTTTTAATGTCCAACCAGTGAGTTTGATCAATGCAGGAATGTGGGTGACTTCATGAGCCTCTCAGCTGAGTTTACACTTGAAGAAGAGGGGGGATTTAAATTTCTAAGATGCATCACATCCGTGTTTATCTATAGCTGCATACACCTTGGCTCCACAATAAAGCATCTGAGGGGACATTTTGAAAATCTGTTTTGATTTATTTAAAGGAAAATATACTTGCAAACATTTGGCCACACTGCTGGAAAATAATTTGAAGAGGCTGTTTACATTCGGAAAGCTTTCCACCCACACTCGTGTTTTCAGATCAGGCTGCTTTCAGATCAGTCTGCTGTCCTCTCAGAGATGCCAAAATAGTGTAAATGTGCTGAAACAAAGCTTTCTGGGGGGGTGGGGCGACTTTACCTTCTTAAACCAGTAGCTTCCTAAGAGAAGTTTTTAAAAAAAATGCTCCATTGTCACCATTTATAAACATCAAACCTTTTTCATTGTCAGAAGCTCTTTTTCTGGTCTGGAAAGTTTTATCCACACCAGTGCTGATGTGTCCTGAGTGACCCCTTGCTGTGCTGATGGGGTCAGGGGGGCAGCAGATGTTGGAGGTAATTTGACACTCACTATCTCACACCATAATGTTAAATGGGTCTGGATTTGGCAAACAGTGGCACTGTGGTGAGAATGAATGTGTCATTATAGGACTCTAATTGTATTTTAGCTTTATAAATCAGATTTTGTCTTTCAGCCAGCAGGTTCAGATCTCAGGTCAGTTCACTCTTGTGTACATTCTGATCTTGTTTGAAGCACAGAGGCTTTATGGAGACGCCCAACAGTAAGCATGCTGTAAGAATGAACTGGAGACTCCTCACACACCCTCATGTGCTATGTGAAGAGGAGAATGAGAGTTGAGGGTTGGAAAGGCAGGTTGCTTGCCCCCCCCCCCCCATCCCCTTCTGTGTGCCCTCCCTTTGGGACACATACAGTGAAGTATCTGTGATCCATTTTAGCAGATGCCCATTCGCAGTTATCTCGCAGCCTGCACACACTGTGTCGCCCATTAAAAATTGTTCAAATGGATTTGGACTGTGGCCTTTATTAGCTATTAGGCAAACTCTCTCCTGTGTGGGAGGCATGCTGGCAATCCATTTTGTTCTTTTTCCTTTTTGTTTGTGGGAAATGCCGCTGTTTGCCAAATGAAGCAACCGCCATTAGTTTTAGACTGCGCCTATGTTGCAAGTCAGTGCAGTGCTGTCACCAGATTTTATGATTTGTTCTGTTTTTTTTTTTTTCTTCTTTCCCTCTGGCTGCCACACCTCACCTCTCACTCAACCCTGAAACACCATACCACTTTGTCACTTGCACAAACTTGTAAAGTCTTTTTTTTTTTTAACAGGTAAGTGTCACCCATTCCAAGGAAATGTTGTTGCTTCAGACACATTATAGGGGCAGATGAGTTTTCCACTCCACTGTTTTGACAGGTCACAGTGTCACCTGCGAGTCACCACTACAATGAAATGGTCTATGTGAAAAATTCTCCTCAGACAGAGTGTAAATGAATCACTTTATCCTCCTTAACTGTAATAAATGCTGAGATACTTGAGCTTCTGTTTACATTGAGCAGTACCTTAAAGGACCTCCCCTCCCACTCAGTTTCTCTTTTCATGCTATGGCTTCTTCCACGTGGGAGAGGTAAGCTCTGCCCTGACGTCTCTGCACAGTAAAACAAGACTTATGATTTACTGGAAATGCAGCACTTACTGGTTAGAATGTAATCTCTGTTAGGCTTCACTTTCTTGACACGTTATTTAATATTTGAATGTATTAAAGGAATAGTTCACTCCAAAATACATGTTTTCTTTCTTACTTAAAGTGCCATTCCTCCATCTAGATTATTATGGTGCAAGCTAACTAAGCTACCTAACATTACAGCTCAGCAATTACAACCCACACTGTCACAAACAGGAAACTCGAGTTCATTAGCACATGCAGGCTTCCTTCTGCACAGTGATTCAGTTGCCTGATGTAGTTCAGTTTATTAAAAAGTTCCAAATTGAACCTGCTTAAAAAATGATATGTTGATTATCCTGAGTTACTGTGTAATGATTTCTGGGCAGAGGCATTGGTGTTGAAGTTTTTTTTAATCTACTTTTTCTCACTTTAAGCACCGCAAGCCAAATGCCATCTAGTGACTCTTACTGATGTCTTCAAAACTCTGAAACTTTCACTAAAACTAATCTAAATCTAAATGGATAAACAGCAATACAGGCAGAAGGAAAAGTGTTTATTTTTGATTAGAGGGGAGAACTTTCCCTTTAAGTGCCATATGGTTACTTTGCAGGAAAACAGCCAATTCACAGATGACATATACAACTGAAATAAGTTTAGATGTGGGTTGATTTTAATGTTATGTTGTTTCTATTTCTGCTGCCTGCATCTTCATTGCAGCGTGTGCAAGCAGAGGACATTTTCAAAGATGAACCAATTCTAAAGTCTCTCTCCAAGCCACCTTTTGTTCCCTGCTGACTCTGAATCTCAGGGGAAAAAAGCTCCCTCTGTGGCCTCGTTGTGGCCCTTCAAGGCCCCGCATGGGCCCCTTTTGGCCTCTCGTGGCCCCTTGGCCCCTGTTGATGTCTTTATCCTTTATCCTCCTCCCACTAGCAGGCCAGATGTTCGCCTGTAATGCTGCTGATAAAGAAAAAGCTTTCCATTCCCACAGTCATACTCAGAGAGAAAGACAGCTATCATTTTCCCTTTTTTTAGATGTTCTTTCCATGATCGGGTACATGGGACTGCGTGGTGCTGTGGTGTCAGCCTTTGATGGACATGGAGACAGCAGTTGTGGCTTTGCATGGTACACAGTTGCGATCATTTCTAAAAATCACAGAGGTTTTAAGATTGCAGTTGGCAACAAAAATGCTAACAAAGGGTTTACTCTGCCAGAGCTTCTGTTCTCCACACGTTGTCCCAAAATGTCCTTTTGTCTAATTCATGGTTTGGTCCTTTTTGCTGACTCAGCCTGGTTAGTTTCGTTGTGACTTCACTGTTCTGTCAGTTGCAGGGTTGAAGCTATAAGGGTCCACACCTGGGAAGGTATTACATCACCCTGTTTCTTGTCAGATAAACTGCTCTTGTGTAACTTCTCCAGTCATGAAACACAGTTTCTATTGTCAAAGTTCTGAAATAGATTAAGGAAAATGCAGAACAGAGAGTCTTCAAGTAACGGTTTTTAATGAATACTGTAGCTTTTGCAAATACTATTTTCATAATAAGTTCATAAAATAAGGCCACGCAAACTGATTACAAACCTTAATGATATTTGAAACGTAATAATTTAATTTTGCCTTTTAAAATTCAGGTTGTTACAGTATATTTGCATATGAGACTTTATAAATACAATGTTATTTAAATATCTGTCTTTCTGAGGCATAAATGTTATGAAAACTTGGAATTCTACAATTATCTTTAAAAGCCTTGCCACTAAATGGCTGTTTGTCTTTCCCCTGCAACAGGATATCAAACTGTGGCACGCTGGTTGAAGGCAAATGGGACTGTAGGCATCTCTATTGTTTATTCCTTATCAAGCTGCCTCATTTCCTTCCCTGTTAGCACTCACTGTTTGTCCTCTACTCATTTCCTGTATGCAAAGTCTCCATAAACAGTTTGGTTGTCTAGATAATTGCCTCCAGATTCTGTGTCAATGAGTAGTTCCCCCACTGCGGCCTGCACACATTTTTCACCGGTTTGCAGTGTTTTAGAGGTTAAATTGGAGGCTGTTTCCATGGATTTTTTTCTGAGAACACGTGTAACATTTATGTATTAACATTCCAGCAGTTAGGGAAGTAAGTTACCTTCAATTGTTTCCAGGAGAACAGCCAAGGAGAACACCTTTCTTTCCATGGCCTCCAGTGTTTTTATTGTCCATTCACTGCCACTGTTTACTAATTGGCTTGCTCTTTGGACAGCCAGGTGTGCCCGGCCCCAAATGTGACTCCACATTCCTGCCTTTGGAGCCTATGTAATTAGCTTCAACTCAAGCATTTCTTAGCGCAGCGGCTTTTCTCCTGCTCCTTTTGTCTGTGTAAGTCCGTCTCCCTCTCTTCCCCTCCGTCTCCCAACATGATCTTTAATCCCTGCCTACACCTGTGCTTTTTTTCACTGGGCTCCACTCATGCACCAAGACAAATATCCACCCCATCACCAAACATGGCAAATCCGTATGTTGTTTTTAAGAGGAGTCAGAGATATTTAGGTAGGTAAGGGGTCCTTAAAGTAAATACAACATTTCATCACCTATGTGTCAAGAAATTTAAGCCAGAGGGATTAACTGGAAGCCTGTATGATGCAGAAACCAGGAGCTTTTGCACATTAGACTTGTAGCTTTGTGTTAATATGTAAGTTCACTAGCTGTTGACAAGAAAAAAAGCCTTAAGAGAGAAACATTTGTAGTTGTTTTTAACACTTCAGAAACTTTCTGATTCCTGCTTTAAAGGCTTCATTGAAGAAAATAGATTGAGTCCAACTCAAATACCTGCACTGACCCACAGTGGTCCCAAATGACTCATCAGAGTGTGTCTGACCAGCAGTCCTCCCCCGCCAGCCATCAGCCTTATCAACAGACAGGGTCTTAGAGGGGATTGGAAAAACAGGAAGTACCTCCAGCACAGAGGACAGCTACTGGCACACTGTTTGTGTGTGGGTCTGTGTGTGTGAGTGTGTGTGTGTGTATGCATTTGTGCATGTTTGAATGTCCATTCATGCATGCTCCTGTGAGCTGGCACAGTCACCACCAACTTTTTTTTTTACACCAAAGTTAACATGTATATGCAGGTAAATCTGTTAAAAGTAGTCCATTAAATTCTTCCAAACTGTCAGTGGACGAGTTTTCCTTTCTGTTTTCTTTTTGTTTGTTTTTTCTGGTGTTGTCAAGCACGGCATCACAAACACACCCAAAAACAAGGAACAACAGATAGCAGCTCGAACCAGTGAATATAGAACAGCTGTTACTTTTTTATATCTTTTCCTTCAGTTTCTCAAAGTCAGCGCCAACTACACAGTGTTGGAGCTGTTTGAACAGAGACAGATGGAATAAATTTTCACACCTCTCACTTTTCTGTGTTTCCAGTGTTGCATCTTGCACGGTGTGAGGGAAAAAAATCACATTGCATGTTGTTCCCATACTGAACGTCATATTGTCACACCTGAAAAGCAGTGAAAATTAGTGTGTCCACCCCGGACTCATGTTTGCATCACTGCTGATCTGAGCTGGAGCAGATTTAAGAACCTGTGACAACTGCAGAGTCATTTTAGCTGGAAATTAATACTGATTTTCCTCATTGCTGCTGCAGAAAAAAGCCAGATGTTAGTGAGAGTTTGTCCACTGTTAAAGGGGTAACAGCATGGCATCCACAGTGAAATATACATGTCTTGCAGTAGTCAGTTCACTCAGACACTTAAACTGCTTTAAGTTATAGAACCCTCATTAAAAATAATCTTGTTTTTCATCATTATTGGGCTTAACACTGCTCCCATTTTCACAGCCAGCAGAGCAGTTATGCACTCAGTGAGGAGAACATATTTAGCTCGCTGGGTTACAACTACAGTGATGGAGAATGTTCACTGTAAATGGCACCCTTTGAATGTCTGAATAGGCTTTTGTTCACCTCTTAAATAACCAGGCCCACCAAAGGTAACCACCAATGAAACAGCCCCCTCCTCTCTCCTGTTTAACAGGTCTTAGTTTGACCCACTAGTCAGCCTGCAAGCATCAATACAGACTTGTGTTTGGCTGTTGGCCAGCCAGTGGGTAGTTTGTCTGCAAATGGGCTAATGGTTGCGGGTGTCAGGGAGCAATGCTGAGGAATCTGTGCTTGTGTGGATTATTTATAGCCGTGCTGACATTTACTCTGCTCTGGTCGGGGAAAAAAAACTCAAGGCTACACTGTCCTTTGATTATGGTATTGCCAGTCTTTTTCAAGACAGGGAAATGTCAATCTTTTAATTCTTAATGCCGTACCTGGTGATTTTCTCTCTATGTTGGTCTTTAATTTTATTCGGTTCTGTGGATATGAACTTCTGGGGATGACTCACTCTCCTGATATAAGCCTTACTTCTTTAGGCTAGGGAGTAACTGTAAATTCAAGTGGCCTTATCCTTCATTTTCAAGCTCTAGCAGGCCCACTTGACTATAGTGTCCTAAAGGAGACTCACTGTGTTCTTAACCAGATGAATCACCAGCATTGACGTTGTCTACTGTTTGGTAATCTGGGTATTAATGCAGCAATTGAGTCTACCAATAGCAAATAAAGCAGCTCCTGTCACAGCAGGAAACAGCACATCACTCCCCATAGCTATCCCAAAGGAGCTTGACACCTGCCTCTATCATAATTGTCTGATCACACAGTACCTGTGTTTCCCCCATCTGCAGTTTGCATAATTCCACATCTTACAAAAAAGTACCACCTACCCACTTGGCAGATTTTTAAAGATGTAGCTGCTGTTTGATCATTTAGTTCAGAGCTCTTTATCTCTCTGGTGTTTGGATGCTGCTCGACATCATAACAAAAGGTGCAAAAACCTTCTTTTATCATACCGCACGACATTTCACTCCTCTGCTGCGTTTACTTTTATCATACTTAGAGTGTGTCTGCACAAACGAGCCAGTGTGTGCATGTGCCAGTGCTGGCTTCAGGCAGGCAGAATGGAGTCTAGTCTTATCCAAACAAACAGCTGAATCCAACAGCTTCTGTCTGGATGTGGAGGTGATGTCATTGTTATTACTCTTTTTGCTTTTAGAAGCCATGCTGATTATTATCTCAGCAGCACCTACGCTGCTAATATCAACACCGGTTTGTTATTGCCAGTTTTAAAGGCCTTGATTAAGCTTAATTTCCATAATTATACTTTGTAGTTGGCAGGAAACCCACTGGCTGCAGGCAGAAATATTTATCCCCTTATTTGTTCAGCACTGACTATATAATTACATGAATAGGTCAAGAAATAGAGAGAAAGATCAATATGATTTCGATTGTTTGTATTTGTGGACAAGAAGTGGAGAAAAAGGCCCTTTGTTGAGCAGAAATTGAAATTCTTCCTCCATTTGTGGTTCAACGGTTGCTGGTTGATGATTGTTGGCATCTTGATAAGTCTGGATAAAGATCACAACATGATATCACACACATAAGCCATGTAATGACAGTCTCGCAATGACACACAACCCTTAACTAATAAAACGCCATGCCTGATTAGTTTTAAAAAAAAACAGCCTAAGGCTCATGACCCCAGAAAACCACAAACTGCCATTTTTACGCTTGTTTGTTGTACCGGTTTAACACATGAGATAAAACCACTCTAACGTCTTGCTGTAGCTTCATATTTAGTAACTAGACATGAGAATGTTGTCAAAAGTCTCATCTAATAGCTGCAAAACAGCAAATTAGTGCTTTCCTCAAAAGACTTACTCTTCTTTCAAGATTTTCACTTCTATACAGATGACTCGACACAAAGTTACATCAGAAAAACTTGTTGCCTTGGTGAGCACTGTTGCTCTCCTCTTGCCCCTCGTTGGCCTGAACCCAAATGCAGGGCGGCAGAAGTAGACAATCATTAATCTGGACACATAATGACACAAGAGGAGGAGGAGGAGGAGATCTCAGCGTCTACACTTTAACACTGAATAAGTTCCCGAAAGAAACATAGTTGGTGGAGCTACCCCTGCTTCTCTGTAATTACCCAGAGAGCCCTGGGGCAAAATCGTATGTGGTTGACACGAATGCCTCCCCCCTTCTCTCTCTCTCTTTCTCTCTGTTGCGCTCCCTCTCTCTCTCTGCCTACACACACACACATACACACACGCACACACACTCACGTACAATCACAGTGTCCCAGTGTAGCGCCATGTGTCTGCAGCATGGGAGGTCTTGAAGTCATGGCCTCTGGGTCTCCCCACACTTGAGGGGAAATGGCTCTCCAGGCCGTCTCCCTGTCAGCATTGTACTCCATCTTCCTCACATCACACCGAGCTTGCTGTGATACATACACATCTCTTACAGTCTTGACGTTCTCTTTAATCATTTAGACTTTGTTCTTTTTTTGTTAAAAAAAAAAAAACTGAAGTCCTAGCTTATTATCACAGCATGGCAACATCTGAGGTGTTTAATTTCGATTTTTCTGTGTTTCTACAGTCCTTTGAGTCCGTGTTTTTGCACAACACTGAGCAGCCCACACAGACATGTGAGCGAAACAGCTGAGGTTAATATCACACAAAGGCTGTGGATCAATATTTGCTCAGTAATTTGCTTTCCAAAGGTCAAATAGTGTTGCATGAGTGTCTTGTGTTATGTCCATGCTTGTATTGTTCGCCTGCCAGAAGCTCTTCTCACACAGACAGAAGTGGCTGGTTAAAAGAGGAACCGGTGATCATGCAAAGTAGCATACTAAACGCTACAGAGTATAAACACCTCTGTTACTTTCTTGCCAGTTTGTTGACTTTTGCATACAGGAAGTGAGATGAAAAAGATTAAGGAGAACTCAATGGGGTTATCTCTGTGCTGTTTATCTGTTCCAGAGTTCCTCCTGCTTGGGGAGTGAAGGCCTTGAAACTGCTGCTCCTCTGCAGCCTGTTTGCTTCAGACGGGTGTGTGAAAAGCGGAGGAGGGGTGTTTGGGACTGTGTGTGTGTGTGTCTGTCTTGAAGCAGAAGCCAGAGGGTGGAGGGGTGTGTGTGTGTGAGATGAATAGGGAGACAGGTCTGCTGCTCTGCTCACCCCACTGTTAGAGCTTCCCATCATGCTTTGCATGCCCTCTCACAGAACTCTTAATGGCCCTGGGTTTGGCGCCAGATCTCTCACACACTTGCCAATAGCAACAAGTTTCCACTATCTCTTCGCCATCACCATTTTCCTGCTTCTACAGTTCTGCATAAAACAGAGTGGTAAAATGTTTCTGACTTTTACGGCATGTGAGGAACTCTGATATGTTTGTCTCGAAGCTTTAATTTAATAGTACAAATAACCAGAGCCTGACTGAAGCTACTTTGCACAGGCGCACAGACAATAAAATGTATAAACAAAGTGTCAGATGAGGTTGTATGGGTGTAGCAAACATAAACCCCCTCTTTAGTTTTAGCAGACAGCTGTTTGAACATCTTTGAAGTCCACATATTGAATTACTTTGAGTGTTTGGCAAAGTGCTACATCAAATGCTGAAATGGAAAGAATATTTGTTCTAATCCGTAAGAGCCTCCACATATAAGAGTAAGTTATTACAAACTCGCCTCATGTACCACTTCAGTGTCTTCTGGGATTCGTCTGTTTATCCGCTCAGCCAGTCATCTCTCCTCCCTGATGTCTTGCAGGATGTGAAGATATTCCGAGCGCTGATCCTGGGCGAGCTTGAAAGAGGGCAGAACCAGTACCAGGCCCTGTGCTTCATCTCTCGCCTCGGCCGCAATGAGATCATCCCCAGCGAGTCCATGGCCCGTCTCAGGCAGGTATGACGCAGCAGATCAAGCAGGATTTATGTTGTATTATGAAAAAATGAAATCGCTCCGAGCATATTAATGGTTCCGTCCCTGATTGTTTGTGTTGTCTGCTCAGAAAAATCCTCAGGCCATTCGTTTGGCGGAGGAGAGGAGAGGATTGGAGCAGCTGACGATGAGCGCGGCGGTCAATTTAAGTCGGGCCTGGCAGCTCAGCTCCCACATCCACAACATGTGCAGCGAAGCCCGGGAGGCCATCTACACCCGGGAGGCCGACGTCAAACACTGGCTGGACAAAGGTCTGTGGTCACCTTACTGGTGTTTGTCATTAAAACTTGCACAAGTTCAGTTGGTGGTTTAAGCAAAATGTCTGCCTGTTTTCTTATCTCCCTCCCTCTCCCCTCATCCCTCCCGATTGTCTTGGAAAGCTTTATCTCTGCTGACACTCTTTATCTCCCCGACACTCTCCGTCTTCTCTGGTTCTATCACCTAAACACCTCTTTCCACTTCCTCTTGGTGATATTATTCCAAGTATTATCTCTGGCTTTTAGTTGATAAGGTTCTTTGACTGTTCGTGTATCTATGTTTACCTCTCTCTTTGTCTCCTGACACTTCTGTTAAATGCAACAGGCATACTGTCTTGTTGGTAAATTTTTTATTCCTCCAAGCAGTCAGAGAAAGTAACACGTGACATGATAGAACAGTAATACCTATTGAGAACACATTATTATTTCCATCCCTGTGGCCTTTTTTCGGTGGGATCCAGTACTTTAATAGCAATGAAGTCCAAATTATCTAGGCTGAGGAGAATTCATATGACAGCACTATTGTCCACTGACAGCACTGTTATAGTGGAAACAATGTTGATGGTCATGGTTCACCAAGCACTCTGCACCATTATCAGCAGAGGGAATCACAGTAGCGTCTCGTTTGCATGACAAAGCGCCCTTTTTACTGCACCATCTCCCCTCTTTTAAACCACTTTGCTCGCACTCTTCGGTTCAATACAGTGTTTAATTGAGTGAAATCAGAAAGAGTATGATTCACACAACTCTGTGATAGCTTGCTTTTTTTGTTTTTAATATGACAAGCTTGGAAATTAATGCCCCTCTCCCTGTCTGTGTTATAGGAGTGGATGGCTCCATATTTGAGGTCCTGCCCCAAACAGCAGAGGCGCCCAGCTTTCAGGCCTGTCACTCCACTAAAGACTTGTGGCAGCCTTGTCTCTGCACGTACAGCCTACGTCTGGAGTGGTACCCATGTCTGCTGAAGTACTGCCGCAGCCGGGACACCACAGGCAAAGGCTCTAACTATAAGTGTGGCATAAAGAGCTGCAGCAAGGGTTACCATTTCACCTACTATGTTCCTCAAAAACAGCTGTGTCTATGGGACGAGGAGACCTAGCATTTTTTTCTGGAAGGATTAAAAAAGAGAAATACATTTTTTTTCCCCAGCCAAGCCAATGCTTCTCCACCCATGCTATTCAAAGACACAGTTACACTGGACCTCAGTTTATATGATGGGAAGTGAAGCTGTCTCAGGTGGAGGAGTGGCGAGGAGATCCAGATGTTTATGCTGGAACAGAAATAAATTCAGGTTCCAAATGAGACCAAAACCTTAGAGGAAGGAGAGATGCAACATGAAATTTTAAGAGGTCCCACTGACTTTGAGCCTTTTCTGGGGAAAATGACATATTGTCAGCTGTAATGTGACTTTGCCAAGAAGCTGTCACTTATGTGCCTTTTTTTTTTTTAATAAATTATTGGAGCACATGACAGACCCCAACAACAATAACCTCTCAAACAAGCTACTGTATGCACTAAGCTTGGACAGTGCATTTCAAGTCAATTAAACACCAGTAGAGGAATGACAGGAGTCATAAAAAAATCTTCCATTCTGGCGAAGGAACATTTGGATGGTAGATTTATCTCACTTATAAAGCTCTAAAAAAACATTTATGACCAGCTGTTTTTAATGGAAAAAACTTCTGTAATGCTGGCTTTATTTATTTTGGTTGCAAAGTGAAATTATGGAGAACTATTTTTGTATCTTTTAGTTAATTAACCTCATGATTTTTGTTTCTTTCTGCATTAAACAAGCTCTTAAAGTCAAACATCTAAACCACAGGTCCTCAGTAACAAGAAGTATGTTTCAGAACATTTTAACCTCTCAGATTTAATAGTTCCTTCTTTCATTCTGTTTAGGTGCCAATTTGAGTGTGGTCAAACAGGTATTTTCTCTCATTAATAGTGCTTAAGGTCAGGGTTATCCTTAAATTAAACCTAACCCTGTTTAACAGTTCTGCAGTGCCCGAGGAGGGAGGGGGGGCAAACATTTCCATTTTGTTTAAAATTGTCAAATAAACCAAAGTCAAAGGAAATACTGTCAAAAGAAGTGTGTAATGTTTCAGTATCTACAAACAGACCCTCATTATGGTAGTTTTCCATGTTAGGCCTTACCAAAACTGTAGTGTGGCCCTTTTAATAATCTATACTGCCCTCTTCTGGTTAAACAGAGTTTGAGTTTATTATGTTTTTTGTATCCCAGTGGTGAACTTTTTTCATGTGTAATTTAAGGAGCACTTCTTAAGTTTCTGGGACCAAACTTAAGTTTGTCTGTCTGTTCTTTGGAGCAGTAGGTTGAAGTATTTTGGTCTAGTTCATTTTGGTTTGTCTTACCTCCATCTTCATTTCAGTCTGCATTATCTAATGTTCGTTTTGTGTGTCGGTTTTTCCGGCTAACTAAGGAACCAAATGAGTGAAACGTTTCTATTTGTGGCCTTTTCTGGTGATCAAGTGCCTTAACATTTCCACTGATATATTTGCTATGTAATTGTAGATTAAGTTTGTAAACATATTTTTTCTATGAAAGAGTTCTGAATATGTTGTGAAGAGTTGCCATAAGGAGAAAATGAAGCAATTAGATAATGTACCATTTAAAAGTTGTGTTTTACATGAATTGTTTCAATAAAGTCTTTCTTTGCACTGCATATACAGTTGAAAGTAATTATTTTTAAGTATTTTAATAATGTTTATGCGTTTAATTAGAATTTATAAATTGCTCACAGGAAATGGAAGAAGACAAAAAGGGTTTCAAATGTCCCATGCTAGACTGAAGCTTTACTGAAGCATTACTAGCATGTAGGATAAACAAGAAAATAATAGATGCACAGATGCAGCTGGACCAAGGTTTGGCATGAAAACCTTGATTGAGGACACTTTGGCAAAACTTTTCACAAGGGTTTAACTCAGGTCAAGTAGGTTAGATGTTCTCTGCAGCACCCTTTAAAATATGTTAGAATATTGTTAGTATTTTTGCTATATAGTTCTTCCATTTTGTTCCTTTGCTGAAAGAGAACGTACATGTAATTCATACTATTGACCACAGAGTGTCGCCACTGTTCAAAAAAAGATGAGGCAGCATCATAGCAAAAGGCTTTGGGAAGACACAAAGAAGGATAAATGGAAGGGAAACTGCTTTATTATGCTTATTAATTCTGTTGTAGCCCCAAGCTACTGCATATGGGGATAATTTAACTAGATAATTTAAAAAATTTTACTGTCAAATCTATTTGCATGTGCGGCGACTGATAAGGTGAAAGGGAAACTAGGGATGCTGAGGGAGGCTGTTGTTGCCACTGGCAGGAACAGCTCACGTAACGTAAAGGAAGGCGAATAGCAGCCGCTGTTCTGCAAAGAAACCTTTTAAATTCTCCTCCAGAGACAGATCTTCATGGGAGTCGAAACACCCAGGATATAAACGGAGTGAGAGAGCCACATGTGGTTCTTCAAGGTAATGTTATTTTGCTACGTTTGTTTACGTGTAATAATCCTGTAACAAAACGCTTTGTTAGCCTTTTAACGTTAGCTTGCTAGCAGTTAGTTTGTTAGGGATTCAGCGAACTGGGCTAGTTAGCTGGTGTGAGAGCATCCTCTTAAATGAGACATAAGCTCCGCTACTCTTGCCTTTTTAGTTTAGGAATTAGTTATTACTTATAATAACAAATCATTAATGCTCATGTGAATCCTGCCAGTTGACAAATAACTAGTTGTTTTCTTTAATAGGTTTCCACGGAAACATTATTAAAGTGTTGTGAATGTACACTTTACACTATTCGTGTTGTACCACCTTCACCTGTCTCATGTTAAAAAAAAAAAGAAGAAACTTTATTTAACCAGGAAAGGTCAACAAAAGTCCTTCAATAGGTTTGTTCTGGCTAAGAAAACAGCACAACACACGAGAACGCCTATGTAATAAAACATAGGGTAAATATTCATGATGTATTACATAACTAGTACTATCTTTTTTGTTTGCTGCTGCTGTGTAAGGAACAAGGTTTTACATGTACTCAAACTAGGTTGTTCAGCTAACTGGCCCTTTAACACTCTGTGTGTATTTTGCTTTTGCAGATGCATAGTTTGTTTCTTTGTTGTTTCTCTTTGAACATCTATGTCCAATGTTGGATTTGATCTGTTTTTTTCTATAGTTTTCTTCTCTTTTGCTCAATAATTTTGATAAAACCAAGCCAAACTAGGCCCCAACCCTAATTTCATTTATCTATTGTATTGACTGAAATAATAAATTGATTTGCTGGTAAATGGATCAATTATTCGAGTAAGTGGTCAATAATTTCCCAGACATTTTTGAGCAAAAAAATCTACAGATTCATTAATTTCATCCTTTCCCATTAAGGATTTGATGCTTTTCTTTATATTAAATTGGACATCTTGGGATTTTAAAGTGTTGATTTAAGAAACACGGGATCTGAAAATATCACAGAGTCTTAATTGACATTTTTTTTAATGTATTTTATGAAGTACATAACTGAGAAAATAATTTGTATTTTTCAGGCTATTTTGAATGCTTCATTATGAGGAAGCATTTTTTTAAAGGTTTTAAGGATACAGAAAGATAGTTGTCCTACCATATAATTATATGTCCTACATATAATTTTAAAGGTTTGCCTTGCCTTGACCCCTGACCTCCTTATCCATACAACTGTTCATTTTGTTGAGCATCACAGACTTGAAAACAAAATCACACTTTGGACTGATTTAAAGTGTTTTCAAAGGGTAAAAGTCATTTGTTATTCACAGACTCCAAAACAAATCACACTTTGGATTCATTTAAAGTGTTTTCAAAGGGCACATGTCATTTGTTATTAGCAGACAAAATCTCTCTCTCTCATAAGAATCGTCTGAGGCCCAGCACCCAGTAACCTTTGGTTCAGTTTTGAAACTGTCTTACAGTCTTTGAGACTCAAGTCTACATCTTGTTCCAGTTCAGTGAGTGTGGGCCTGTCCATCTGCATGGTCTCACCTCCTAGTACTAAACGTCACAGCAGAAGAAGAGACGTCCCCCTCACCCCACCAGACCCTCAGC
This sequence comes from Acanthurus lineatus, assembly GCA_029814665.1. Lineage (NCBI taxonomy): Eukaryota > Metazoa > Chordata > Actinopteri > Acanthuriformes > Acanthuridae > Acanthurus > Acanthurus lineatus. The sequence goes on along the minus strand of JAPZDV010000024.1, from coordinate 14,006,599 downwards.
ATGCCAACTATAGTGCTATTATAGTTCAAGCAAAGGCTAATTGTTGGCCACTTACAAAGGATTGCACAGTCTAAGTCTTTGGACGGTAATGCCGTTTCTTTTTACTGTAAGCGATATTACAGAGCAAGATATGCCTCTGTGCATTTTTTTGTTGCTTTGTAATGTGATTCATAGTTGGCTTAATGACTGCTGACGGGCAAGTTTTTGAAAGAAACTAAGTTAGTTTTAGTTGTTTTCCTCAATTGTTTTTTTTCTGCAGAAGGGAAGATGGCACTGCTTGTGGTCGGAGCTCTTGTGTGCCTTTCCTGCTGGGTCTCTTTCTACTTTATCTTGTGTTACATTAACGGGACCAGGAGCTACGAGTGGAACTGTCGCCTTGTAACACTGGTACATGGCATCCTTGCAGTGTGCATCACAGCATACATAGGCTATGTGGATGGACCCTGGCCTTTTTCTTATCCAGGTAGGATACCCTCCGTTGATGCAAATTTTCACTGTTTATTTTAAGTTCATAAAACAAAAAGGTTATCCCAATGATGTAAAGATTTAGTTGCAGATTAGTTTTGTCTTGACTGGCTAGTCCTCTCAGAACTACACTGCTTAGCATGAAGGTGTTGAGTAATACTATGGACAATTCTAAGTGTGCACAGCTTGTACTACCAGTTGAGGCAGTTTTCCATTTGAATAAACCCTTTGCAAGTTGTCAAAATATTTGATCTTTCCTATCTTTACACAGTATGGCACAAAGGTCTTGATAAAAAGTTTCTTTCTACATGTTAGTATCAACCATTCTATGATCCTGTCAAAGTTATAACTTGTTTTATCTCTGTGTTTGCATGATTTCTTTTACTTTTATTTAAAAACTGTACTAACTAAGTTTCCTGTGTTTCTGTCCACGGATGTCAGGTACCAAGAACACTCCTCTGCAGATAAGTGCCTTGGTGGTGAGCCTGGGCTACTTTTTTTTTGATATGGCCTGGTGTGTGTACTTCCGCACAGAGGGACCCGTTATGCTGGCCCACCACACCATGAGCATCCTGGGAATCCTGTTGACCCTGTGGTTGGGGGAGTCTGGCATCGAGGGCTGCGCTGTCCTGTTTGGCAGTGAAATCACCAACCCCCTCCTGCAGGCACGCTGGTTCCTCAAACAGACGGGACATTACGGGACGCGGCTGGGCGACGTTGTGGACGTCCTGTTTGTTCTGCTCTTTGTGGTGATGCGAATCTTTGTGGGAGGCACAATGCTGTACTGTGAGCTGATCTCCCCAAGACCCAGATTCTTTATCAAGTGTGGGGGAGTGGCCATGTACGCTCTATCCTGGGTGTTTATGGTGGACATTGTTCGATTTGCCATACGGAAGAGCAAGAACTGGCACAAACAGCAGAAAGACCCACAGGAAACAGTTGCAGCTAATGGTCATGAAGGGAAGAGGGACTGATTGTTTTTGTGTTTTTGTGTTTTTTAAAGGACATCACCATGCTTTGCATCTGTGTTTCTCAATGTGGATGTTCAAGGGAAAGTACAAAGAAAGTCAACTTTTGTATGTTAAAATGAAGAAAAAATGGGATATTTCAAAATCGTAGTTTTCTATATTGAAAAAATTGCCCTGTGGCTCCTGTCTGTAAGGTCAAACACCAATGCATTTCAAGAAAAACATTTTTATGCAGTTATTGCACCTGAAAATGTTAGATTTTTGTGTAAAATAAGCTTTTAACATACAACACATATCTAGTTTATGCTGCTGAAAACCAAGTTGCAGTGAACTGTGGCCTAGTCGTATGTTGTTGCTCAGTGTTTGGAAAGAAACTGTTTACAGAAAATGCTAGAGGTCCTTGTGAAACATTAGGAAAAGTTAGGATTGATTACCTGTGTCCCCCTTTTTTTGGCACATGTAAAACTTTAGGAAGATGTGAAAGGGAGGCTATACTCAGGGAGATGAAGTTATACCAGAAATTTGGGTTGAATTCTACAGAGTTGTTTGTGATCTGTTTGATAACTTTATTTTGTTGTGATTCCTCCAAGTGTTTGACAGCTGTCTGAAATGATATTTCAGAAAATGCCCCCCAAAAAAATTTATTTACTTAATATTCCCTATGTAAAGAGATATGTGCAAACAGACTTCTCAGCTACGCAGTTCTGCACTGGTTATGCTATTTAAAGACATTTAAATGTCTTATTTGAAGATATTTGAAGATGTTTATGTAAACTTTAAATGTCTTTGAATGTCTTCGAATGTTTGTTAGTATTTGAATTTGTTTAAAGGTGCTCTTAAACTGTATCAACTGTGTAATCATACAGCTGCATGACTTGCATCAGTCTTTCAGATAAAATCAGACAAAGGATCATTACTCTGCACTGATAGTGACCAGTTAATTTAGTGCAATAGCCATGTTTCAGTCACATAAGAACTTGTCAGGGGAGAATTGACAATTTAATTAAATTGATTGCGAGCCATCTATACAGTGTGCTGATCTTCTGTCTGACTTCGACCTCTGCTACATTTTTTTAATCCAGCTTCAAAGGCTTTTTGGATGTGCATGACTTGGCATTAGAAGATGAAAACCCGTGCAGCCTTGCATGCAGGAGCATCTTTTGTTTGTAACACCTGAAATGCAAGGACATTTTGTCTTTGCACAAGTCAACAACAGACAAACAACAAGGGCTGGCCAATAATTGTGACTGATCATCTCTCAGTAAAATCACATTGAGATGGTATAATCATTATTTTACAAAATGTCCAATTTAATAATTCCAAAGATACTAACATACAAAAATAGTTGTTAAACTTTTATTTACTTGTGTTAAGTCTAAGTATTCTGTGTGTATGATTTTTCCCTTCATTGCTCAAATTTGATATTAATTATTATTCCAATACCCATCTTAATATTGTGAAATTAAACCATTTTGTCCAAACAACAAAACACAATTGCTGTGCATCATGGTATGAAGGCGGCTTGTTGTGTGAATACACTGTTATTATTTAATCCTTTGTATGACTGAATATGTTTAATGTCAAGAAGGTGCCAGCGTTCAGACTTTATTTCAGTTCTACTATGACCACATCCTATTTGTTAATTTAGTGCAGATGAATTCCTGCAGCAATGTGCTTGTCATCCCTTTTTTTCTGTCTAAATATGATTGAATTTAATGTGTTGCTCTCATATAAGGTCTGTTTACCTGAATGCCACTTTTGAGAATCAGGAGAATCAATGTTATATCCAAGACTTAAAAAATTTAACTGGTGTGTGCCTTAGTTATCTGAATGTACTTTCCTAATTTTGTTTGGTTCTTGCCCTTTGTTGTACTGTAAACCCTCCAACCTAAGTGTAGGAGTAATAAAGAACCAATTTCAGTTTGAGGTTTATTTTTTGCTTTTGTAATCCCTGTGTGAAGTGAAATAAAGATATGTTAGATTGTTAATATGCTTTTGAATCACTTTTTGACTTTTGGACTGAGAATGAAGTTACCTTAGCTGTCCACATGATGGTGCCATATTCAATTATATATGAATGATCAGTGAGGGAACATGAGGACAGTCCTTTGGCAATGTAAAAATAAAAAAAAAACATTACCATACATTTATGACTTTGTTAGCTGAAAATAATGTCACATTAAACCTAATTTCTAAGTAAAAGCAGGTTTTCCAAAATATAATCATTTTAAGACAAATTTAACAGTTTTTAATATGGTATGCATTGGAGCACACAAAGTTTTACATTGTGTATAACACTCTATGTAATTAAGTATTATATAGCATGTTCTAGTATCTATCTGTCAACTGTTAAGGATATGAGTAAATAACGTCCAGCAGGATTTCTAATAAGCTGATGTACAAAACAGATCCAGAGAAGAGAAGATTAATTTATCACTCTTTCAGTCATGGTTATAAGCACTGGCTTTTTAAAGGTCAATAGGATTCAGACAGATTCATTGTGGAAATGCAAAAAATGATCTTTTGAACACCCACAACCTATCATGCCCTGCATAATGTATGCACAGGGGATGCGGTTAACTTAAGTGCATTTTCCTACCTCTAAAAGACATATGTAAAGTAACAGAAAACATACTCAGTGGTCTACTAATGGAATCAATTAATATTAATTACACTTATCGCACTGAATGTGGATCTTGGTCTTGTCTACTCTGCAATAGTTTATGGCAGTATATTTTGTCAGTTTACCCCTCCATCTTTCAGGCTTTCCTCTGTGAAAAAGGAATGTCCTCTTGTGGATGATGGACAAAGGACTGGACTGTAAGCTGTAATAAATGAACATAATGACTGTTCTCCCAGTCCCAGACCAACCACAGACAGACAGACAGAGCCTTGAAAACCATGCAATAATCATACAACAACACACATAATCATCAAGTTAATCAACTGCCTAAAGGACAATGTCCTTTTACTGGAAAATGCTTAAAACTGGTTTATCTGCCATAGAAAAGCAAACAATCTAGCGATAAGTGGATACAAGCAGGGCTGTTACTAATGACTGTTTTCTTGTTTTGTCTGTCTATATCTCTCTGTCTCAGAAAGATGTTGTAATGTTGTAATATAATACTTTAATAATAAATCATTTAAACGGATTTATGAAAAGTTTAATCTATAAATACATTTCTTTTTATCATTGATTTATGGGCCTAATTTTTTGATTTATTCTTTGGTCTACAAAATGTCAAGAAAAATGTGTAAAATGTTCATCTCTAGTTCCCAAGGTGAAAGGTGATTCATTCAAATGTTTTTTTGTTGTTGTTGTTTGTTTGTTTTTACTTACAACAGTAGACATAGGGGAAAATGTAAATATTTTTATGTGAGACGTTGTGACCAGTTAATCATTTTTAAAAAAGTCGCCTATGAATTTCTTGCCAGTTCATTCTTTGATCGATTAATCGACTATTTGCAGATCTAATATACAACATTTAACTATCAAACTTTTTATTCATAAGCCAAAAACACTTTTTATACAATAAAATAAATTAAATATTACAAAAACAAATATTATGCTATCGTTACTTTTATTACTTATGGCAGACGTTGTTGATTTTGTTCTTATTAATTTTGTGTTGTTTTGCATCAATGTCCCGTAACATTCTGAAACAAAATGAGTTTTCCCATCTCCCGGCGGAAGTGGTTAGTGGAAGCGCTAGTGGACTGAACAGCTAGCTGGCTAGGGCGTTGCTAGCGGCAGAAAGTGAGATTTTGGGTACCTTTCCGCAAGTTATATTCTTGTACAAATAACGTCTTACGTTAGAAAAAAACACGTTTGATGTTCGCTTAAAGTTTTAAGCGGCTCGGTGTTTTTTTGTCGTTGTTTACAGAGGATTGGTGTTACTTTCTGTCCCGTTAGCTGGCCACATAGCTAGCCTGCTTCCATCCACGGGAATTCTGCCGAGAAACGACTGAATTCTGGAAACATGGAGTCAAGGAACGTCGCGCTGTGCTAACCGACTTCATTGGATTTTCTTCGCTCAAGGAGACTTTTTGGAGGGCATAACACGGGGACATATCGCAAGCCAGTCAACATTCATGCCGTGTTGTATATATATTTTTCGGTCGTTGGCCGGCTCATTGTTGTGAACGGGACTTTGCTTAGTTTGCACTCGAAACAAGAGCATACGAAGCAAAGTTTTTTGCTGAAAGAGCTCATCTGTTTTGTTAGCTGGTAGCTGGCGAGATTCAACAGCCAGTTTGCCGTGAGGAAGGGTTTTCTAAAAACCAATGTGCTTTTTTTAATCGACCATATTTCCAATTCTCGGTTTGAATCCAACGTCTTATACCGGTATAACATTAGCTGCAGTTGTTTTGCTTGTGTGTAACACGGGTCGTTTTAACTCGGTATTGAGTGATTCTCATGGTCACGGGAGAGCCACAGACAGGCATTTCTGGGAGCAGGGAATACCAAATGGGACTGGAGGAATTTCCAGCATCTTCAAAGATCATTTAGGAACCGAGGCCATTCAACCAAGCAGGGGTGGTGGCAGACGGACTACATCGCTGGGCCAAGGTTTCTATTATATTGGAATACAGATTGTTTACACATTTCATATCGACGGGAACTGGGATGTGAATGCAAAGGATTCATACAAGGAGTTCATACATGCACGACAACTTGTGCCGGTTGGCGCAGTATATTTACTGTTGTTGCCACAATATTGTTTATTGCCGGGGAAGGATATCATCTGACTGTACAGCGACAGAGGCCCCGATAAATTTTTAAGGTCTGCACTGTAGATTCCTTCCAACTATTTGATTTTGAAAAGGGGAATTGGTTAGGAGATCAGAGATATAGCTAGTATTTTTGTCCCCCCTGGTGTTTTGGACGTGCCTCGCAACAATCCAACAGTGTCCTGCATTTAATTTATTCCCATCACCAGTCTCAAAATCATTGCCTACTTCAGACGAATGCCAGAGAAGGACGCGCCAGGAAATCGCCTCATCACACTCTGGAAAATGTTAATCGGATATAATTTTCTGCAAATCTAGAACCGGAAGCCCAATGAGTGACACACAGTCCAGCTTCTCTGACAGGTACAGTATGCACTGACCTTTATATTTTAATAATGCACTGTCTGCACACCACATTGCTCAAATCGAGTCTCTAAGTAACAATATATTACATTTTGTTAAAGTTTCTTGATTTTGTTATGATGATCTGATCTGAAACGCAACCCACAGTCGGATGAAAATATGTTTTACATGGTCCAAGTAAAGCACTTCTTTGTGGTGATGTGCTCAGTAATAACTGTGTTATACAATCTAATTACTAAGGAAGGACATCAGATCTTGATGGAAACTCTGCTGATCTCAGCATGGGTCATAGAGTTCTCTGCAGACAGTAAAGTACTACTTGTCGAAGGAATGAGGCCTGCCACTGTTTGTGTGCCAGGGAACAGTCGTTTGTGATCCCTGTACACCTTTCAACATCACTATTACCGCTAAGCCTTTAAAGCTAACCCTCTCCTACACCTATTAAAACAATCTCTGGATTTAGACAAAACCTTAGCTACGTCAAGTAATCACCTTATCTTAGGCATCTGTCAAGTTAAATTGAAAGATTGGACACTGTTTCCAGGCCCGGCAGGATAACTTATGTGCCATGACCTGAGGAACACAGAAAATGGTAAGGTAGGATCAGCCTGTACCATCCTAACCCAGGGGATATAAGTTGTCAATAGACTGCTATCGCATTATGACAAGAAGGAACTCCCTTATGTTTTTGTACTGAGGCAACAGAGAGGTTTCCATTTCCAATTCGATTTACTCTGGCAGGGAAATAGAGATGTAAAGCTGTCACATTACATCACTTCCCACCTGAATCCCTCATATCTGCAAGGAGAGCACGCTGGTACAGTGGAATGTGGTCCGTAGATTTAGAGCAGAAGGAAGCTTTGTTACACAAGTTTGGATCTGAAGTATCTTCATGAATAGGGCACAAGCTACAGGCTAATACCCAACCCCATTTTACATGACCCCCTCCCCCCACTGCAATGATGGCAACAGTGGGTGGCACCAACTGCTCTTGTGGTGCTGTTTATTGTGTTTTTTCCTCCAAAATACTATTACCACAACACTGTGCATGGCCCTATTGACTAAATCAGTGCAGATACCATCATATCTCTGAGTGTCTTTATCAGTTAAATAAACAAGCCATTATGTTTTATGACTCCAACAAATCTTTATTGAAGTTTAAACTGTAGGTGATACGTAGATAAATTACAGAGATACTCCTGGTGTAGTGAGACACCTTATGTTAAGTTGCTTTGCTGTTCAGTGCAGTATGTCTTTTTTTTAATATATGTGGCCATCTCAGATTTACGGCTGCATGTGAAAGCTTGAGACAGTGCTTCACAAAGTAGTTGTTTATTCATCTTCCTTCTAGTCAAAGCATGTGGGTTGATATATTAAGAATGAATTTGTTCTTCTGTTTGATTTGGTTTCAGAAGCACTGTCATATTTTTTCATTCTACTAGTAGAGCATGGTGCAGGAAATCATGTTAATGAAAATCAGAAAAATGCAAAACAGTATGGAAAGCAGTCAGTAGACTTGCAAGTAGCTAGTTCTGTACTTTTGTTCAAGAAAAATAAAAATAGGCCTGTGATCTGAAATTACTGTTCAGGATGCAGCAGCTTTCGAGGTTGTTTTTCACAGTAAGTGACGGTAATGACTTCATTGATTAATGCTGTTTTCTGTCTCTCCCCCTCTCCCCCTCTCCCTCAAGTCTGTCTGTATATTCCTGCCTTTGCTTTCCTCTTCCTCTTCATGTTTGGTATTTTGCATTTTGTTTTCGCTCTGTTGACTATGGTCAGAGTATGCATCCAACATCTATTGGGGTTGGGCCGCCAGCCGATGGGTCAGTTTAGTGTGCTGTTAGCTCTTTGTCATAGAGTTCTGCTGATCTCCACGTTTTTCCCACCCCCCCTGAGGCCCTCCCGGGAAGTGGTGCTGGTGACATCACTAATAGTAAACAATAGCTTTCAGTGGGAGCAAACTGACTGTCGGCTGTGTGCTCCTCTTCAGGTTCGTCAGTGTAGGTCAGGTACATTCAGGGGTGCTGGTTGGAGTACAGGATGTCCCCACTGTTACCGTGTTGGAGCAAAAATGTCAAGTTGTGTGTTACTAGTTAATGATAGTGTTTCAACTAATTAGTTTTTTATTAGCTTATGAATTAAAATGGATTATGTAGATATGACTAATGCCAAACTTTCCTTAACAAATTACCAGAGTTCATGCATTAAGAGAGTTATTTTGTTTGTGGTCCACCTGCCCAAAAAACTGAAGAGCATTCAATTCATAAAAAAAAGTAAACTGGGAAAAGCAACAAATAATAAATTTTGCATCCAGCAAATGCTTGGTATTTGAAGTAGATAAATAACTCTAAGGGTTAACTTTTAATTAAAAGGGTTATCAATCAGTATTACGTTAAAGGAACCGATAAAGTAATTATGTCCACACCAAGTAATAATAACTTATGTTGATATTTGCTGTACTGCAGTGGATTTTTTTCTCTCGGTCAGTGTCTTCATGAGCACCTCTGACAACTCAGTCTGCTTGTATGCGTCTTCTGTATTTGGCATCTAGTCAGCACTGATAATGCAGTGTGCTTCTACTCCATCTAGTCAGCACTGATAGTGGGGAAGCTGTGTCAGCTGCTCTAAACTGTGCATTGAAATGAGCATCCAGGAGTCATTAAAAGCACAGACCAGAAGCCCAAAGGCTGCAGCTCAGCATGCAGTTGAGGGCATTTATACTCTTAGCATGTTCCCTGCAACTAAAAGGTTAGAATGAAATTACTGCAGGTGGAAAAAGTTGAAAAAGATCTCAATATGAGGTCAAAACTAGTGTCTAAAAATTATTTATTTAGAAATGTTATTGTATCAGGCGGTATGTTTAGCAGCAATAAGATACGCTGTCACATCCAGATAAAGCAGTGGAATACACAGCCATGCAGTTGCAGTTATCTTATGGGAGATTGGCAGAGCCAGTTTTGGGGGAAGAGATTACTGTCTAGCTTAGTTTTTGTATTAATTATCAGTCAATTGTGTGTTTTAGGAATCTTTAAAGAAACACTTGATGGGTATCATCATTATTTTTTGAATATCATTAATGTAGTAAATGTAAGAATAATTGTTGTGTTAAATTTCTTAGAAGCAAGCCGAGATTGATCTGTTGTAAGCACACAGTTATCATTTGCCCTAAGTTGACTTTGCTGCGTTCTGAAATTTATATGTTGTCAGCCACTGCACTACTTTCATAAGCACAGCAAAAAAAAGAAAAGCAGCTCAGTGACAAACTTGATTACTACATTGATTTAATATTATTTTGTACATTGATCTGGTATCTAAACTCATAGAGTCAGCATTTTTTGTTACATTGAAAATGATTGAGAATTTTTGTTGTTGGTGGCATTGTGTGTCTGAGACTTAAATGAGTGCATATTTTTGTAGCTACTTAAGACGTTATATTTATGCTTCAATATTTGCCATCGTTACAGCAACCCACAGACATATTCAGGCATGAGTCACCAGTTAAAAGGGAAACTAGTTGATCCGTAACACTGGTACTCTTGACTCCTTTCTATAATCAGTTCTGGCTTTCTGCAGTGGTTGTGTCTTTTGTACAACCTTACACATTTATTCTGTCTTCTTCTTAATAGGAATTAGACTTTTAATGCCAGAGATAGACACCTATATTTTTAAGCACTGGCCCCACCTCCTAAATTTGATAAAAAAGTAGGGTTGGGCAACTTAGTGATATGACATCGATATTTTAATTTTACTACATCATCATAAAGCAGAAGAAGATGCATTACATAAAAATGATGAAATTTCCTGAACTCATCAGATTGTTCTAATATTTGCCTCTTTCCTCTTAGTCAACTCCACTTCCACTTAACAGTCTCAATGTGCTAATATTTTTTGAAAGCACCAACAGTCATCCCCACAATATTGTTGCAATTTAAAAGAATTTTACTTTCATGTGTCTTGCATTGTCTATGATCACAGTCTAATTCAAGTGCTTGTTACGTCTCAGATTAGACTTTGACTTATAGCTGAACATCTAGCCCACTTCCTCAATGTAGATCTTGTACTACCATTTAAACTTAAAATACTAAAAAATGAATATTTGTCCATATCATTGCAGCCCTAGGCCATTGTACATTTTTCATAGCCCAAATGTAGAGGCAGATTAATGCAGCTTAGCCTTCCTTAACTCTGACGCTTCAAGAAATTAAAATGAAAAACCATTAGAATAGACTGTGTGCTATTATATTTCTTTTCACTGGAGACTAATCTCAGCTGGTAGTGAAATGAATATTCCTGGTATCACAGTACTGAGCAAAGTTTAGAGAGAATGAGGGACACAGACATCATTTTGTTTCAGTCCTCCCTCTTGTCCTCTGTCCTTCTCCCTCTGCTGCTGATGTGAATCACTGCCTGCAGGTATTGCTGGTAGAGGGAGGGGGTGCTGGTTTGTCTCAGCCTAGTCTGACTCACCGGTTGTAGGCTGTCGGTATAAAGCTGTGATTGGATGACTATTTCAGTCAGTTTCCTCCTCCCTTTCCGCTGTCTTTATGGTTAAGATTTCACCAAGTGCCCGGCGCTGTATCCTTGTTTTAGCGTCACCCAAGATGATTATGATTGGTTTAAGAAATAAATACCAGTCAGAGTATTTTTCTTCTATAGCACAATGATAATTACTGCAGCTGTAAAAAACTTTGTAGCTGTATGAATAGGTTTAGTAAACCCAGACCTCAGTAGTCCTTACAAATCCCCAGCTAGCTGACGTTGTAGTTCTGTTTACTGTTTTCATAAAATGTTAAACTTCGAGGCGCAAATAAATCAAGATGTTTGTTGAACTGTCACATTGTATTGGCATCGTATGTGGATTCATTTTATTCAGTCTTTAGTTAGATGTAGTCTCATTGAAATACTTTTTCTAGAGAGACACACATAAAAAAAATTCACATACAGGAGATGTTTGGTGGCCATAATGTTGGACCATCAAGCCACAGTAAAACACAAACAAGCCAGTTTATGCATCTGGAGGTATTCCACTGTTGCATTTACAGTTATAAGTATTACATTTAACACAGTTTTCTGGAATTAGGATGTGATATTGATGACATAGTCACATTTTGGTAATGGTTGTCAGTTAGTTTTTGCTGTCAGTTTAGTTTCTCTGTGCAGCAAAACTGCTGCACAATTCAGTTTTGCTGTTAGTTAAACCTGTTAACTACTGCAAGTCTGCACTGAATGGCGTGTCATTATCTTAGTTTTGTTTATTCATCAAGTGCAAATAAGGACCTAAGAGATCTAGGACAGAATGGGCTAGCCATTACCACCTGTCCAATTTTCATTTGTCCTTTGCTGATTGAAAAGTAAATATAATACAGCTACAAATACTTCCTTGGTCATGTTCAGCTTGGCTAAAGGGAAACTACTGAGCACAGGAAAAGAAAAACAGAAAAAGATGGCAGAGCAGAAACAAAACAGGCGATGCCTCAGGGTTAGTGTCAGTAATGTTGGAAAGTTGGTGAAGTCTGGGCCTTAGCTGGGGAGTGCTGAGAGAGTTGGGGGTCTATCATCCATGCCTGTGATGCTGATGCTTGTGGACACCCTCTACAATCTTACCCCGTTAGCCAAGAGAGCTTCAGGGCCCAACCATTACTTTCACTTCACAAAAGACAGGATTACCACAGTAGAGAAAAAGGGGACAAGGGGAGAGAGCTGTCTTGCCCAAGTGTCGTGTCCTCACATGTCCATGTAAGGGTTTTGTAGCAATGAACTAGGCTAGTGCCTTCAGGCTAAGTGTGGCACTTGTAAAGCCATGATATTGTGCAGACTGCACATTGGGCCAAGACATAATGCTGGCAATGCATTTTAAAATTCTTTTTGTTAAGTTCCTTATTTCACACAGAAATTCTGTAAATAAATGTACAATACATTTTTTTTAATTTCATTAGTTCACACATACAGGTATGTCCACTCAGCCTTTGTCTGAAATGCTACGTCATAGATGGTTGATGATTAAAGCAGCATCTCTGCTTAGTTAATTGGATGTGAGTTATGCGGCATGACTCCCCTTCCCTGGATCTCAGAATGGGGATGCTCTAATTGAATGTTGTCTATGTGTGCTAGGAGAGGTTATATTGTCAAGAGAGACCAGCAACCTGCTGCTGCACTGTGATTAATCTTACGCTGCCTGTTTCCACTGATTAAGTGGTGACTAAACAGACTAACGCAGCCCTACTCTTTCTCTACAATAACCAGTGTCAGAACACTTCTGTCACCAACTAGCAGACCTGTTGTATGGAAGACACTACTTTCCCAGTGACTTCTTATAACTTCAATAGCAGAAAGCCAGGACAGGAGGAGCCAAGGAAGAGAAAGTGCAGGGATGCACCATAAATCATTACCTTTGCCATTAGAATCTTTTGTCTAGAATGTTTTGTTGTCCGATGAATACCCTAAATTTTTCCCTTAGTGATGAATAACTCCGTTTTTTTCTTGCATTTACCCAGTTAGATTTTTTAATGAGTATAGTGTGATACATGGAACAATTTATAGCTTTGGAAAGAATGAGGTGTCAGTAATGTGCTTTTACCTCTGGTTGCATCAGCTTAGATGTCACCATAGGTATGCTTCTAACATCCATCGAAAAATCTTAAAGATCTTAGCAGGATACAAAATCATACACACAAAGTCTGGTATTTTAGGTGTCTGGCTGACACTCTCGTACATACCCTGTTCTGTAGTTCTAAAGTTAACAGTGAAATTGATCAAAAGGAAAAATTTCTCCATAATCAACCTGGACTAAAAAGGATTATAAAAGTTCTCAGGTTTTTTTGTGGAGCTCATGACCGGCAGCAGTGTGGACAGTGTAGCAAGTTGAACCACCTCTTTTCCTTTCCCAGTGCTGGAGGACAGCAGACAGCATAGCGTGAAGAAATGTCTATCCCCCAGACCTCATGTCAGGAATCCTGATGAGGTTTATTGGGGCAGAAAGGGCACTGTTTTCCCCCTGAGGCTGTAGCTTGAGCTCCACAGCTATTGCTCTTGTCTCTCAACACACCACACCTCTCACTTTCTTTCCCCCCATGTCTCTTATAGGCTGATTTAATGCTCTCTTTCCTTAAATCAATATCACAATATACACAACAGTACATGTATACTCTACTGAGGTCACATTTTAAGGGTGACATCAGTGTGTTTGATATCAGACTAGACTGTAACAAGGTGGTTTTAAGAAGAAGGAGTATCACTGTGTGGGTGTAGACAGTTTCTTTCACAGTGGCAGGGAGTGGAAAGCAATGATGTCATGCTGGCTGTGTGTTTCTGTGTGCACCCACATTGTGCGTCTCAGGTATATAAATTAGATAATGAGCTGTGAATGTGTATCCTCACTTGTTGGTAGGCTACAGGCATGAATCAGGCCGTTCAAGAGACTGTGTCATTACACCATTGATAGAATAACAGAGCAGTTTTGAAGAGCTGCATGAATGGCTGGCTGGCTGAAAAGGACATAATACCAGTTCCATAGGCATGTCAGTAGAATGACTCAGCACAAAACAAACCAAAGATGTTTTGCTGTCACTACAGTTGCATTTCAGATCTACCAAGTTTCCTGTTGTAATCTTACATCTAAGGATGTTTTGCAGTGTGCAGTGTTATCTTGGAATGGAACACACCTCAGTCAGATCTTTGCAGCCTACAGGCAACTCCCAGAGCTGTCCAATCATCTCTCAGCTTCAGACAGGCCCCACCCCTCCCAACAACACCTGTGCTGTGTGCTGTGTTTCTTTCCTTCTGGTATTAGACCCTAGATTACTGCAGTGACTCCTCATAGCGCGTTAAAACAGCAGCTTTGTCTGAAAAGTGTCCACCTAATATAATGTGGGTAAATCAGTTGTATCCTGTCAACTCTTGTCCTCATGATCAGTCAGCTGTTTCAGGTTTTATGTTGGCTTTTTTGTGTGGAATACTGAATTGGTTGTATAATTTAACTCTGTAAGAAACTTTGTTCACCATTCTGCATGTGCTTTTACTGATTTTAAGAGGAACCAAGAATAACTTGAAGGGCTTCCCCTGAATCTTGCATGAGTTAGTGCAGTTCCTTATTGTTCACTGTTTTCCTTCCTCTTCAGTTTGGGAGATCCTTTCACAGAAATGGCTGTGTGTCAGAGTCCTGCTCCCTCAGGGCTGTTTGTCCCTCCCTCTTTCACTACTTTTTCTCTCTTCATGGTCTGGTCTGGTCCCGGGCCTCTCTTGCTGCCACTGTTGCTGCAGTTGGCCCAGCTCTGCCACAGTTTTCCATCAAAACACCAAACCTCAATGGAGCATTCAAGCCCAGGCCCGCTCCAGTGCTGCCCCTCCCTCGTATCCCACCCTGTTCTGACTCTGCCTTCTTTCTCCCTTTCTCACTCCCTGCAAATTTAATGGCCTCATCCAGGAAGAGGTCCTCACTCAGAGCTTTATATCTGTATTTGAATCAATGCAGAATCTTTGAGATTTATACTGGGATGCATCTAAGAATTTTTTTTTTACTAAGTGATACCGTGATAGTTCTTTTTTTTAGTTCCTCTTTTCAGTGAACCCTCACAGAATTATTACTCTTGTAGTTAGAGCCTTAAAAATGAGCAGTCAGTTTGTCTAAAGTCTGTATTGATCAAGATACCGTGAGATAAAAACGGTCCTCCATTGTCACAGTTACATTTCATCTCCCTGTGGCAACGTTTGATGTATGCAGTGCATACTTTATTCTACTATGGTGGCATGTATGACATTATAAAAGTCTAAGCTAAGGTAAAATTCCCACAGTGTAGCCTGTTATATATTTATGTAGCTGCCTACATAACTTAAACAGTTGCTTGTGTTTTACAATAAATCTTGGATTAGATTTAAAAACACATGCTAACTCTAACCCGGGGTAAGTCTAATAGGACTTACACTTGCTCCTTTTTTATGCTTACTGTAAATGGCTTATTGCAAATTACAATATTTTTCTATTTTAAGATAATAAAAATGAGCAAGTCCTTTTGGTATTATAAGCTTTAGCACATTTTGAAAGTTTAAGGAAAGTGTATTAAGATCAGTCTTGTTAAACTTCTGATCTTTTGTTTTCCATGAAATTCAAAGAAACAGAACAGTGCATAACAATGTAAACAGAGAAGTGCAATGTAATAATTTAGCATTTTTTAAACAAAACTTTTACAAGCCTTCTATAAGAGTGTATTTAACTCTTTGTGTAACAGAGGAAGAGAGCTAAACAGAATTAAATTCATGTGGATTGTAAGACTTTCAGTTTATTTGTAATTCACCTTCATTCAGGCATGATATCTTCTGTTATCACATAGCTGCTTCGCTACATACAAACTATGTGCTGCAAAGTTTTTTCAGAGGCTGAGTTTGTGGTGTTTGTCAGAGTCCTAAAATACATTGCATAAATTTGTGAATTTCTCATTTTGAACCAAAGGAAACTTGGGTCCACATGTCTCTTTAAGATAAGCTTCACAGTAGCTCTGAGAAGGCAGTAAAACTGAGTAATAAAAGAGAGCACAGTGTTTGTCATTGTAGACTTGGCGAGACTAACTTTTGGTAGTATTTTGTGTGTGTAACTATGAGGATACTACATATTTACCATTATTGCAAAAATTGCTTACATTAGGTGGCAGCACTTGTTACTTCCTGTATGCTCTGTCAGTAACTTTTGTTTTGAGTAGTTGATTAGTTCTTTGTACCCCTTTGCTTCTTTTTCTTTTCTATTTATTGAAATAGTGACTTCTACGTGACATTTTTAAGAATGTTGCCCTTGACTAAAATTAATTTACTTTTTCCTCATTCAGTTTTTTTAAAAACATTTTTGTAGTATTATATGTAGTTCTGTAAAATTGTATATGTTGCTTTTCTATACTTGCATGATTGACAGACAACTTAAACCGCACATTCAACAACTGTATATTCCACAGTACAGTTTCCTTTTTTTAGACCAGCAGCAGCTCTATGCCTCACTTGTTTGAAAGACCTTTCTTTTTCAGACAGGTTCGACCATCTAACTATCATTTCTACTTTCGTTTCCAGTTAAGCGGTGATGCTGGTGTGTCATTGTTCTCTCGCATTCAACCTTTGGGGTTTATTTGAAAATCAGTGTGACTTCAGCACTCTTATCCATTCAGACAGAAAGTTGTCCTTGGAAACAAAAGTTTTTATATTTCATTTTATTTTATCTTGAGTGTCCTTTTATTTTTACACTAACATTTGGAAAACACAGCTGTCATTAAAGGCATAAAGGCCTTTAAAAGCAGTGTACAGTGATCTAGATCTGGTTGCCAGGGGCAACTTGGGAACTTTTACTGTTGAGCCCTGAAGTGGTATGTTTTTCACCAGCTTTTACCACAGGCTTTGCAGTTTCAGGATCCTATGCAGCAGGATATTTTTGATTTGCCATTTAAAAATTCTGCCCATTATTTTAAGGAATTTTAAAGGATATTTATAAAATGGTGAAAATTATACTATCTTCTCTATCTTTAAAAAACAGACTACAGCTAGCCCTTTCATTTGAAGTACCTCATCTTGTGTGCAAATTAACTTCTTTATACCGACCTGCAAGCTTATGTTGCATTAATACCTCCTCCGCCTAAGCTGATGTAGATATTCAGGCTTTTTCATTTTGTATATTCTGAGTAGTTCATTTTTAAAAACATGTTTTTTCTTTTCAAAGCTGTTCTGTTCTTTTCTGTATAGTGCTGCGATCTTTCTTCATAACTTCTCCTTAGCCCTTAGATTTGTCTTAGGCAGGTCATTTCTTGCTCCAGTGGTCATTTAGGACATACAGATATGCCACAAAAAGAATCAAAAATTCTTTTTCAGTTTTATTGGAACTGTTTTGTTTTCTCTAACAGTTACAAAACAGTATTGCATTATTTCTAAAAGCATGATTTTGTACGTCTAGTTCAGCACAAGCATTACAGACAGGCAGATGCATCATTCAACTCCTCAGAACTTGGTTTGCCTGTTACATTTTCATTTGTTCCTTTATGATCAACCAAGAACAACATTGGCCGACTCACTTTTGCCATCCCTAAGCTTGTGTGTACACGTCCCAGTTCAGAGTGTGTGTTTATGTGCTGACTTTTCCATCTCTCCAATTCAGAGGTTTCTCAGGGAGTGGGCTACTAAAAGCTATTTTTTTCTGCTGAAGGCTCTGGAACTTATTACAGTCTGAGGCACTTTTATAAACGGGCCATTCAGCTGCCCCTGCATGGCTCTGAATGGGACACACTGTCGCCAGGAGAAAAGAGTTAATGTGGGCTAGTTAGTCCTGAGACCTCCGTATTACCAAAGACTGGTGTTCTAAAGTTTGTCGTGATTTGTACAACTATCTTGCTGTAAACTACTGTCTGCATTTGGATTTTTAAGAACTGGTGCAATTAACAACAAGCAAAGATGTCTTGATAAAAGAAATGTGGGTTTTACAATAAAATATAAAAATGTATTTGTTTTTGCAGAGTTTCCCGGATCAGACATCCTTCTTTTTTATGCTTTCCACCTAAATAGTATAACTGAATCTAAATTAGGCTTTATGGTAGCTCTGCAGCAATCAGTGATGCCGGTAACGCGTTACTTAGTAACGCGTTACTCTAATCTGGCCCCTTTTGTCAGTAACGAGTAATCTAACGCGTTACTATTTCCAAACCAGTAATCAGATTAAAGTTACTTATATCCA
>JAPZDV010000024.1:13946172-13988368 GCA_029814665.1 Acanthurus lineatus | reverse complement strand
AAGTAACTAAGTTACTTTTTAAAGGAGTAATCAGTAGTCAATAATCAGATTACTTTTTCAAGGTAACTGTGGCAACACTGGCAGCAATGTAACTTTAATCCCAGTGAAGTGTTTTTTCAAGCTACATAAATAAGAATAGCAAAATATGATTCACTCTGAAAACAGAAATATATAAGCTGAGGAGCCATGCAGATAATTGACACAAACTTCAGGAGTGGCCTGAACATTTTTCTTCAAGTGAGAAGTGTATTAGTGATTAAAAAACCATTAATTTAAGTAGCTCAGGAATATATTCTCCTAGGGTCTCTCAATGACTAACTGAAAACCTAGAATATGTGGGGGATTTTACCCAGGAGTGTGTCTTGTGTTTTAATTTATCATTTAAGAAATACTGGAGTTTGAATTTATACTTGGTGTAGGAATCTCCAGGTCCAGCTGGATCAGGTTTTTGTGAAGCCCACTCCCACAGATACTAATTTGCACTCTTCTCACTGCATTGCAGTTTCAAAATGAGGAATCAGACATTCAGATTATATCCCAAAACTTATGATCTATCTAGGTTTCCTGCATTGTGTGTTTGCCAAATAACAAATTAATTCACAAATCTCTAAGTTCCTGGAAAACATCACCTTTTCCAATATTATGCTGTCAGTACCCAGAAATCATTTCTTCACAACATCACTCTGTGGTAGTAATCAGTCTCAGGGCAGCCTGCCTCGAAGGAAAGAGGCCATGGATGTGATTCGGATATGATTATTACAGTCAAGTCGTGGTGCCTGTGAGGAGCTAAATTGCGGCACGCACACACACAGACACATTAACACACACACAGACATACACACTGCTGAGATCTGAGAGGCAGAGGACATTTGACCTGGAAAAGGCTTTAATCTGCAGCTGAAGAACTCTGATGTTTGATCAGGATTATCATGTTTACCACTATATGGGTCTCAAGAGCAGCCATCAGCTTGTCATCTTGTTTTTCAGCGTTAATATAAGCAAGAAAAACAGCTCAGCTTTTGTTTACTGTATTTTGTTGTCTGTCAGGTCATTTCTTTAAGATATTAATGGTCATTCTGTTTTATTGCAGGTTTCCCAAGAAAGCAAACAGGTAGGAATTCTTATTTTCTCATATTTTGTTGCAAATATATATGCATGCTTATAGATAGATAATTCTGTGGCCACATACACTCCAATGCTACACATACATGGAGTTCCAGATGAGGGGAAGGAGGCAAATTTTACTAGGCCTGGTGTGCTGCAACACAGAAGTCTTCAGAGTTTGGACCAAACATACCCTCTCTCCCCCCATTTCACTCATGTACACACACACACATACACACACACAGACTGAGGGACAAAGGGGTCCCTCTTCTAAGGGCGGCCCATCACTGCCTTTCACTGTGAACAGAACAGTGGCCTTTCACAGTTGGGGCCGGTATAGGCAGAGGCAGCCATACATAGCCTCCCGAAGTTCATGCCGGAGTCTGGCCTTGTATTGCTCCCTCTGAGGAGTGTCCTTTCTCTGGCTTTGCTCCCTGGGCACTCAGCAGAGCGGCTCCACATCCTCCCTGGCTGTCACATTATACAGTAGACAACACTCAGCAGAATTCATACACTAGGAGGTCCTCTTGCCACATTATTTTCAAGCTGAAGTGAACAATAGTAGGTTCTGTCTGTTGATGTAATTCCTCCTGAACCTTTACTTGCCTGGTTATGCATATAAAGGATAGCAGCGCAAAAAGGTGCAGTGACACTGTCTGAGCAAAATGCTGCTTATAAAAGACTACAGTGTTGGATAAGTGCCAACATTTTGCACCACTTAACCACTTGTTTTGGGTGGATTACTTGTTTCTCATGGGTGTTTCTGTTCCTCTAGAACCAGCAGTATTCTCAGTAAAGACCATCCCCCGGACAAGAAACCTAAAAGTGAAAAAACCTCACTTCCCTCCAATGAGTTTGACCCAACAGGTAACTTCCCACATCAATATTCAGACTTATTCTTCTGCTTTTCTTTTTATTCACTCTTAATTTTCTATTACTTAGTCTCCCTTTTTCCCCCCTTTCTCTCTGTATGCATCACTTTATCTTACTGCCTCATAAGTTTTCTGTCTGTCCCTTTTACTCTTCTATCTTGCCTTTTTCTCTCTCTCTCTTCCTCTCTAACACACACACACACACAAACACAGTATCATAAAACAATTGTGCTGATAATGGTTTGCTTGATGTACAAGGCATGCTGGGGTGATGAAAGTTGGTGTGTGTATCTTGTTCTATGCTGTATGCTGTCTTTGAAAGCTTTACATTCATTTTACTTGTGTGGTCTCATCTGAGATAGTTGTTTGGATATTATCACTGAAGCCTAACAACTTATTAGTGCGAGTGTTTAAATTGCTTTTTTTTGTAAATTAATTCAACTAATAGCGAGTGTGTCTTTATTGTTTATGTCTGCATTACACTACTTAGTAATGACTGTTTGGCAGAAGATTCTTTTGCATTACATGTTGAAGGTTTTAACACGATAAGTGCAATTAAGTTTTATGATAGGACCTTAAAACCTGCAGCCACAAGTTTAATGTCCACATTGTTCTTGTAGTTCTATGTAAATCAGTGCACTGTGAGTTTTCAGTGCCCAAAGTGTCTGGGTGGTCTTGACGGATACTTGAAGGGCACAAAAGCAACCAAGCCTGTTGTGCACTCAAGTTTTTTATTTATTGCAGGTTGAGATTTTCAGGGTTCAGAAACAGACCATTTTGATATGACGACCCTTTTTGTGGTATTTGTCAGCAATCAGGCCAGTATGATTTGAGATATGACTGAAGCCTCTGTATGTATAACAAAATAGAGAATCCTCTGCACCACATGGCGGCTCATCTCTGTATAATGCAACAAAATAAAGACATGATGTGTTCTCTCAGGGTTACACAAGACATGCACTTTGTTGCCTGTCTGAGCTCAGAAACCCACTAAAATATTTTTTCATGTATTCCCCTGGTTTGGTCCCCATTTGGAATGATGCAGTGGTTAAAGTAGTCACAGAGAAGCAAATGTTTATTTAATTTGAACTGTCCTTGTATTATTATTTCTTGACATGATTCATGAATGTATGTCATGACCTTTTGCATGCCTGCATGTTGTTAGTCTATATTTCTGTTTCTCTCTTTTAAATTTTCTGCAAGTTGCATGAACTGTTTAACAACCTTTTGTCAAATTTTCCTCTACTTGAACTTTTTCTGTCATAATTTCAAAGTGGTTTGGGTTTATTCAGGATGGGCAGGAGTAGTCTCATACCATTAAAACGGATGTTAAAACTGGCTCATGACATTCCCATCTCGAAAGAGTAAATATGGAGCAGTTATTTGTCATCTTCAAAGGTTCACCGTTTTGTCTAATTAGACAAAGACCGGTTCCACTTGTGTTATTGGCTGCAATACTGGATTTATTTTTGTCATCAGCTCCTTAGCCACAACTTGTAAAACCACCTTCTGATGTTGACAGACAGATCTTATAATTCATTGTGTTTAAATGCAATGTCAACAGCTTGATTTCATGATGCTATTATTGATTAGAATACAAGTTTACTGGAGTCCTTAAATGAAAGTTCAGCTCCAGTTAGGTGGATCTGGTGCATTTTAAAAAATAATTTTAACTTAAATCGCTTAAGTATAACCAAAATATTTTTGGTTTAGAAGCCTATACATTTTTATAAATATTTTATGATTGTTTCGGTGCATTTACAACATATCTTTTTCTGATATCACATAAGCTAATTACTTAAATGCAGGAGGAAAAGTTTCATACATACATACAAGGGGCCATTGTCTTTCAAGTCACAATGGCATAGTGACACCTAAAGAAGTGGAGCACTCTGAACAAAAACCAAGCTAGTTCATTTTTAGCGATTGCACTCCTGCCTGTCCAAATCATCATGTTTTATTAAACTACCTGTTTATTCATTTAATTTTCTCCTCCCATGATTGTTTCTCCCTCATGATTTTCTCTTCTCCTGTTTTGTTTCCTTTCCTTGTGTTGAATCTTGTTTTGTTTGTGTGTGCGTGTGTGTGTGTGTTTGCTGCTGTGCTGCCTGTCTGTGCTGTTGTCTGCGTGGTGGGGGCTGTGGGCAGAAGCTCTGGTGCAGAAGAGTGGCAGCAGCAGTGTGCTAGCAGAGGGGAAGCCTGAGTCCTGTGGTAAGATGCTCCTGCTGGAATGGATGGTGTGACAGCTGCATCTATACATGCTACTGATCCTGGTGTGAAATTTGCCACTAGATGTTTATGTTAAGCAGGAGAGTTTTGAAAGAGGTTTTTTTTTTTTTTTTTTTAGAGATTTTTTACCCTTTATCAGACAAGACATTAACACAAGCTATCATGACAAACTACAAATAAGAAAGGTCAAAGTAGATTAGGAATACTGGAGAGAAGGCCTGAGCATATTATATTTTTGTGAAGACATGACACTAGATATTGTTTTAGTTTTTTAACATTGTTATATTGTGATATGGCATAATTGTTGTCTTTTTCAGTTAATTTCTGAAATTTCTAAAAAAAAAATATATAATTTCCTGAATCTACCAGACTATTTATCCAAATTTCATTTTGTATCTTCTTTGTGAAAGCACCAATCTCTGCTAGTTATAAATTTTACATGTTTTCTCTTTTATAATTTTAAAACATTTATTTTCAAAAATGGATAGAGTCCCTGTTTTGGTCAATATTTCTCAGCTCTATTTGACCTGCAGTTGAAACCAAAATAGCAGTTTAAGTGAAGGGCGTAATATTACAGCTACAAGTCTTTGAGATGGTGTAAAAGAAGGTTGACTAGAAAGGGACAACTTCTAAGCCTGACTACAACAAATGGTGGATGGTCGCAAAGTCTTTTTGCACCTGTCACATTCTGGATTGAGGAGGGGAACATTCTCACAAGTGAAGCCAGTGTGGTACTATGAACTGTAGTTTAACTTATATTTAATCATTAAAATGTTTGACTGCATGGTCAGAGGTCTAAGTTGCACAGAATCAATTCCAATAGATTACCTCAACTAATATATTTCAACATATGATTTAGCTTCTGTTTCCACCATGTTTAAACTTCTCCGGCTGCTAAAAATTTACCAGGATGCTTTCACATAGGTGTGCAACTAATTAATCAATCTGCTTTATATTTGGTGTTTAAATGTTAGTAAAAGTTAAACAAGGCCCATCATGCTTTCTTAAAGGCCAGTGTTCCTGTAATACAAAACAGCTGATAATTGCTTGACATACTGATAATTATATCTAGGAAATGTTTGGCATCTTTGCTTGTAATATGTTGTCAAGTTCCCATGACTGTGTGTCGTCAGCCTTTCCGTTTTTAATCATTGGCCCAGTCATTGGCTTGCCTGGTTTTCAGTGCACAAGTTCAAAATATAGTTAAGTACTCCACCTTAATCTCAGTTCATGAAGCTGTAGTAACTTTTTCCAGTCATGAAAAATGGTCAATATTGGAACCCATTCTGAAAGATCTTAGCAGCTGTGCTCAGAACTACTTCACAAATTTATTCTGAATCAACAAGATGGAGTTGCACAGTTTACTTATCCCACACATTCGCTACAAGGACTGTTTTTTGCTTAAGTTAAGCCAAACACCCACTAAATTGAGGATTTAATGATGTGTTTTGGAATCTATATATATGCAGGATCGTTACGCAGACTCATCAGCCCTGTCTTGAGAGTATTGTTGTAAACCCTTTTCAGTTGCTCTTTCTTGCTTCCTATATAATCAAAGACACTCTTTTTTAATTTCTTTCTTAAAGACAATGACAGTAATAATGTAAATTTCAACCAAACAACTTGTAGAGGAAGCTTGTCCTCATGTGCAGTGAACTGACGAAAGCCGTGACAAATACCGGTTTCTGCTGATGTCTTGTCTCTGTTTAGGACAGAGCTTATAAAGATAATCCTCTACTATCTCATTCAACAGAGCATAGGTGTGTTCTTTCCGTTTGATCAGTTAACTTGATTGTGTCTGGTCTGTGTCCAGTTTAGAACTGAAGAAATTCAGAGACGGAAATCATTTATCGCAGAACAGCATCAAGAGCTACCCCGAGTGCTTGGACTTATTTTTTTTAAGATCTATAGTCTGACCTTTTTATGCAGAATTTTGATGACTTGTTTTCCCTTTTTGTGATTTTGGGGCTTGAGGTTCTCTGTTTGTATTAAAGTCAGTTTGATCTCTGAAGTTTTTCTTGTTTTTCAGCAAAAAGTGCTGATTGCAAATCAGTTAACACTCTAAATTATACATAAGCTTAGATGGATGAGCCTGATAAGTGATCATGTGAGCACTTTCTGTCCTCATGGTTTGTAAATGCAAATTGAAGATCCTTAAGTATGCTTTAGTATAGAACCCAGTGATAGAACAACATCAAGAGGCAAATTCACACCGGCTCTCAAACCCATATGGCCTCATCTGTATCCTTGACACCCCTGCACTCTCCTCATTTCCCCTCCCCCTGCTCCCTGAGCTCTACCTAACCCCTTTTCTACACCCTTCCCCCCTGCCTGGTGCTTTAGCCTTTCCTAACCTCTCCTCATACTGGGTCTAGTTCTGTTCACTCTCCAACCCCCACCCTGCCAATGCCCTTATTGATCGACTCACCTCTCTGGTTGATGCTGCACTGACCAGGAAATCTCAGACAGAATGAGATACCAGTAATGTTTATCCTATTCAGTTTGAGTTACTTAGGCATTATGAGATAATACAGGATATCTTGTCATTATTGATAATCCACTCTTTCCTTGTTGAGCAACCTTTGTTCCTATTTGAGCATTTACTGTATTTTGTTCTCTTTTGTATGTACTGTCCTGACAGTCTAGTCAGTGTGTGCCAGACATTAGATAAGCTCTAATCTCCGCTTGCCACACAGATGAAACACTGCATAAAAAAAACCTGAAAAGTAACATTCCTCTGTCTGTCCTGTGCAACTATAACCAAAAAATGTCTCGGGTGTCAGATCTGTTTTTAAAATCACCTCACACAAAAGGATCATCATTATTCACATTTTTTAGAAGGCTTTGTCACTCTTTTTATTTTCTAGTCACCAAATGAGTGTGTTGACAATGTAAAACTTTTTATGAACTATTATGTCCAAAATACATTTAATCCCTAAAAAATTTGGGCTATTTGGAAGTTTACCAGCCAACCTTAGAACAAGCTTTCTTTACTGTACACACTCAGATTATGGGATTTTATCGTGTTATTCTAAAAACAGAATCTTAGACTACTGGAGATGGGTTATCATTTGAAATGTTCAAGGTGAATTTTAATATTTTAAAAGTGTGTCTTAAAACTATATTCACATGCCCATATGTAATGTGCAATAGAAGCCTTATTGGGTGCTGTAATTGTTCCTATTGTCCATACAATCCATTTTTCACACGTTATCTTTTTTCATAGTTGATATCTTCCTGACATATCTTCAGGGTTAACAGTTTATAGAGATATTTGTCTAAAAAGAAACTGCTGTCATTGTAACATGTATGACATTAAAAAGGCTACCACTTTGTGTCAAAATGCATTTAGCATGCATAGACCAGTCTTGCTGGTTTAAAAAACTTATGGCCCATATAACAGTGAGTAGATAGGAAATAAACTTTCCTTTTCACATAGATTTTTGTTAGAGAACCCAGTGACAATTCCCACAGTGGGTACTGACACATAAGGCAAGACAATATGCTGAATGAAGATGATGCGCGGGTGTTGATGTTTGTGTTGGCTAACTTGGCTTTATCATCAGAACTAAATTCAAAATATCTCTAGGGAAGAAGAAAGAGACATTTTAACTTTTTTTACTTGTCCTCTAACATTATCCTCACCACAACCGCCATCTTTCTTAGCTCAGCTGCTTATTTCACCAAAGAGACTGACCTCTGATGGCACATGCTGTGCACTGCACAACATAGCCTCAGTATAGCACATCAGTATCACTTCAAAAGTAAGAGCAATGGCTGTATTTTTGACAGCAATGAAAATCATACCTCACAGAGTTTAAAATACCCTTGTATACTGCAATAATTTGATACGACCCTAAAACCTACTGGCCACAAAGAGATGCCTTGTTAAAGCAATCACAGTGTAAGTGATGGAGGATAAATTGTGATCATGGTCAGTATGGTCAAATATGGACCAATGGAACAAATCATGAGCTGTCGTTCCTCTAATACAAATATGGTCATTGAGTATTAAATTAAGGTAGACTTTGAAAAATGTTGGACGATTCTTTGAATTTGCATCCACTACTTTTTCCTTTGATGGAATCTTGATTTTGTGCAGCATACACCAAAATTCACTAAAATATATAGAGTAAAAAGTAATGGTCATAGACCTCATTTACTGCACAAATCATTTTTTGACTTAATTAATTAATTTGCTCAACAGTTAATGTTAGAAGGACTTTTCTATTAAATTTAGAGAGTTTGTAGTCGATGCATTGACCTTATTGAATTGAATACATTTTTTTAGTGACTTCCTAGACTTTTTGAAGACACTGTTATGTATTTCTGTCTGTCTGTCTGTCTCACTTGCAGGTCTGGTCCAGCGATGTGTAATCATCCAGAAAGATGAAAATGGCTTTGGGCTCACTGTCAGTGGTGACAACCCAGTGTTTGTGCAGCTTGTCAAAGAAGGTAAGGTGGCGTCTCGAACTTAAAAGGAAGAAGAAAAGGATGTTATTACAACTTCTGGTCTGAGCAGTTGTAATATAGATGTGGGCTCCTTTTTGCACGCACTTACATCAAACTACCATGGTTGTTTGCTCTGAACTCTGGGATATAAGGGGAGACTCAGAAACCATTACCACCACTCTGGCACTTAAGACAAGCTTCTGACTGTGCATTTCCTCCTCAGTAGTTTCACTGTGGCTGTAGCTGCTGCTACATCTTGTTGTCTTATAAAGAGAAACTTTGACAGGATATTTATGTGGTCCACTTCAGTCCTTCACTGTCTGCAGAGGATGACGTGAGCTGTTATCAGGTCACAGAAAATGTTATACAGTCTGAACATTAGCCAAGAGGAACGAAAGAGGAAGGAACCGATCGAGGACTTTTGTTGCACTGTCATCAGTGCTTGGCAAGCTAACTGTCACTGTATGGCTCCCCTTTTGTGCTTTTTGTTACTGACTCAACACGAGAAGCAATCAACTCAGTTACATCTAAATAATTTATGCAGCCTGTCTTATTTGAGAAGCTTTTAACAGAGAAGCTCTGGAAGATCTTGCTGCCTTTATTTGCCATTATAAATTTTAAAAAAAAGCTAGATGAAGTCCAAAATTTTGCTCGTTAGTAAAACAATGTTTTTGTTGCTCTAACAAGAATGAGGTTTAAATATCAAATAGCATATTGAGGAATCATTCAAGTTACTAGTTATCAGTCATGCTTGTCCCCTTAACTTTTAGAATGACCAATCACACAAGATTGTGTGCTCAAAATTCCCACATTAATACAAAACTTAAGACCCAAAGTACACATCACAGTAGTGCATTGGTAAAACTGTATTTGGTTTACAAAGTCCTTCAGCTGTATGCTGCTGACTATACAGTCAGACGTGGATCTCATAATAACCAGTCTCATGTCTAAATCCCTTTGTTTGGGGTGGAGCTGTGAAACAGGTCCTTCTCGTAATATAACCACTGTTATGGTCTTTCAAAATAGCACACAAATAGACACCTTGCAACATCTGCTCTGTCGAGCTTATGTGGTGTATTAATTGTGGAGAAATATCAGCATTTTGCCCCATGAATCCATATGCTCCTTTAATGCTTTTTCTCTTTCTCCTCTTTTTGGCCAGATGGGGCTGCTATGCGGGCAGGTGTTCAGACAGGAGACAGGATCATCAAGGTATTGTGTTCATCTGCCTATGTGTCTTTAAACTGCTAACGTCACTGTTTTCTTGTCTAAAGCAATACAGAGGCTATAGGCTGCCACCTTCTGGTCGGTCAGTATTTCTGCTCTATGTTGTACCTAAGGGAGGAAATGTCAACTTGTGAAGCTTGGTCTACAGTAGGAGGTTTTTGACTAAGTAGCTGTATTTGAATTCTCATTATACTACTGCTTCTCTCTTTTAGGTTAATGGGACCCTTGTTACACATTCTAATCACATTGAGGTGGTGAAGCTTATCAAATGTAAGTTCCTCTGTCTGTTTTCTAGCAAAAGTCATGTTTTACAAGCAGACCATAAAGTGAAAGTGACACTTTGCTGTTTTTTGTTTTTTGTTTTTTTTTTCCTTCTAGCGGGCTCCTATGTGGCCCTCACAGTGTTGGGGCGTCCTCCAGGGCTCGCCCAGATCCCCTTGTCTGAAGCAGAGTCTGAAATGCTGGGTGTTAGCATTTCATCTCCTAACTCTCCAGCAGCAGAACGCCCCTACAGTCCTCAGGACCGCTTCTCCTCCACTCATCCGTCATGGGTACTAAAGATATAAGTTACTTATTTTGCCCTTGTTCCTTTTTCTTGCCTTCCTTCTTCATCCTCCATTCTGCCCAACTTGGAGATTTTCATTTTGGATCATCTATGTTTCTTCTCCTTCTAAATGTGCTCACATTTTTTGTTGTTGCTTCCAAGTGCTAGATTCTCAAACGTTTGTTAAATTTGTTTGTATTATTTATGTCTAATGTCTGCATTAACACTCTCACCTGTAGTCTAATACAGTTCCTCTGCTTGTTCTTTAACTTCCCCTCTTGTTTTGTTGCCCACAGGATGAGAATAGCAGTGTCTTTAACCAGAAAGTTGACTCACTCCAAAAGATGCTCTTCAGAGAGCAGCAGGAGCTGCAGGTTAGAATAATAGTCACTGTCATCTGCTATCTTTTGTATCACTCCCTTTTTTCCTTGTTGGGGGATGGCATAGTAAGGTGATTTGCACAGTTATGTCTATTTACACTATGCCAAGGAATGTTCTGTTATTATGTGACTGTTATGAAAATGAAAGGATCAGCTCTCGTCCACCTTCAAATAGAATATCGTTTTGGTTTGGAGACAGGTAGTTTGTGCATGCATGACAAGATGACTGCAGTGATTTTAAGACAGTGTTTTCCTGAAAATTCTGCGCTACACGACCAAATAAAACATGCAAGGTTTATGAGCCAAGTTGACGGATTGTGTTGATGCACAGGTCCTTTAAATTTTTATACTTTTGTTTAATATTTGAATATTTGTTTCTGCTATTACTGTGTGTGTATTTGGCATAGAATGACTACTTTTTATTGTGCAATCCTTTATTGTGTAATGGCAATAAAGCTGAACCTTGAACCTTGAACCTTGATTTACGTGGCCTATTTGTCTACAAATGACAGGATACTTTTGGTGCCGATTTTCTTGTTTTGATTTCGCCCCTCTTGCTTTACAGGCAATGAAGGAGGAGTACAGCAAGAACCCTTCCCCCAAACTACTGAAAGACATCCAGGAAGCTAAGAAACACATTCCTCAGCTGCAGGGTCAGCTCTTCAGGGCCACTGGTGCAACACAGGTAAAGCAAATAACATCCCTCCATCTAACAAACTAACTCCATGTTCTTCCATACATAATAGGGTTTCTAGTGACACTGATCTGCATTTAGCAGCATCATTGTGTAGTGTGTTTAGGGATCATTCCAGACAAACATTAATCCTAATCTTATCAGAGGATCAGGATTTCTCTGTGGGGAAACTACTCTTTTGTGTCTGTGTAACAGCTTATTTTACAAACATCCTCACTGAACACTGTGTTATGTATTTCAACATATTAGTCTGCTCTCTGGATTTTTAAAGTGATATTTTTTGAGATTTAACTCATAAAATGCTAAGTAAATTAAACGTTCATTAAAAATTACAAGGGTAGCCTGTAGTTAAATCTTCACCCAAAAAATGGTTCATTTCTGACTTCTTTTAGGTATTTTTGTAATGTAACAAGATTATTGAAAATATATTTGACAAATCCTGTATCCACATGAATCTGTAGGAGGCTGTCCCAGGTGGTGATGCAGACGATGGTAGCATGTTTGAGACGGAGCACACTCCCACCTCTAAGGCAGACAACAGTACGGACCTGTCCTGGAGCAGCACTCCTGTAAGTTGTCAATAATAAGCACTACTTGCCAGCATAATTAGAATAAAAAATAAAATCCCCCACAGCCTCATATTGCTTCATGATATAAATATTATGCAAGCTCTGGGACAGTAGATTAATGACATCGTGCTGAATTAAATTAATATATCTAGAATTTCTTTTGTGAAATTGAAACTGAGAATGTTTTTTTTCACACCATCTCCAGATATCTCGTGGATTTGGGCCTGGATCTCCAGAAAGCCTTTGCCAAAGGGAGCCATCCTGCCCCAGTCCAAAGAGCACACCCAGGAACAGCTTCAACTCCTGCCACTCTCCAGAGGCAGAGGATGCAACTGACCTGGTAGCTGTAATTTTTGGTTATTTCCAAACTCTGCTCAAGAAATTTATTGACTCACTCCCTTTTCATAGTGTTAATTTGACTTACGACTGTTCTGTGTAGTGTTTTGTGTATTCATTTGTAATATACTTTTTTTTCCATAGAAATATTATTTAGTTGTCAGAATTTGATATTTATTATTGGGAATGCCCAAATTGGGAATATCTTTACAAAAAACACTTATTTCACCATGTTCAACTGTCTTTTCTTCAGGACTCTCTGTCCCCTACCACAGTCAGCAGTCCCTCTTCCTCCCGCTTCATCTCGCACATCATTGGAGCTGAGGATGACTATTTTGATTCGGACCAGGAGCAGGTATTTCACTACATGGCAAACTTAACCTACTACAGTTTATATATTAAAAAGTATTTTAAAAAGATGTGTTGTTGTTGTTTACTTTTATTTGTGGGCAGTGTTATTACAGAAACTCATGCCACATTTAAGCTCCAAAACGACGACAAGATAAAAAACTGTTGAACTGATTTTGTTCCAGACAAATGGCCAGTGTAACAGCTTTAACAGTATTGAGCAGCTCAAGTCTCGCCCTGCCCACCTTGCAGCCTTCCTTCACCATGTCATCTCTCAGTTTGACCCTGCTCCTGTGGTAAGACACTCATCCTTCGTACCTTTTAATTATTCATTTCCTGTTTACCTGCAACCTGGCAGACACTACAGTTCACTGCTCTTTTATTAAACAAGTCTTTATCATACATCCTTAGCTGTGCTACCTCTACGCTGACTTCTACAAGCAGACCAACTCCAAAGAGACCAGACGGGTGTTCATGGACCTCCACACCTTTTTCATTGACCGAGGAGCAGTAAGTACAATTATTTTTTTCAACAGTGACAAAAGGACAACACAACAGGTTGGACTTTGTCAGTGTTCATTGGTCTGACTGGCATGAAAGATGAACACAATAAAACTGGTAAATACTAATCAGACCACATAAAGCCCCAGTATCTATTGATGTTGTCTTAAAATCATGTCTATACATCTGAAACACCTGATTAGGTTTTTGAAAAATCCTGGAATAATCTACAAAGCAAAAAATGTTTTTTTTAGTTACCACCAAATTATCCTAAGACAGTCACATTTAAGACATCTAAAGGTTTGAATAAGGTGATGTATGTGTTACAAATTTGCTTATTTCATTTACAGGAAATGTAGTCAGGAGTGCCTGTATTTACAGTCTACAATCACAATAGCATTAGTATCAATTGAAAAACAAAAAAATCAATTTTAAGTGTTTCACTAAGCTTAAGTATATACACTCTTTTACCTAACTTGTTGTCAAAGCGTGACATGCTTTATTATTACTTTTTACAGAATTTAAAAGTTGCAGTTCCTGAATCCATCTCTGCTGATCTTGGTAAGTGTTTCATGCTATGCTGCTTTTTTAGAAGATGATTTCTCTGTTCTGCTCACCTTTTTTTATGCTTCTGTTGACTTGCTTCAACTCTTTGGACATATTCAGCATACAGTCCTTGTAAGCTGATCATTTACTCAGCCATGCACACTTCCAATTAGGGTGTTTGGGAATCAACTGCTCTGATGGTTTGGAAATAATTGCTTAACCTTAACAGCCTGTATTTAATTTTCACTTGCTACAACAAACTTTGAGTCTTGGTGTACATTGGTTGTGAGTCTGTGTACATGCATATATTTGCAGATCGGCGGCGGACAGAACTCATCCCAGAAGAAATAAACAGACAGCATGTTCAAACACTGCAGGACTCTCTGCTCCCTGACATCCAGAGGAACCTTGAAGATTTCAGGTAAACTTCAACTCAGAGATGTTATTTTCTATTGTGTGGAAGGTTCAGATTAATTTGGATAATTCCCACAACCAGCAAACAGAGCTAAGTATCTCTCTTAACACCCTCTTAAGCTATTAGCTCACTATCAACCGAACCATAGTATCTGACTCAACATGCTGTAACATGCAGGCAGAAGCGCAGCATGGGCCTGACGGTGGCTGAAGTAGAGTTGGCCAGACTGGACCAAGAAAGAATCAGAGACCGTGTCACTCTGGAGCGAGAGCGCTCCTATGCTGAAAACATCATCACCAAGATAGAGGATATCCTGTAAGTAGCACAGGACAAACACTGGGACACGCTGCCTGAATACACAAATAATCACAATCACATGTTTCTAACATTTATTAGCCTCTCAGACAGTTTTTCTGCTTCATACTTTTATAGGTTAACTACTCAGACCACAGAGGAAGAGAAATGGTGAGTAAATTTTGTTATTGATCCTTTAGTCAATTATTTCTCAGAGCATAAAAGGGGATCCTTGATTGCTGCTCCACATATTATTTATTTTGACTTTTTGACTTCACTTAAAAATTATCACCAGAATCTTCTGCATTATTATTAACAGCTGTTTGTGTCAGTAATCTTTTAATTATTAAGTACAGCCTTCGGGGTTTCGACTAAGAACATGTAACAATATTCTGGTGCCATCTAAACCTCATTCTACATCTTGTACAGTTTATAAGTGAAGCACTCCAGCAGTCTCCTTAAAGATAAAGTCTAATTTATGCAGTATGTTTAAATTAAATAATTCAGAAGTGTGACTAATTGAAACAGTCTTGTTTGAAAAGCCATATGGTCGCAACACACCGCAGATGGTTCATGTAGAAATTGTATGAGAAGGACTGGTATGACATATGGTACAAGTCACAATATGGACTCTTGTTCTCTTTGAATTTTAGCATTGTTTTTTCATTGATGAGAATTCAAAAAGGAGAAACTGGTTTCACGTGTTCTCTGTTTGGTTTTCATGTAGCACTACAATGCAGTATGTCATCTATACATACATGAAGCACCTTGGTGTGAGGGTCAAGGAGCCTCGCAGTCTGGAGTCCAAACGGGTCAGAATCAACTTTCTCCCCAAGATCAAGGTACTTAACATTCATTTTTGCACCTTGCCCCTCTCTCTTTCTCTGTATCATCAACCTAACATTTGATGACGACACTTGATGCTTTATATAAAATACAGAAAAGCATCAAGACAGAAAAGGAAGGAGAAGAGAAGGTGAAGAAACCCAGATTTCCCAGCATCCTCGGACCACAGCGTCGACCCAGCCGCATTGAAGCAGCATCGGGTTAGTTTGGCTTTTAGATTAAGCCATAAATATGACACTGCTTTTTACATTTTTTTAGAAGGCTAACAAAGCTGTTCTCTGTCTGTTTTCAGTGGGTAAAGCCTTGGATGGTCGCCCCCGGCCTCAGAAACAGTTGTCTCAGCCCACACTGGGGGCAAGCGAGCACATGGATGCAGGTCGTCTAAGAGGCAGCCAATCGAGCGAAGGCTCTGAACTCATACACTCCATGTCCCTCAACACCTCGTCCCCAAACAGCGCCACCTATAGCTCAGATCCTAGCCGAGACACTGATATTGGTGAGCTACTGAACAACCAAATCAATAACACCAGTAGTAGAGGAAGACAGAGAAAGTGATCATTTCTAACGTGTTACTTTTCTCTCAGGTGGGACTCCGACCTCAGGTCCCTCCAGGCTGAGCGACGGCCTTCAGTCCGACCCTCTGGATGGGTTGCCATATGACCTTTACAGCCTGGACCAACTGCAAGAGGATGACAGAGAAAGCGACAGGTAAATTTGAAGACACATTTACAGATTTGCATCCTCACATTGAAATTAATTATTTCTAACATTAATTTTTCTCCTAATATTTTTGCAGAGCCCACGAGGGAACACCGAAGGCCATAAGAAGGTGAGAATGCCTGCCTCATTTTGATGTTTCTAACATAAAATCATCTAAAAAAAATATGAAGTGTATATACACGGTGGTGAATTTTTATCAGCCAGATGAAAGTTAACTTTCTGTCTTGCCCTAGGCTTGAAGGACTGTGTGCTGCTGATGTCCAGAGTGAGGACGACCAAGGAACAGACTCTGAGCATGACCCCCCATACTGGCAGCAGCTGGTGGGACGAGAGGTCCTTGCAGGTCTCCGACCTCAGGAAATCAAAAGACAGGAAGTCATCAATGGTAAGGACATGCTTTGCATTTGACATAATATGACAGTCTCTTAAACTAAGGTATATAAATATATATATATATGTATAAAGGTTTATAGAGCCACATGCTATGATATTCAGTATGCAGATCATTTATTAGGATCCAACCTGAGTTGCTATGAAGCATATATCACGAGGTCTTCTTAGAGGATTTTTTACAGCAGTGGGAAAGAGGGCTTTGTTCTACCTGGGTGTTGCGCACATCAGAGTAATGTCCCGATTTTGCTTCTTGATTGTGGATTCTGAAAATATACACCTGCTGAACATATTTTTACAGGCCAAAATTTATGAATTATAGGTATAACTTAAGTAATATTTAATTTTTCACAAAAAATGCTGAACTTGAAAATTACCATATTGGTGCTTGGAGACCAGTTATACAAAATTAGTGAGTTTGAAAATTTTAAAATTTTTAAAATCTAACTTTGTAGAAATTAATGGGATATTGAAAATCGGACAAACTGAAGCAGTGTGCAGCAAATGACGCCAAAATGTAGCAAAAACTCTCCCTCTACCAGCCTATGATTTCAAACCCTGCTAGTAATGAACATCGGTAGCTAATAGTCTGCTTAATACATGTTTATTGAAACTGTAAAAGCCTTATAACTAAACTGAAGCTCGTCAGCTCTTCCTTTTCTCTTGTTCTGTGGTAATGTGATCTGATCCTCTGCCCAGTCTGTCACTCTGCCTTAGGAGAAAATGCTGCACTCACACTGTTATATGATGGTCATGACTTTGCAAGTGATTGAAGTCCTGTCACTGTTTCTGTTGCTCATCCTCAAAGTGAGGAGAAAGCTGTCTCAGTGCAGTAGAGCGAGACTCTGCAGGGTCTTGTCATTACAACTTTATGACATTCCAGAGGCAGTTTTGAGAGTAATTTCGCAGTGACGTGCCAATGCTGCAAAATTATAATGCAAACACAGTAATGTTGAGCCATGCAAATTGTCTGCCATGATGAATTAATATCTGTCATTACGTCTGCAGAGCTCTTTTACACAGAGAAGGCACACGTCCGGATGCTGAAAGTTTTGGACCACGTTTTCTACCAGAAGCTTTCCAAAGAAGCCATCCTGCCTCCTGCTGACATCAAGAACATATTCACCAACCTGGAGGAGATTCTACAGCTGCATGGTACATTTACACACACGCACACACACACACACCTCCATCAAAAATTCTTAGCTATACATGACTGCTTTTTATCCATCACGACACAGTAAAAAAAAATTCTTAAGGGTATGCTAGCAGAATCAAAATGAAGCTTAAAGTGAAACTTAACCTGAAAATGATAAAATGTGGAATTTAAACTGTGCATACACATGGCACCCTCACTTTGTTATGTTGTGTTCTTCACCTCTTTAGCTAATGTACACACACACATACTCACTCGCTGTCCATTTGTGCCTCTCCTTTAAATTTCAGTTTCAATATTTGAGCAAATGACAGCCATTCGGAAGAGAAATGAGTCTTCGGTAATAGATCAGATAGGAGACGACCTACTCTCTTGGGTGAGTACAATTCTAAGGCTGAAATTGTGTTTCCTATTTCAAACGTTTTCTTCTACTGAATAAATGGCAAGATGACTGATGTAATAGAAAGAAAAAAGAAAATAAGTATTGTGCACAAAGAAATTAAACTATAGCCCCAGATTGCTTTATGGCAACAGAAAAACAGAAAAAAATGATAATGCTGGAGTGGAATTGTTTTTATTACTATTACTATTACTTTTTTCCACACTTAATATTAAATTCTCTTAAACTAAAACCTTAAGCTTGGCACAAAAGAACAACTCTGGCCAACAGTGGAGGCAAGCCAGTGAAATGAAAGCCTGTTTCTCTGTAAATGGTTATGTCAGCCTGTGCCCTAGATTTGGCTGACATCTCCGCATCTCCATATCATGTGTGATACATTAGATGTGAGGTCGCCACATATCAGCTGCTAGCCTCGTCTAAATGTCTAAATGTCTCTATGAGGGATAAGTAGGGTAAACGGTCCCCTGAGGGTCCGAGCATTGATCTAGTCTACATTTAAACTTAAGCCGTCTCTGCTACAAGACTTAAGCGTGGCCCCCTTCTGGGAGCTGCTGCTCATTGTAGTAGTTAAATACTAGACATTCCCATGGCAACTACCCCTGACCCAGATCGACTGAGTGTCTGATCACCGTCTCTGCCTCTGCCTCTGCTCTGTCCTGTCTTGGGTCGGGTGGGTAACAGTTCAGTGGTGGAGAGGAGGAGAAGATCAAGCAGGCGGTCGGGACGTTCTGCAGTAACCAGCCTTTTGCTCTGGAGCTCATCAAGACAAAACAGAAGAAAGACTCACGGTTTACTTCATTCATTCAGGTACTGACATGCTGTTTCCATATCACAGAAAAATTTCATTCAGCAGAGATAACATTTTAGAGACTGAAATGTCTCAATAAATTAATCTAAAAGAACATTTCCGTCTCCACAATGCTTGATATAAAGATGTATTTTGGCATTTGTTGACCGCTTAAGTTTACCAGTTGTGTATTTTTTGAAATTGCTTTTCAGGAGGCAGAGAGTAATAGACTGTGTCGCCGACTGCAGCTTAAGGACATCATTCCTGTAGAGATGCTGCGGCTTACCAAGTACCCCCTGCTACTAGAGAACATCGCAAAGTACACAGGTGCTGCAGTGTTGTCGTAGCAGTTCGTTCATAACAGTTTGCAGTGATTTGTTCATGTTGATATCAACTCATGTGCACAAGATGGTTAAAGTGCCCACAAGTCTACACATAGGCCAACTAACCATGTGCATGGTCTCATATGTAATAATGATTCAAAACAGGACAACAAATGTTTTCTTTCAGTTTGATTAGTCTACCAATTTTTTTCTTGATTAATCCATTATTCATTGGATTTATAAAATGTCTATCACAAGTTCCCAGAGTCCCAAAGCAGAGATTTGGGGATTTTTTTTTCTTGGAAAAACAATGACTTAATCGTCTATCAGAATTGTGGCTGATTAATTTTCAGCCATGGGACTTAATTGCTGCAGCTTTATAATTGCAGAGAATTGGCATGACACTGGTGGCAGTCAGAGTATACAATGAAGCAGTTATTAAACTGGCAACTGCCAGCCACTTTGTAAGACACATAAGATGCCTTACTGATGTCAACATGCCTGCAGAGTGAGTGAAAAAACAAATTTGTGCATTTATACAAACCATTTATAGTTAATAGAAAATGTGATCCCCCTCTTGCAGCCTCATTCAGTCACTTCAAAGTTTGTTCCACTCTGTCAAAAACATTTAGTCAGTCATTGACGGTATGACAGGGAGAGTATTGTGATCCACTTTTAAAAGTAAAAAGATTTAAACCTAAATTTGACTTACTCTTTTCACCATTGCACATAGTCTTAGACTCTCCTGTCTTGACTAGTGATTCTTTTTTTTTTGGCTGCAACCTGGTTTAAAAACGGTGTGGCCTTGTTTTACCAGCAATAGTGTGAACCTGTTCCAATGGTTGTCGCTGTCATCTAGACAGGAAATTAATTGCTGTTTTAAGTGTGACTGCTTTGGTGCAACACCCCTGCATGTGACCTCTATTAATAGAGTGCAGTTGTTTTATCTACGCCCCCCTCTCCTTTGATCCTTATATTAATCAATTAATTTAATTAAGATCCTATGATGCATTTAACTCAGTGTGAAAATTAATCTGTTCATGTTGCAGTTAACCATGGAAACACATGATACAGGACTAGTGCCTAGTTTGCATTTTATAATCTAAATATAATATAATACAACAGATAACAATTGAAATCAACTCTTGAGATACAGAAAAGCGCACAAAAATGAAACAAATGAAGTCTTAAGCAAGGTTCTGTGTGGCAACATGCCAACCATTAGTGAATTACAGAGACAAATGGGGATATTATCATTTTAATGGTCCTCGAGCGGTAGTGCACATTTCGGGAACTGTCTCACCCATTATTTGGTCCATCATTTTAGCCTTGGCTGGGGTTTGGGTCTCACACAGAGAGAACGCACTAACGATAAAATATAACCAGCTATTATGGGATCATTGTGCCCCCCTGTTTTATCATAATTTTTTGAGAACAATGGTGTGTTAATGGACAGAGGAAATATCAATTTCACAGACAGCCCCCTGCAGACTTAAAGAGGTCTTACTTCTTTGTTGATGTCATAATATCTTTCAGACAACGCAGTGGAGAAGGACAAAGTGAAGCAGGCAGCAGACTGCTGCAGAAAGATCCTCAATCACGTCAACCAGGCTGTAAAAGAATCTGAGGACAAGCAGGTGTGTTTCTTAAAAGCTGCTTTCATTTTTTGCCAACCCTGAGATGCTTTCACTTCTTCTTTCAAGTCTCATCTTAAGGCCCCTTTTTTTTTTATTTTGCCTGTTCTACCACAATTTATTTTTTTCACTACCTTCTTTGCTCCCCAGGCAGTTGCTTCCTTTTAAAGAGCGCTTACTTATCCCCTCTCCTCTGTCTCTGCTTCTTTCCGTCCCTCCTCTAGAGGTTGGAGGACTATCAGAGAAGATTGGATCTCTCTTCTCTAAAGCAGACGGACAACCCCATGATCCTGGAGCTAAAGGTGAGTTATTTACACAACCCTTAGCTTTAGTGAAAGCACACTCACATGTTATACACCTACATGCACTATTTGAAATAACTGCTAGGTAGAAAAGACGTGGCATGTGGAAATGGCTCAGTGGAACAGCAGCAAGTACTTTAAAAGCCTTAAATGTATTTTCCTGCTTTACCTCCATCAGAACTTGGATCTAACCAAGAGAACAATGGTGCATGAGGGACCACTGTCATGGAAAGTGAACAAGGACAAGACTATTGGTTTGTAATTTGTACATTATAACAGTCATATTGTTGTTGAAGCTTATAAAGTTTTGCTATTGCTTCCAAAAACTCCAGCAGACCACAGCTGGTGTTTGAAATGTAAATATAAATAACCTCTCTGTCTCCTTTCAGAGTTGTACACTCTCCTCCTGGAGGACATCCTTGTTCTGCTGCAGAAACAGGATGAACGCCTAATCCTGAAGTGTCACAGTAAAAACCTGGCAGGCACTGCAGATACCAAACATATCTTCAGCCCCATCATCAAGCTCAACACTGTGCTGGTGCGCTCAGTAGCCACAGGTCAGTCAACAGCCCATCTCCAAGGCTCAGTTGCACCAACAAAGATTCATTTAATCTAAGATTCTGAGCTCCATTGCACAATTAAAAAACTACTCTCTGTTTACTAAATCCAAGAGTTTAATTAGTCGGGGGATGCTTGCGTACCAAATGATGTTTACTCAGATTTTGACACCAGAAGGCTATTTTCACATTCATTACCTGAAAGAGGAAAGTTTCTCTTTGCCCACTGAAAACTTAATTTTAAGAGGCACACCTATGAGCAAGAGCTGTAACTTTACAAATAGTTAAGAAGACAATTCAGGCCCAGTATTTAACAATACACAAGTGTTATGAAGAAATTGAAGCCCAGTGCACATCAGAATGGACTTCACAGTGAAGTAAGAACGTGGTGTTCTTTTGTGCAAAAAGTCTGTCAAACTCATTTTTAAAATTTTTTTTATGCCTTACATCATGTGTTCCCCTTGGAAGTCAGCTGGACCACTGAGATTTCAACGAAAAGTGG
Organism: Acanthurus lineatus; assembly: GCA_029814665.1. NCBI lineage: Eukaryota > Metazoa > Chordata > Actinopteri > Acanthuriformes > Acanthuridae > Acanthurus > Acanthurus lineatus. The sequence goes on along the minus strand of JAPZDV010000024.1, from coordinate 13,966,240 downwards.
CTGCAAGTTTGTAAGCAATATGGCAGCCACCGAAGAGGTTAGCATTATTGCTGCAATTGAGGCAGTTTCATCACAAGTGAACAACATTTTCTCATTAAAAGCAAATCAAAGAACATTGATGAAGGCTTTGTTGGATGGAAAAGATGTTTTCATTCTTTTCCCAACAGGCTTCAGCAGGAGTAATGAATGTGAGACAGAACATTCATTTAATCATCTTCCAACTTTTTTTGAAACAACCTACCCCTTCAAAACACTATCTATAGACTGTTTCCCAGATGGACATGTAAAAAAAAAATATCTTATGGATATGTTAAACATTCTATATAGTGTGTCGGGTTAAATGTGTACGGAGGGTGTCTTTTAAGAAAACAAAACATTGTGTATTATCAATTGAAAATGTCAGTAAGCCTGGTCATGATGGCTTTGCCAGAGGAGCTCCAGTTTCCCCTACTTGAGAACAACTTTTTGGCTGGATTAATGAAGCAGTATGGCCAAATAATAGCAGCTGTTTCCCCTTTAGAAGAAAACTAAATGCACTGGTCCTTCAGACTTGATATTGCCCTAGACACTCTGCTGAATATTCAACAGTTGAGCTGAGGAGGCCAAATGGGTCCCATTGACCCTCGAGAGACATCCTGTGGTTTAATGTTTAAGGGCCACCAGCAGTTGGAGCAGTGGTGGCACAGCTGCTGTCTTTTTCTGTCATGTTTCACAGTTGGCACAAACTTCCTGTTCAGTTCCAAAACAATTTCCTTGAGAGAAACCCAGCAGCATCATAAAACTCATTTGGTCTGAGTCTGACCCTGAACTTTTGTGTTGCGGAACTTGAAATCTCCTCGAATGTAAAGATTTAAGTTTATACTGGATAAAATGGAGTTAAGATAGTAATTAATCTAACCTTTAATCATCTGTCTGCTCTGTCCATGCCAGACAACAAGTCCTTCTTCGTCCTATCGATGTCAGACAACGGTGCCCAGATCTATGAGCTGATGGCGCCCACAGTCTCGGATCAGAGAATGCAAGTCCACGTATTTTTTAATTGATTAATTACATTTTCTTAGCTCCAGTTATCGAACGTGTTTCAGTTATAACAGTTTTTTTTTTTTTCTCGCACAAGGTGGCAGCGTCTAATCACCCAGAGAGCTGAAGCCATGAAAGTCAAACCTCACAGCATCATACCATTACCTCAAACCGAGTATGTGGCTTTATCATCTTTATAATGTAATTATATCAGATGGCTCTCAGGGTTTGAGCTTGTTACTAACATGCAGTGTTGCCTGTGTTTTAGTGGAGAGAGAGACGGTGTGGAGATCATTACGGCAGGTGTTTCCAGGCTGAGTAGAGACCCAGATCGCACATCCACCGGCAGCACCCAGTCCACAGGTAACTGGAGACACTCATGTCTTTAGTTTTTCTCTCATTTTAATCCAAATAAATTATCCTATTTAACTGTATGGATCATGCTCCTCTAATTTTACCCCCATAGAAAAAGAGAGCAGTCCAGCCTCCAGAAGTGTGATTCAGAGTTCCCTCCCTGGTAATAATCCGTTTGAGCGGGAAAAGGCAGAGGAAGAGGAGGAAGAGGAAGGTTTTGTGGACCCGGAGCTTCCTTTCCAAGTGGCTGAAGATGGCAAAGAAGGAGACTCATTTAACATGTTTCCCTCCAGAGCAGAGGAAGCACTGAAAACATGTAAGCACACACAACTGATAACTCATAAAAGTTTCACATAGAGTATGTAGTGAATAAATCAGCTGTTAACAGATATGGATCATAAAATTACAGGAAAACAAATAATTTAACCTCACTCCTCGTCTGTTCCTCAGTGGCAGCATTAAAGCAGGTGTTGGTGACCCAGCTGATGTCCCAGGAGACTCCAGAGCAAACCAAACGCTCCACGGGGGCCCGTCTCCTCAGGACCACCTCCCTGAGAACCCCCGTAGACAGCCGTGCACGGGTGATTGTCCACAACGGCTCAGAGAAGAACAGCTCCCAGACAGAGGACCCGACTCAGGACCTGGGCTCTGGGGACACCGGCTTCTTTGATTCTCCTGAAGATTATGGTGAGCCTCGACTGTTAGAACAATTGATTTGCCATTTTACATTACACTGTCGGTTCAAATAGACTGTACTCCGAGCTGAATGTTCCTTTATGTACTCACTTTAAGGTGCAGCCTGCTCAGTCATCTTTTTCTCTCTGTGATTCTAATATTAGGAGTACTGAATGGTTCCTCTTGATTCTCTCAGCAGGCTATTTAGTCCTGGAGGGTTACGGTGGGCCGGGGGAGAGCAGCACAGATGATGACATTTTGGCATCAACCACAGGGAAGCAGCTGCACGCCTCACAAGGCTGTGCTGCCGACTCCGGCATCAACTTGAGGTTTTCTTCAACGTCACAGGCTGGCAGCCTCTCCTCTTTCAGCAGACAGGTCTTGTCTCACCTTAGAAACCTTCAGACCAACCTCAATTATCTGAAGGTAATTAACAGTCAAGAGGTCTTCAGCATACATTTCTGTAAAAATACCATTTTTAGACTTAATGATAGTTTTTATTTCTTAATCTCATAGCACACATTCTGTTTCTCTTGCAGGAAGTTGAGACCAAATATAATAATCTAATACGCCAAAGGCCAGAGAGGTCAGCAGCAGACACGGATGGAAACAAAGGTATATGTTTATGATCAGTATCATTATATGAGTTCCTTAATCTTACTACATGAATCACTTCTTGTATCTGCCCTTTGTCTGATCCTACGAATCAACTGTCTCCTCAGATAAGAGATAGTGGAGGTCCCTGCCTCAAGCTTTTGGCTCCGGTCCCATAGAGGAAGTGCCGACTTGTAGTCTGTTTCTACTTCTTGTGTCCTGGACTTTCTGGACATCCTATAAGCTTGTCCTCTCACTGCTGAGCCCCCCTTTTTTTTCCATCACCGTCGCCCACGGTTGCCACAGAGAATGAGAGACTGAGAGTGAGCAGAAACGTTTGAAGGGTGGGGCCATCTTTGTTGATGCAGTGCCTCCCCCCTCCATCAGCACAAGGCAATCAGGGAAGTGGGATTGCCCCAGAACCTCACCCCTCTACTATCTAACACCCATTTTCCCCAGGAACTCCCTGCAAGAAAGAGAACTTATACCAAAATGTAAAAAGATGTGTGTTTAGAATATATATATATGAAACACAAAACAAGAAAAGGAAAATTTTAAGATAATGTATTAAGATTTTTTTTTATCCCAAGATGTATTTATTTTCTTTCTTTTCATTTTTTAAAGTGTTTCCCACATTGCTTGCATGCTTTTGGCCATGGTGTTACTTTTTTGGCTGCTTTTTCCTGCTTCAGTCATACAGGGTTAGTGTGAGTGTTGAGTGCACGCTAGCATACAAGCACACTAGCCTAGCGTATCCTAATGAAATGGCAGGAATATATTCAGACTGATAGAGGCCAGAGTTGCACTGGTGATGGATAGATCCCATTGTGTTAAAAACTCTTGAATTGTGTTTAAGTCTAGAATTTCAGATAAAAATTCTAGGTGTGGTGTTAACTAGAATGAAGAGTCCAAAGGCTCTGATCTGGTCCTGTTGCTCTCCTGTGCTCCACCATCTCCTCCTCTTCCTCCTCACTGTGAGGGTTGTTTTTCCTTCCGTCTGCTCCTCTTCTCCTTTGCCTGTGATTCTCCCCCTTCTTTTCCCTGTGAACACTTATGGGTGTCATCCTTCTCCTTTTCCTCAAAGCCTAGTGGCTTCCATGCTTATTTATCCCCTCCCACACTCTATATGTCATGCTTCCTCATCTGCTGTTGGGTATCTTGCCTCCATTCTCCCTCTTACAAGGAGCGGTCATGCTCTTTCTGTATCAGCATCTGACAGAACTGCTGCTTCTTTCTGCTGATGTTGGCAATGCTGATCTGACTGCCTGATATTCTAATAATGTCATGAAGTTCAACATATAGTGTAAAATGATCAAATTGGAAGGTTATGCATAACTTTAATAAATAAATGGTGCCATGACACATTCAAAAAGGAAAACCTTGCCTATTTTTTGTACTTATTTGAGCTTTTATGTACAACAGTATTTTATATGACAGCAGATATTTTAAGTGTCATGAAAAGATATAAGTGACCACATCGTCATGCTTTTACATTGATGGTCAGTAAAACATTTTACTTGTACAGCACTTACTGAATGACAGTTTCAGTAATGGAGAAATGATTGAAGACCATTTTTTCATTTAAAGCACTATTAGAAATATCAAGGGCATCATAGCATTAGTCATGATAGATGGATCAAGTGTCTTTTAAAAAGTACCTCATCCTTGAAATCTCATGCACTCTGTTGTTAATATGACTCCATTTTATCAAAGTGACAAATAAATGTTCAGTTTTGCTATTAATCTATAAACTTTAAATGACTAAGACATCAGGTTATTACTGTAGGTTATTCACCCTTTCTGATCTGAAGTACAGCTCCTGTCGGACAGAATCATTGATCAGAATAAAAAAGCATCCTAAAAACAGTATATATCTGTATTTTGACCTCCTGTGATTCAGATAGTAAACATATATCAGCTGTCAATATCTCCTCATGACCTTGTTACGTTTTCTGCTGATGTCACCACAATTCATCTTCATTGAAGGTTGTATGATGTTGCAAGTCTCCATGACCCTGGGAATTTAATATGTGCAAATATGATCACTCTTTACAAAGTGCCATAAGTATTAATTCGTTTAGTTAAATATAACTAAATGATGGCCTAACTTAACTCAACGCTTTATATTTGAATCTGCAATATGTGATTTGGAAGCATTGAAGCTGGGAACATAACAGTCAACTTTGAGGCAATCATGTTAGCAAAAAGTTGCCCATCTACACATCCAACAGACATGTTGGAGTAATTTCTCTGGATATCTGGCAAGTGTAGGTTCAATATTCACTTGATCTGAGCTTTATTTTGGGTCTCTCACAACATTAACCCCTGTGAGGAACATCTATCTACCTGCTAAATGCTCACCAGCTAGCTAGATAGCATTTTATGCTAACCGTCTGCTGAAACATTTGCTGGGCAAAAACATCACTATGCTTGAAAATATTGTGTCTCAGTAATCCAGGAAAAATGAATAAACTTAATAAAATGCCTCAATGTTCTATATTTAAGGATTTCTGAAAATGTAATAAGTTACCTTTGAGTCTTGAAACTCTGTGCTGCATTTAAGCTGTACAATGATACAGCTAAATTTCCCTGAAGTCAACTTTTTTGGGGGGTTTCTTGTTTTTAAAACACATTTCAACCCAACTTTATAAAAAAAAGTAAAATCATTAAATTGGAGTTGGTTGAAATTGTACTTTGAACACAGCTTAAAGCAAAGGAAGTGTGGCTCAGGCAAAATTTATATGAAATCACTAAAAAAACTGGACTCTAGTTTTATTAAAGTATATCCTTCTGTGTAAGTGAATAATCCATTAGGTGTTTAATAGGAACATTTAACAGCAGGTAATGTGAAGCTGCCTCATGCAGTACAGCTGTCAGGGATTTGGTGTGTTGTTAATGGATATAGGGCTCAAGCTTCGGACATTTGAACAGCGACCTTGTGTCTGTGAGCAACCAAGAGTGAATGAAACGCGAAATGTTAAGCGTGTTTTTTCTTGAAGACATTTCAAAATGGAACACAAGGTTGGAAGTTTGGATGATATACACATTTATGGCATTTCAACTTGATTGTCTTAGTCAAATGTCCAAAATCTCCTTTTGACCTTAACATAATGAAATGCTTTTTGTAGACATTTGGCAGCACTAAATGTCAGGAGGGCAAGTATTTTTAAAGGAGCCATCAGAGAGGTTTGATCAAGGACACCAGAGAAGGTGAGGATCATTACCAGCAGGTGGCAAACTTCCACCATTAAACATCAAGTAAAGAAGACCCACCCTGAAACCTGCAATGACATCAGTGTTTTAAATAACCCAGGGTACCTATTGATTTTTCAGATACATCTGACTCCTGCTTCTGACAAATAAATGACTAAAAATAACCAAAAAAAAAAAAAATGCATCCCATTTGCCTCTCAAATGAGACCAAACTGTGGTCCCAAGAATCACACAGATGACTGGAGCTTTAATATGACTTTGTTGGGTTTACTGCTACCCATACCAGTGGAGTCACATCACTGTTAAGCCTGGCAGTGATTCTGCTTGGTTTGCTTTGTGGGAAGAGGAAGGATGCCTCACAGTCTGAATGACATATTCCTTCTTTTTCCCTCTCCGTCATCCTGACTGTAGGCATGCTGCACACTGAAATAGAGAGAGGGAGGATATTTTATGAGGAGACAATGAGAAGCCTGACAAAATATGGGAGAAAAGATTAAAAAAAAGGAGAGATGATGAAGAGCAATAGAAAGGGAGAGGCAGGGGACAGGGTGTGATAAAGACACAGGGAAGATGAAGAGAGGACAGAGGAAAGGGGATGGTAATTGATTGTCTCGTTCCTCCACATGCACCTGTCACTGAGCTAATTGGAGTGGCCAAGACAAAGAGGAGAGAGGTGTCAGTCACATCAGAGCCTTTCAGGAGGGCAGCTCGTGTCAAGCTCCGATGAGACGAGCCGTTCTCTTCCTCCTCCTCAGCTATGCAACAGTGCTGTGAGTCAGCCAGGAAAATGAAGCTTTACCCTTTTTACAGGAATTCAAAATTGGTCTCGTGTACAACCAAAAAAAAAAAAAAAAATACAAAAAACAAACAAAGACGTGCTTTGTTTTTGTTTTTTTATATATTCACCCACGAGACCTTTCAAGTCTATCTTCCTTTAAATAAAGCATATTTAACAGAGCAGAACAGAAAACATTCACCCACATGTATTCCATTTTCTGATTTGCATAAATTTTTTGATCACGTGTCCGAGGCTAAAAAATCAAGTTGTGGATTCGATGTGTTCACCTGATGCTGCACACCACAAAGAGCTGTGGCAGAAGATTATGGCGGGGCGCATCACGTTGGTTTTTGCCATGGGGCTTAGTTCCAAGATAAGAATGCTTGACTAAACAACTCAGTGATGAAACGAAACAAACAAGGAAATTTTTCTGAAGCATGTGGCCTGTTTCATCCTCGTCTCACAGCCTTTTATTCATCAAACTCTGAAGAATATTGTAAATAAAATAGATTGATATGACATTATGTGGATATATATGTACATATATAAACATACACTTGTATGTTCCTGTCCTCAGAGAGTTTCCCATCAATATGCCATATGCATCTACAAGCGCATCTATTACCACTGTGATGTTTCATGTCTTATACATTAATGCACCGGTGTGTCTTGTCTGCAGCCACCATTCATTCTTCATCACTCTGTAGAATTGAAACGAAGTCCATTGCCTCTGCATGACTGGCTGCTTAAGCTGGTGTTGTCACGTTGAATATAATGTAGTATTCACTGCCACCACCAATGTTAAAACTTAACATCACTCGGAAAATAATGCACAGAATGGGCCTCATTCTCTATTCAAGTTATGGGCTCAGTGGAGTGTGCGCTGTTCATCAATATTCATCTGTGTTTGCAGCAGGATACACCCACGCAGCATCCTGAGCTGCTGTTTCTTACTGGTGCACGGTCAATCAGCAGTGTGATCAGCATGATTGTGTGAGGTCAAACTTAAGATCAGTCAACAAAATAATTAGTTATACCCTTCAGTACCTCTGCATGGCTCTTCTAGCAGAGTCACAATGGGGTTATATTACTCTGCAATAAATCACTGTCTAGTTGCATGGTGCTCATCACAGACTATTATAATTCAAACTGCGGAGGGAATAAATAAAGGGGAAAATCAAATGGACCGCTCATAAAAAGTTGGATTAAAGTAGATCAGGTGTTCAGATGTTGATTTATGGCTGTGGCCATTCATTCTCTTTTTATTTTTTGAAGGGGGGGGCGTTGTAAACACTAGGCACACTAGAGAAATTGGTTTATTTGTTCTCTCCCTTCTGTAGATTTTCATATGTTTTTTGTTGTATATATTCACTTTTATGAGGCCCTGTTTCATGTGTCAGTTTTTCAATCAAAACCTTTTTCTTTCTGCCAATTACTCCTTTACAATCAGGTTGTGCTGTCAAATGCATGTCATAATCAGTCAAAGACATTTGATGGTTCCTTATAACATGGTCACCTCAATTATAGCCTGTTTCCCAAATGGGAACCCCCTGACCTTATATGATTGATTTCCATGCTGCACTTCTCCCCCACCATCGAGCAGAGGCCCAATATCAGATGGATTGGACTGAAGATCAATGGGCTCTCAACACTCTGATTAATCCATAGCCTCTCTGGAGTAATCACTGTCCCAAGCACAACAATGAGCCAGGCGAAACGTGGAGAGGATGCGCTAAGCCGATGCTCAAAGATGAATGAACTCCTTCTCCAAATGGGAGGAATATGCTAAATGCGTGTTCCTAAAAGAGCACAGAGTCACGTATGCCAATCAACAAAAAGGATACCTGAACCTATTCAGAGGCTAATGCTGTTGGGACACTTGATAATCGACAAATCCAATAATAAATAGGCACCTGTGGCATGGCATGGCTTGGCTTGGTGTTAACCCTGTCTAATTACCACAATGCACTTTGATTGAGTATCTGGGTAAAAAGCTCCAGGCAGGCCAGCTGGCACTGGACTCCCGCTCCAGTCTGCTGTGAAAGAGAAACCAGAGAGACTGCAGCACAGGCACTGGGCTGTTGAGCTGTGACCTGGGACCAGGCTTAACGTAGCCCAGAGCTGCAGCAGAAATCAATGACACTTTTGGCAGAGGAGCTCCTGCTGATTTTGTTGACCATTGCTGGCAAGGTACGGAGCGGCCGCCTGTGTCCCATCATGTTGTTTGGGCAGAGACCTAGTATCTGGTTTTGTCTCCAGTGCCATGCAAACAGAGAGGGAAAAATGAAATGATAAATAAAGACAAAGCAAGAAGTTAAAGGCTGAGTGGGTTAAGAGACACATAGCTGAGTTAACCTTTCTGTGTCTATCTCCGTGCATGTGATGATGGTGCCTCAGTTACATGATCTAACAGCTCCTTTTGAGGTTTGATTTAGCAAACAAGAGAAATTCATGAACTTATCTTAATATATGGCTGCAACATTCTCAATGTCCTTTAACCATTAAAGGAATAGTTTGACATTTATCTGTTTTCATGCTAATTTTTAGATTAGAAGACTGATGCCACCTTTATGTCTGCATGGTAGATGTAGCTAAAGCAAGAGCTTATTAGCTTAGATTAGCGTAAAGACAAGAAGTAGGAGAAAGTTGAGCCTAGCTCTATCCACAAGTATAAAACCCAGCCTACCAGCACCTCTAAACCTTATTGATTAATATGTAAAACTATCTTGTTTATACATTAAACAACACCTTGTGGTTTTATGGGGAGTTATATGCCGGGAGTTATGTGAACTGTTTCTTGGCCAAGAGCGTTTGCCAAACAACCAAGGAACACTCCAGAAAGTCACTTCTTTCAATCAAGATATAGCCAGGCAAATAAGCGCCCTGCACATTTTTTGGGGGGAATATTGCCTTTCAGAGTCACTGTGTAAGAAATATATGACATAAACTATGACAAATATATGACAATAATGATACTAGTAAGTGGATTTTCTTTACTTTTGAAAGAGCCAGGATACCTTTTCCACCTGTTTCCAGTCTTTGTGCTAAGCTAGGCTAACCAACTGCTGGCTCCAGATACGTATTTGCAGTAAAGATCTTCTCATTTAACTCTCAGCAAGAAAATTAACAGGACAAATGTTTCTTTAAAATATGAATATGAAAACAATATCATGAATGGATTTGTCTTAGAGATGTAATAGAGTACCGAACTACAAACTCTGGGGCTACGTGGTACTTTAGAGAGCCTGATCTCAGTTGCTAATACCACATCTGGATACAGTTTGAAGTAACTGCTGATGTATGATGGGGGATTCTTAAAATAATTGGATTAAAAAAAAAACATACCTGATGATGATCTGAGACTCAGGGATTATATAATTGTTGCATAAGTCTGACAGTATTGAAAGCATTGTGTGGCATCATCCCTTTTCTTCCAAATACAACCATAGTCGTGAGTTACTAAGTGTGAGTCATCAGTCTTTTTGCATGGAGCGTACATAGCTGCCTTAATTGTGTGATCACTCTTGGTGAGCATGTACAGTAAAAAGAGGCTTTGGAACAATCTTTAAACCCACATCCATAATTACAACATGCTGTCCTCTTATGAGTTGCTGATGCCCCACTGCTGGCGCAGTTTATGTTTTAAGCATGAGCATGAATTTTACATGAATTGTGAAACTGAACAGGTTTGTTTTACATTGACAGTGTTTGTAAACTGTGATTTTTTTTTTTAAAAAGACTTGAATCTGAAGACACAAGGGGGCTTAATGCATACTGTCCAGATAAAGCAGATGCCCTTTTAGGAACCAGAATGTAATTAATAAGGCTAAATTAATTCAGTAAGAGGGTAAAAAAAGAAAAAAATTGTGCCCACAGGGCTACATGTGACTATAATCTAATCCACTTTTTTATTTTCTCTCAAAATCTAATTGCATTTCAGCTTTTAAAATAAAAACAAATTATTATCACCCTTCACTCTAAGTATTTTAAAATAAAAGTAGTGTCACAAATTTTTGGAACATTTGGAAGTTTATGAGCTTCATTAATCAAAGTGCATTTCAAGCCAAGATTTGATTGCTTGGTGCATTGGAGCTGTTGCAGCAGTATGTCTGCTGTCCAGTGAGGTGTTGGGAGGGGGGGCTGGAGTCACCTCGCTCAGCTTTCACAAACCACAGCAGCATCTCAATATTAGATAAGGAGCGGTTAAGCACGCCTGTCTGAAAGGCCTGAATGGATGCTGAGAGACCAAGCTGGGGTCAGGAGATTTAATCTACCTGACATGCCTCTGCAGAGTGCTGATCAGTAATGCTCTAGTGCTAACTCCAGCATCAGGAAGGACTGACTCCACTTGAAGACCAAAAAAAAAAACCAAAACAAAACAAACCCAGAAAGCTGAGACAGAGCAAATACAGGAAGAGAGTAACAACCAAACCTGACCAGAATTAAAAATGACTCTTTTGTTTGGTCGTCTGTTGCTAATCTCTCGCCACAGGCTGGAGGCTCTAAACTAGTCATTTGGAACAAGAGCGTCTCCCGTCATCGGCTTCAACTCATCGGACAGCATCCTGCTGGCTTTTGAAAAGGGCATGAATTCAGTGGACGCTAATAATCCCTGGTAAGGCCTGAAGGTGAGCTGTCTCTCAAGACCTATTGGAGCAGAAGTTCACCCAGGGGTTCTGCAGAAAATGACTCCAGTCAAGGCCCCCGCTAATCCCGCTAAACTGGTTCACAAGGGCACATTTTGGCAGATGGAGAAAGCAAGGGAAGGGCACCTATTAAGTGGTGGCCAACAGAGAGACTTCATCTCCCCTGCATTAACATCCTCACCTTGAAAATTGGATAAAAGGTGCTTCTACTTCTCAAATCCGCCTTTACAGCATATGGGCTTTTGTCAAGTGTGAAGGTATTTTGACCTATGAAAATTATACCCTTCACTTTATTCTTCCATTTCCGAGCAAGAGCACCTGCTCTTGAGAGACAGCATATTTAGGTAATAGCTCATCTGCAACAGTCTTTTCATTTCCCCTTGTTTATAGAGGTCATGTACAGTCCCAGTGTGCCAGCAGCTATGATGTATTTGCCTGATTGCAAAAATGCACTCTGCCAGTGTAGATTCAATTCTAGAGGGAGGAGGAATTTTGATCTGTGCTATTTAACCCCTAATAAAGTCAGAACTGTTGATTGACACCCAGACCAGATTACTCCCGTGCTGAGGGAAATGAAGATAAGAAGGAATGTTGTGCGAGTGTGTGCTAGCCTGCAGGTCAATCTTCCTAAATTCAAACTGACTCCCTTCATTAGGGTCAAAGATGCACTTACTTGAGTCATACTCTTGACGGATGATTTGTCCTAGAGAGGTCGACTAAGGCAATGCGTGCTGCATCTTAGCGATGGCAGGTGAGCAGAAATCTTGCTGCTTCAGTGACTGCACTATTTTTCCCAAAGATCACCTTTCAATCTTGTTTAAGCACGAGTACAATTCTGCGAGTTTTTGTGTTTGCATTCCAACTCAAGCACAGCCTCTTACTTGCCAGCCCGATGCCTCGCAAGTAGTGATTTGAGTCCTTCCTCAAACTATTACTGTCACTTAAACGCTCCCACCTGTCCTCATTGCTCATTTCTGCTGCCTTGAAATGACTAACAGAAACACTTAACTGCCCATTCTCCTTAGCTGAGTGCAATATAGCTCTCTGTTTTCCTGGGTAATGGTTTGCTACGAGTGACGAAATTGTCCAAACAAAGCATGTAAGGTCGGGTTTCCCCTTTGAGGCACTCATCACGTAGAGTAGCAACTTTTTATCTAAGAGGCATATCAACTGTAGCACATGCACTTCAGATCCAGGCGGAATATAGTTGTATGATTGTTTTGAAAAATGTCACATACAGTTAGTGTTTGGATGCCCTAGCTGTGACACCAACATACAAAAGGAGGTCTCGGTTTGCTCCTCCGGATTCATGTCACTCTACTCTTCTTCAGTGCTTCATTCCTTATTACCCACCCTCTTTCTTTTCCTCTCCTCCCTCTTGTTATGTCTTCCCATCTCTCTCCGGCCACTGGAAGAATGCCAGAGCCATTAGCCTACTGTCTGTCTGAGGGAAAACAGGGATCTATCCTCTTAGCTGATGCAAAATGAACAGCACACAATGCACAATACTGGAGGACCTTTGGGGATGGAAGGTGACACTGTAAAAGCAGACAAAGCGGGGATGTTTGTATGCACACAAGAGACTCTACGCCACGCAAAACTCAACGGCCAGATAAAAGTTGACATTTTACGTTTCTTAAAAACAAAGGACATGCTAAAATGTTAGGTTTCTTTCCATTTTAGTACTGGTTTTATGTCGTGACAGCAATGTGTTTAAGGTCTTTTAAGATATAGGCATAGAAAACACTTGGTTAAGGTAAGGAAAAAAATGATCTTTTAGCTAAAAACAACCCGGTTTGGCACAGCTGGAAACTGTCCCCAGTTGCTGTTAAAGGTCCAGTGTGTAAAATTTAGGGGGATCTTATATAATAATAGGTGTTGCTAAATCCCTAGCACTGGCCCTTTACAATAACCAGGTTCTGTTGGTTGTAACAGGAAGCTAACATAGTGGTCTTAAACAGTATTCAGTCTTATATACAAACAGCCTAATTTGATCTGTGTTATTCAGATGGGTATAGTTAAATTGCTGAGATTATTCGTACGAAACGTACAAATTTAATGTACCTATCATTTGAGTAACTGCCAATGACAACATTTTACTGTTGTGACCTGGCTGCCACACAACTTGACACACTGGCCTTGTAGTGCTCCACCACTCCAGCATTGGTCTGATTCATAGCTGATGAATATTTACCATCAGGCCATTCTGTGTCTGAATGGCTCACAAGGGAAACTGAGGTGTTGAACCACTCGTAGCTGAAAGCTGTAAATCAATCACTAACACAAGCAGCTGTCAAGGTGAAGGGCTTCCTCTCCATGCAGGTGTATGCCTGCATTAATGTTACATTTATGTACATATATCTATGTGTGTGTCCATATGTGTGTGGCGTCAGACACATGCTCTTATCCCCAATAGGCTCCAACAAGGTTATTATTGAAGCTTTACCTTCCATCCATCTGTGCTCTGGATTGCTGCTTGGCTTTAATATACAATATTGCTTGATCATAAACTATGATAATAATTCAATAAAAATGCAGAATATGCAAGCACTAATGTGCCATTTTGTATGCAGCTGGAATCTAACCTTCGAGAAGTGGCTCTCCAAAGTGCATCCTGAACCTATGTGAATGATGCACTTGCATTTCAGAACTGACATTTATTTGCACCAAAAAGGATGGCAACTTGATGAGACATCAAAAGAATGGTGCTAAAAGGGCCTCTGAAAATACTGTTTCAAATCTGCTGTATTTCTCTGTGACATTAAATATATTCATGACTAAATGCACAACAGAGTTTAGGTTTGTAGGTAATTTTTTTATTAGGTTGCCGGTGAAAAATTCTGTGTTATCAGGACTGTTAAGGGGTATTTTTTGTTTGATTGATTGGCACTATGAGCAAATGACCCATAACTGCCCCCTTTATTTGAGTGAAATACTTTCAAGTCCTGATGGTGCACAGAAATGTGTGCAGTCAACTTTTTTCATCTCCGTGTCTGACAAGCGAGAAGAGCAGATACAAAATGATGATTAAATGATAAAAAATCTTTAATCTGAAGTTACATTTTTATAAGTGATCAAAAAATTGTTTGCTTGTGTCTGACCCCATCACATATACATTTAAAAAAGCTAACAGACGGCCTTTATCTCTCAGTCAGGAAATAGAGAATAATTGGAGACAAGAGTCATGAGTGATCTTTGATTCTGGTTTGCAGAGTTAAGTGCAGAGTTCACACCAGTCCACTCAAAGAAAAGGAACCTCTCAGGCTAAACAAAAGAATAAGGGAGTCACTGCCAAAGCAGCTGTCAATAGAAGATTGCTTTGAATTCTAATGAGGGAAATTGCTGACAATCCATGTTCTGATTTGTCAGTGAATTTTATTCCCTGTTAGTGCACCTCGCCAGCTTCTTTCAATCAATAAGCCAGAAGGGATGGACCTTCTCTCTGACTTCAGCATAAATGTGTCATCCAGTGTGTGTTGCTGTGCTCACCCTTGTTTTGCATCATAGTGAGGTGACTGTACCCTTGTCTGGCTGTTTGAGGATCAGCTGCCTTATTCACATCCCTCCCACCAACATCTTCACTGGAGCTCGTTGGGGATTTAAGGCTCTGTCAATATTGCCTTTTGCAGTGTAAGTGTGCTGCTTAATTACAAATTGGCTCTCGCTCAGATATGGTTTGTGTCAAGTCAGACGTGGTCATGCAAATATAAATCAAGACACCCAGAGTTCACGCTTACTATGGCAGATGGCTGAGTGACAGCGGGAGAGTCTCGGATGACACGGCTTGAACACAACACATTTATGAAAGCATCTATTTTTATGTGGCTCATTTTCCATTTTGCTTCCATGACATGTTTCACAGTTTCGCTGCAACTCACTACTAGATGGCACCCAGTAAAGCATAAACTCTGCTGTGCCCCGGCAAGTGTTATACAGATGTCAACGCGCTAGTTCGTCAAGTCAGATATTCAGCCACGGTTAAGAATTTTTCCATGCCCCATTAGGAAGCTTTTTCACATCAGGAGATGCACACTTCTATGACTGTCCCTGAAATGGAACATCAGATATGCTCGTTCATATTTAAGACTCTCTTAAGCTGCAACGCTGCACAGCAAATCAGTCCTGTTCAGTGGCTGTTTGGACAACCTATTTACCACTGCACTGCACTTCACTGAACTTTAGGAAAAAATGACAGCGCAATTATGTTTTTACTGTTTGACTGTCGTAATAATGAGGAATTCTTCCTCTGGTATGGTGTGTAGGGGGAGGTGTGTGAATATGTTTGTCAGGTGTGTGGATACCAGACCCTTTTTTGACAAATGTAATTAGAAATCAAGCTGATATTCTTTGTCCCAATTCCAACATTTACGAAGAAAAAACTCTTTTAGATATCCTTTCAGACCAACAGGGAGAACATGAGCAAAATATTAAAATGAAACTTGGTCCTTTCCTCTTTTGAATATAGTGTAAAGGAATATGCTGCAAATGCGAGTGAATGTTTGATTGAAGAGGCATGTATCTGTAGCGATGAAGTAAGCAAATACACCACAACAGAACAAACCTCAGGCAGAAATGAAATGATGCATTTGACACTTTTTTATAGCATGTATTTTCTCATTTTTAAATAGATTTTTTGTTATATTTGTGCATAAAGAAATAGGGGGGAGTTTATCAAACTCCAAAGCGGCAAGTTGTTGTTGTGGCAAGTATATAGTTGTGCAAACCTATTGTACTTAATGATACAGAGGCAGTTTAGTTGACTGGTATACTTGTACTTATGGCATGTCAAGTGTTTGGAATGTTATGTGAATCTGCATTTAAACTCATATTTAAACACATTATGACTTTTTTGTTGTTGTTTGTTACTTTAATTCCAACTTCATTTATTTTTTAGGTGAGATTTCATCTGCACTGAATTTTAAACCATTAAAAACTGTTACTTAAAATGATAACAGAGTTCATTTACAACATATTTTTTTCATGCGATTTTTTGTAGATAATAGAAAACATGAAAGACATGACACAAACCCAACAAAATTATAAACATTAAAGGCAAAAGCAGAAGATAGAAGCTGCCTCCTAAAAAGGTGTGAAATGTAATGAGACCAGACTTCACCATAATGTACATAATGTAATGTAATGTTCAGTGAAAGAATAAAATCAGTTCAGACGGCATCAGGCTAAAAGCATTACTAAAACATGTTAGAGCTAAAAACGTACATCTGGTTATTTTTAGTCACTCTTTTTTTTTAAAGCTTTTGATTAAATACACAGCTTTGTAGTCAGCAGGAGTTGTTAAAGATCACAAGATCGAGTTTTCCAGGGAGGGAGTACTGATGGTCGGCTTATATATCACTTACAAACAGAATTTAAAAATGAACTTATTTTGACCAGGTTGTTGAATATATTTTTCTATTATTAAGTATGAGTAACAAATGAAATTACTCTGTATAGTTTATGTGTTTCTGTTTTTGGTTACTAACCTTTACTTTTTTGTAATTAAGCTTTACTTGTAACATTCACTCTTACTGTTAAGAGACTATATGAAAATTATTGGAAAGGTAGGGGGCCAGAGGGTTACACATCTTCTTTGTTGCTAAAACAACATAGAAAGTAGTTTTTTGGGAGAGCAGGGAAGGGTCTTTCATTATTTTTCATCCCTGATCTCTGTTTTAATCTATTACTGTGTTATATGTTAAAATTTGTCCGTTACAACAAAAACTTTAGTGTATGTGTGTTTGCATCACAGTTCATAAAGGTTAATAAAAATTAAACTGGGGAGGACACTGTTTTATTATTAACTTAAACATAGGAATTAGCACCTCACCCCACCCAGCAATCTATATAAAGGTATTTAAGCTTCTTTTTTTAGAAACTTAAAGGGGACCTCATGTTATTCACATCAATTGCTGTTCACAGGTTTTGGGAAATACTACTGCAAATAAAAAAAAAAATGCCTGTAAAGCTTTCTGTGGCTCCAGAGAGAGCTGCAAACTGCCTCAAGTGATGCAACATGAGTCAGCATCTGTTCAGAATCAAGACTCTGAAAACAAAACATCCCCGGCGGCGTGGATTCAGAAAGAGGTAAGTGTACCAGACCTCTGCAGTCTGCTCCACATCTCCACCTGAGGTCTATTTTAGCTACTGGGTCATCACACCCAAATTTCCAGTTTTAAGAGATTGAGCTGCATTATGGGTAATGTAGAAGCTGGGGTTTTGAGAGGCGAGAATGCATGGCACTCAGTGACCCTTCCTCCTTGTTACTGAGTGACAGCATGTCTTTGACAGATATGCATATGATTGCATTTTGTGTCAACAAGGGCAAACTTTTTATATGCGAGGTATAATGGTGATTTAGCCAGGAAGTTTGGAAAATAGAAAATAGCCAAATACACAGAGCTGCAGAGCTTTGTGTTTGTCCCACAGAGCCTATGAAAAATTAATGTCAACTCTCGGCCCGCATTATGGGTTGAAATATCTCAATATATTTCCATTCTGGCTATATTATAATGGAATGTTGATAATGGGAACTGCTTCATTGAGCCCCACTTGAAACATGCTGATTTCATTTTTTACCAATAATGGATCATAAATTACTCAACACATAGCTGACTGCATGGTTTGCAAATTGCATTAGTGATTATGCACTTCAGGATGTGGCAATTCTGCTGCCCTGTTTTTGCACATTATGGTATAATTCATCCACTCATTGTTTTTGCTAAGGCTGTATCTTAACACCCCTGTGGATACCTTGATACTGCAGGTGATTTCTAAAGAATAAAGTCCTTGTGTTGTTGTGATCCATGAGCACTGCAACAAGAAAACAGTCCCACTCTGCTACCATGGGAAAAGCATCCCTCAACTTATTTTTCCTGCCATCCCTTTTGTATGCGACAGGATTCTTCGATTCTCAAAGCAATTCTCCTCTGAGTGATGTGGTTGCATGTGGACTGGCTGCTCTTCGGTATCTCTGCTGCCTTTCCAATGTAATGACACATAGGGTATGATTGGTGAGTGCACTGAGGATAGGGTGGTTGGCGGGGGTGAAAATGTCAAGATATTATTCTCAGATGTCCCTCGACTGCTATCATGTGCAGTTACATCAGCCTTCACCTTTTACGACCACTTAGTGTTTAAACAGACATTAAGTCCACTGCCACTGAGCTTGTGATTCATCAGTGTGTTGCCGAATGGACATCCCTCCCTTGCTGTAACTCACTGTCTCTTCCTGCACAATGCACTGCTGACCACTCAGGAATCTTGATGATAGAAGGAAAATATGTAGAGGAAAAAAATGCTTATCCAACAAACAGTCAAAGGGCAAGATGGAGCAGCAGTATGACCTTATTGTTCACCCATTAAACCCCCACAGATCTTGACAGATGTTGAGGCTATTTGTTGATTGGCGATAAGGTCAGTAGGAACATCTCTGAAAAGGGTTGTATTGTACTTTTGACCTGTTCATGAGGGAGAGCACCTTGTTGCTGCAGATCTGTATGTGCCCTCAAAATGCTGCTGCTCCTGCACCCCCAGGAGACTTATGTTTAAGATAGGCCTATTAAAAGGTACGTTTCCATTTTAACATGCTTGGGGTGAAGTACACAGGTCAGAGCATTTATGTATGTGACATGTGGAATCAATGTGATGAGCTTTATTCAATAAAGAGTCATAATTTATTCCCTGCACATGTTGTCTTGATTGAGGTGATTTTATTACCTGCTATAAATGTCAAAATCTCATTAACCGCATAAGCCACATTTTTAAAAAGATGGAGTTATTTCGGTTAATATGACAGTTTTCTTTCATGTCATTTCAGTTTTTTTTTTATTCGGTGGCTTCTTTGACATGTTGAAGAAACGCAACTCTGACTTCTCAACGCTCCTATAAATGCATCAAGAGTGCGGAGCGTCTTCCTTTTCACGTCTGGTCAGCCGCGGTGTGAGGAAGGCACCATAAAAAAAAAGAAAAACCCTCTGACTGTGAGTGTGTGTGCGCGCAAGAAAAAGGGACGAGACTTCGGCTGCACCTCTATCTGGTCTGCATCTCTCCACCGGACCGCAGTGGATACAGCCGACTGTACAGGACTACATGTACTACACAAGATGTGAAGGAGGTGTTTTGCACAGAGCGGGTTTCAAAGCTCCGTTTGTTGGAAAGGGCACAGCACAACGCGAAATCACTGCCTTGCCTGGCTTTTTTTTCTCTCTGTCTTTCTTTGCGCTCTTCCCTCACTGGTAAGTGGGATGCAGGATACGCAGCATCACCGGTATCGTTAGACTAAGCTCAATAGAGAGACCCTCCAGTTCAGCAGGCCTATCAGATTTCAAGGCAACGCAAGTGTTGAAGATCCAACAGGGGAAATAAAACTCTGCGCCGGCGTGAAAAAAAACAGGACTGCTTTTTCTTCGGGGGATAAAGTGAGGAGGAATATTTTTCCAACTACTTGGGATGTGGATGTTTTTTATTCACCGGGCGTGCTGATGCCCGATAAAAACAGGAAACCATCTGGACATCTAAAGATCACATTTAACTGGACTGCTGTTGATCGGTAACGCGTTTTATCTGCCCATCTCTGTGCGCAGAGAGACTCCGTGGCGGAGAGAGGCGCGGAACAAGATCCAGAGAACTAACACAGGAGGAGAAGAATTGAGTTACATTGCAATTAGGCTTTTCTTGCAAAAACGACGTATTTCTACGGGCTGCGGACACACGCACATGCACACATGCACACGTACACACACAACCTAAGGAAAACTAACTGAGAATTTATTTTAAACCTGGTCAAGAA
>JAPZDV010000024.1:13897248-13940476 GCA_029814665.1 Acanthurus lineatus | reverse complement strand
TATCTATCTATCTATCTATCTATCTATCTATCCATCCATCCATCCATCCATCCATCCATCCATCCATCCATCCATCCGTTTTTTTTATTAATATAGTTAAAACAAAAATAAATAGATTATTAATGTGCTGCTCCCATAGGTCTGTATTGATTTAGTGAAACAAAATCCAGACTGTTAAAATTAACTCACATTTAGTCAACTGGTTCAAATCCAGTCAGACACACTCTTATGCCCTCAGGACTGAATGGAGTTCATCGTTACAAAAGCAAAGTTAGCTGCATTCTGAAAAAAAAATAGTTGGAGAAAAATCTTGCTGCTGAGACGCTGCAGGAGAGCCCAATTTGTTGGTACCTTGGCAAGGATCAGAGTCAGTTCATACTGAGTGAAATTTTCCACTATATATTTTATTATAACTCTGTATTTGATTTCAAACCAAAGAAGAAGGGAAAAGCAATGAAACTTTGTGTCTTACATGAATGTAGCAGGTGAATGTGAAGGAGAATTGAAAATGAAATAAAAAACAGTTTTCAAAAACAGTGTGAGTAATTACTTTTCTCTAATATCCTGGATTTTTACATGCAAGATCAATTGTACCTGTTTTTCCTCATTGTTACCACACAAACTTAAAAGAGTCTCAACTGCTGTCTGTGCTTTGATTGTCTTTTTTTTTTTTGAGATACATAGTTTTTGTCTGTAGACTGTACACCAAGTGGCCATTTTATCAGGTACAACTAATGTGTTTCTGTCATAGAGATTTTTCTGCTGCTGCTGCTTTTAGTCATGAAGTCTTAAAAAACTTTGAGAAGCTGTTCGATCTACTGACTGATTATCTGCAGCAAGTGTGCCTTGTAGACTCAGAAATCTGAACTCCACAGGCCATATGGATTAAAATGGGAATGTTTCTGTGTTTGTTCTAGCACTACAGCATTTTTAATAATACATACAAGAATCATAACGCTATCACCTTAATCAGTACAACTTTAATGCATTGAAAAACATCAGTTTGCCATAATTTCTGCTTTTACAAAGATAATAATGTTTTGCTTTGATTGATACTGCCAGAGAGCTTTTCATTTAATATTCTTCTCCAGACATGTTTTGCTGTAATTAAAACTTCTCTGCTATAAATTATAGCACATTGCAGACCATGTTTTTCTCCTTCATTAAGAAACTCTGGAGCTGTGAATCACAGGCCTCGTGCCAAGATGGTTAGCTTGAGGAAACATTAGAGAGATTTAGTCCCAAACTCACATAAGAAGTCTGTGTTTCACCAAAATTGGCGACTAGCAGATGTATCAGATTGATAAGTGTAGTTAGCATCCTTTTTATTGTTTATCTAGTTAGCTTGTAACTAGTAGTAGTGATGTTTGTGGCATAAGTGGTGTTGAGGGAAATTTTTGCTCTTTAAGTCCACTCTTTTGCCCATTTCAAACACAAGGGGAAAGAATATTAGAAACCCATTTCATAAAAATGTAGTTCACTCCAACACCAACAATAACTGCAGCCTCAGTAATAAACATATGGTTAAATTTATGCGGTAAACTTTAAGCATTATGAACTCTGGCATCCATAAACCTTGCGATGGTGGAATATTGGTCACAGCTGTTGTACCAGATTGCATTCGATTTTATGGGTGTTACCGGTAAAGAGTAAGTTTTATAATTAAAAATTAAGCACATATTTATGCAAAAGATTCAAATAGTCGTTAGTTGTAATTCAGTCCCTCTGTTAGACAGTTTTCCTGCATCTATCTAAATATTGCTATAAAGTTTTGGAAGTTCAAAGCCAAAGAGAGTTTTCTGCCTCTATTTTGAATAAGTGCCATGCTGAGCAAACATCATATTACTTCTACAAGGGCCATTTGCAATGTGCTGACAAGAAAAGTGAAGTAAGATTCATGGTCTCATTGCACTCTTGATCAATTGATGGATTGGACGTGGGAGCCTAACTCCCTAAAGTTGTGAAGGTTAACCAGCTACTGCACATCCATCCTGTAGCCTTTGAAGCGTGCACACAGCAACTACTGACAATGCAAGGCAAAGATGTGTCATTTACCCTGATGCTGATGCACTCCAGGGGCCATTTGCAATAGACAATTGACAACTAAGAATGCACACAAGACAAATTGTTTTCCAGGTGCATTTAAGCATGTTTCAAAATGTAATGGAAGGGAAGAGAGCGAATACAGTGGCTGTACTCTAAAACCATATGACATGCTCAGAGATTGGAGCTGAACAGCCTGCACAGAGTTGTCCTTTCTGCAGAAGTTGTCTGCATTTGTCACATAATGTCTTTGCATCACAGTGCAAACACAGCACAGACCAGTGCCAAGTCATGGACTGTTTGTGAGAAGCACTGACCCACAGTATGTGTGTGAGCCCTCTTGGGCTCCGTTCTCTCTTAATTTTTCATGTAGTGTTATGTCTGTGTGTGTGCACAGTGGGCCTTTGGGAGGGGTCTATGTGAATGTCTGATGTCTGGGACACACTGGTTGTGTGAGCAGTGTGTACAGTGCTGAACTGCTGTGGCCTAAACACCTGTGGTGACACATACACAACTTTGTTGTGGTCCTGCTGCTACTTCCAGACCTTTCTGTCTACATATACCTTTAGTAATGGCCATCAACAACAATGAGGACTAGATTCTTACTCTTGTTTGGTGAGAGAGAAGGAAAGAGAGAGAGCAGGTATGACGTCCATTAGACTATCAATTGATCAGTTTTACTGTCAGATTTTGTGATCAAATGCGTCTCGTGGAAAAAACAAGTAACTTGGATTTCTAGATGAGGTTATTCTTTAGTTGTCTATTAGCTGCACTGCTTACGTGAGCTATCTGCATGCTCTTATCTGTTAACATGAGAGCCAAATGAAAAGGATGAGGTTCCACAATGAGCATGGACTGCTCATGCAGCCAGTACGTCTCAGGTGTAAGATGATCCATATTCACTGCGCTACTTGTCAGCTGTTTAGACAGTGATAAACGAGAGAGAGAATATGTGCAAGGCAAGCTGCCGTTGTTAAAGAGGAAGGAAAGGACCGAGATGGACACACCACAGGTAGAGAAGTGGTGTTGCAGACTGACTCTTTCTATATAAAGATACCGGTGCACAAAACAGCCTAATTTTAGTTAATTAAAGAGATGATTTTAATCATTTTTAATTAAAATTTAGATTTAAAATGCCAGGATTTTAATGAGGCTATAACACTAAATGTTTCAACAACTTTGCTGAGGTAAATTAATTATTTGGAAACTGTTGCATTTACATCATGGAGGCGGCTGTAGCTCAGGATGTAGAGCAGGTCGTCTGCTTATCAGAGGCCCAGTGGTTTGACCCCAGGCTCATCTAGTCTTCATGTTGAAGTGTCCCTGGGCAAGATATTGAACCCAAATTGCTCCCAGTGGCTGTTCCATTGGAGTGTGAATGTGTGTGTATGAGCTCCTGATAAGCAGGCTGGGAGAGGCCATCTGAAAGTGGTGTGTAAATGTATGTGTTAATGTGTTTGCTGACTTGTGCTGCCAAGTGCTTTGAGTAGTCACAGCACTAGACAAGTGCCATGTAAGTGCAGTCCTTCTGCATTTTACCTTTTGTTTAGTAACGATCTGTCTGTTTTACCAAATTCGGTCAGTTGTTGCTGTCCAAAGGTGTCCATGAATATTTCCAAACTACAAATCAAAAAAATACTATCCAGTTAATGTGGGCAAACATGTCTCTGTCAGTTTTTTTCAAACTCGGCCAAAGGTAATTTTTTTCCAGAGAGAGAATCATCACTGTATCATTTTGATGTTTCAAAAATTAGACCTCTGTCTACATAATCAATTCAGTTGTTTCCATGATGTTATTTTCAAAAGATTAATTGGCAGCTAACTTGGTAGTTGCTAACTGTAGATATCAGGTGCCGACTGTTAGTGACCAACATTTGAAATCTTCGACTTTTAAAGCAAATCATATTATTTTAAGCTTGTTTCATAACAGATCTTCTTTTGGCCTTTTGATTTTTTTTAAGCTGTGACTTTGGAAAAAAAAAAAAAATTTCTCATTGTAACACATGACTTACCTGAGGGTTTGAATGATTACCTTTAATTTACAATTACGCTGTTAGGGAGTGAATAAGGTGCCCTATTAAGCAGGTCATTAATAAGGATGATACAGAAACAGCAAATACTTTTAAATGTATAATGGACATGAACTTTAGTTTCAAAGAAAAGTAAGTTTCTCCTTAGTTTCCTCCTCATGTGCATGTGTTGTACAAATGAGGGGGTCTATTGATTGTTTTCTTGAAGGTAAACTAAAGCTATTTTTTCAGAGTCAGGAAGTTGGCAGCCGTTCATTCACATAGACTTGCAAAGCCCTTTAGGTCATTGTATATCAGAGTGAATTTCAAATATGGCCTTTAAAATGGACTGCAGTGGTCTGAGTCTCAGACTAAGGAAGAAAAAGAAGTCTAATTTCCCTTTGCGTTATGTTGAGAAAGATAAATGGTCTCCTTGCATCGCCTCAACATCATTATTATGCCATAAGGGAGGTTACAATTTCGTCTCTGTGCACCAATAACACATTAAAGTTGTTAACTAATAAAGGAAATGCAAGTGGACTGCACAGACTTTGCCTACTTTTTTCAAGGTAATCATCCATGATTAACCTCTAATTTCACAGATGGCTTAAACTGCCAAGGACTTCTCTTTGAGATCAGTACAGTGTGGTATTATTTGCATGATGGAGCGCTGCTTTTTGTTATTCTGTCTACCAAAAACCTGCGTTCAAACCATACTTTTTAAAGTCTAAAGGGAGTATAATTAAGAGTGCACAGGGAAGAAGCGTCCGTAGTTTTTATCTATCACGGTGCTGGCTGCACAATACTTGTTTCCATAGCAGCCAGTTCTCACCTACCATTTTTTTTGTCAATCTAGAGATGAACCCTTAAAATGCAAGCTTAAGTACGAGTCCATCAGTAAAAGAATACAGCTTGATTTGGCCCTGTTGTTTGTCAAACTATAGGTGTTGTTCAGTTGGATCAGGAAACAGCACAAAGGGTAAAATATACTGACACAATGTCCAGAAAACTATTTTTTTCCCTCCACCTGCAAGAGTTAGTTATCTAAATAAACTCATTGTCTTCCTTTCAGCAGTATTTTGTCATTCTTTTAACATATAAAGCCATGAATTCTTTTTCTCACAGCAATGGAGGAAAACACCAGGAGCAAACGCCAGGAGTTGAGCTTACATCAAAACAAGTTTATGACTGGGGTGTAAACTGAATGCCAAATTAATCAGAGCACACGACTAAATCCTCCTTAATTACCATATGACAAGTTGCTGCCAATTATTTTGGCATTTAAAGGCTATTTTTCAAATGAAGTCTTCACCACGTAAAACCCACCAGGACCAACTACACAACTTCCTAGCAAACTTCTGAGAGAACAATGAGAGCAAAACGGTGTCACCGATCTGTGTTAACTTAATGTTCTTTTGTCTATTTAAGCTAAAACACATTAGCATGTTCTTAACTTCCAAACCTGTTTCTAATCGGTCTCGAACATTGTTGTTTAAACATCAAACACAGATCATCTATCCACATGTTAGCATGTTAGCTGACTGAATGAATCCACATGATTTGTGCTGTTCATTCTGAGGCTGAACTGGGTTTTGTCTGTTGTTTTTGCACTCTGAACATATTCTTTGTTATTCTCCAACAACTTTCAAGTTTCCTCATGTAATCCAGCCACTTTGCTGCTGTAAGCTCCTGGGAATCGTCAGCCTGAGAGTCGAGCAGTTTGCCGGGCCAAGATATAGACGGGGTTTTCCTTTAATTTATGACACACTCTTTTGCTGGCATGCATGTATCCACATCTAGTTGAAACAGTATATTTCCTCACTGTGATACCTTCCATGGACTCACTATATAGATATGATTTTAGATCCGTAGGGGAAAACTGTGAAATTCAGTACAACATGAATATTTATTAAGTTAAACTCAGACATCTTGCTTGATGCTGGATGGTATCAACCCTAAAGTTATCATATTAATCTATCTGTGTTTGGCTACTTATCCCATTGGTGCGTGATAAAAAAATGAACATTGTAAGAATTGATACTGCTACATCACTCCCGAAGCACCCCATCTTGTGAACTAGCCCTCCGTGCCTTCCCAATTCCCCCTCCAAGCCTGTTTGCCAGCCAGCGTGGCTGGCAGCCTCGCAGTTCACTTTGATTTGTGAATGTGAATTTTATCAAACATCAATATTCTCTTTTGAATCATATCCAAATGGGCATTTTATAGTGCTGCAGGCAAGAAACAAGCTCTCTGCTCAATATTGTGTCTTTCTGAGTGTTGCCAGACCAACTCTAATTCTTTAAGATGAAAATTAGACCCGTGCTTTTCTTCTTTTGTCCATGACAAGACAATGTGCGACTAGTTGCCTTTACTGTACATTTATATAGATATTGGTGGTTAAGTGTCTTTCATTTGTGTCTTGAGAGCAGTTCACAATAGGGTAAGGTGCTCCATGCTGACTGAGGGAGACTTGTGTTGCACAATAATTCTGTCAGCCTAATCCATGGCAGAAAAATTGCACCCATTTTTCATTTAGGTTTAAACAACTGCTGCGATTTGTCGTACGGTGACAAAAGATACCAGTTCGTCAGGTTCTAGGGTGCTTTGGCTAAGTGGTCGTCAGTGCCCCATCTTTCTTTACTTCCTCTTTCTTTGAATTATCCTTTTCTCCAGCCAGTCTTGCTCTTTCCATTATAGTTTTTCTCCTTACGCTCACATTCCTTGTCTCTATTTTCCTGGCTGTTCTTCTTCATAGCCATTCCTTTGCATGCTCCCTGCTCTGTCTTATTTCTCTTCCTCCATCTGATTAGCCTTTGGAACCAATCAGTATCCATCCATTATCACTCTGGGGTAGTTTCACTGTCTGTAGTCCAACTTGTCTCTGAGGAGAAACACTCAGTTACTCTGCTTCCCAGGTCCCTGGGCCTAGATTGCTTGTATAGTAGAGTCCACTGCCCCTAGCTTTTTCTTTCTGTGTCCTGCTTCCAGGTCCTTCCATCCTGTTTCTTCCACTCACTTATTTTCTTCTTTCTGCTCTCTATTCCCTCTCCTCTTCCTCTCTTTATGGGAGATTTAAGTTTCATTAGTTTACCGTAGAGATCAGTTGACTTTTCCTTCCTCCTTATCATCACTCAGTATGGCAGAGTTACAGAGCTCTCTCTGTCTCTCCCCACAGTCCTTAACAACATACACTTGTAGCTCTATGAGACCCCACTATTTATGCTGTATGCTATGTGCGCTTCCCAGTCATTTTAATTGGGTAGTGGGGGTCGCACACCTGCACCTCTCAGCTTGATTGACATGCAGCAGAGGGGACTAGTCATATCCTGGGTGCAGAGGCAGTGTGTCCTGGCCACTTTTTAATCATGTTCTGCAGGCTGGGACTGATAAGAGATGTAAGGGTGATTATGGTTCAAGGAGGATGTCCTTGCGCAGCAGCCTTGGGATTATGGCTCTTCCCTGTGTTCTGACTAGGAGAATGAGTACATCAGTATTCAGATGGTCGCCTCCTCAGGGGTTACAGAGTTACTGGAGAGATTTGGAATTTAGAAGAGAGACTCGAAACTCGAATCGAACGCCCTAGGATTGTGTGTAATCTGTGAACTCATTCCATTCTGATGAGCACAGCAGCTGACAGTATGGGTGTTAATGGCATTTTAGATATGATGAGCTCGGATGGCCCCCAAACTCTGGTCTCACTTCATTTTCAATATGTGAATGGCACAGATATGATCCGCGGCGATGCTCCAGTGTAAAAGGTGTGAAGAGAAGTCACTGTACTATATGCCTTTCTGTGATAGTTGCCAGACTATCAGATTTCTAGAAAATATACTATTTAATAGAGTGAGATCAAAAAGGCCCAAAAATAGCACAGCCATTTTTGCATGTCAGGCCATGCACAAATTTAGAGGCAGAACTGGAGAGAGCTTTGAAAATGACCTTGCACTCATAGAATACCCACAAACTTATGTTTTGAAAATAATACATCTTGCACCGGTCATGTAACAACTTCAGAAAATTTAACTCAAGTAGAAAACTTCATTTGTCATTTGTAGAAAGACAGGGAATGTTACAGTGAAAGTCCTTGGCATTAAGGTGTTAATTTTTCCATGCTCTGACACACTGTGCCATAGTGATACATCGGCTGAGATCATCTCATGTCTTCTGTTTGCAGTTGCGCATGAACACACTGCAAACGCTACAGATGACAGTCAGGTAATCACAGACTTGCACAAGTGTTCTGCGAAGCTCGTGACGGCAAAGAAATAGATAGTGGTCTGTATGTGTGCTCAACGTTGAGAGATGAACAAAACAAACCGTTCTCCTGCCACTGTGAATCTGATTAAACAGTCTGATCATATGCTTGGAATACAAATGAAAATAAGCTACGTGTGTCTGACAGAAAGCTGGCACCGACACTGGCAGTGTAAACTTTCGCTTTGCTGTGTCTTGCAAGGCGTTTTTTTCTTAGCCTCTGTTTGTGGAAGAGGAGGCAAAGAGGCAGGGGCGAAAATTTAAGAGAAAGAGCACTTAATGGTTGAAATTACTGATTCACTTGGCTAAAGGGCTAGTAAATAAGGAGCAGCCAGCCACACTTAGCTTAATGGTGCCTAATGGCTGACAGACCCATTTATTTATGAGTGTAAGGTTCTCTCCATCTATGTTTCTATAAATATGCTACCATGGAAGTTATATTGCCTTTGTAGATTGCACTAGATTTAATTACTTTGCATGCATTTCCTATTTGATGTGCATTTCATGTAGTGAGTAGTGACGTTAAACTGAGTCTAAAGTGTAAATGTATTTATGTTTAATTTAGTAGCAGCCGTTGTCAGCAGTTGTGTGTCTGACTGATGTATGTGCTTGAAAATTGGATGCTGCTGAAATTGCTTGTGTTTTCTAAGTTAATAACAGGAAGAGGCAGTTTCTTTCAGCTGCTGTAATGGCCATCTATCCTCTGTGGTCAGTCAGTCCATAACAAGGCAAAGAGAATTGGAGTCAAGGCTGGAATTCAGCACCCACAACCTATCAAATGTGGACGATTTTCGATTTTTGCCCTTGGCCTCTGATTATTTCTGACTCTTAAATCAAGATACAAGTCTATGTGTAATTACATTAATACATTCAGAGATACACTTGAAAATACTCCACAGCCGTACAACTGAAAGAACCACATCCATGAATGCACATCCAGTCGAAAGATTTTTTCTTTGTATTTTTAATTCAGCCTTTCTGTGCTACCTGTCAGGATCGACTCAGCCCTGTATTTCATACATGTCTCTAATAAGCAAAGATGCAGTGTGAGATGAAAAGGTGCAGAACAGATTGCTTATAATTACCTGTATGCTCGTGCTGATCACAGCATGTGACCTGCGAGGGGAGGAGACTTGAAAATAGGAGTCTTGCTGCCTGATGCTTCTCATTTTATCCCCCAGTATGCATGCCCAGTCCACACGTTCAGCCCACACACCTATGCTCACACACGTGCATATTCACTGCACAAGAACCATCATTATAAAAGAACTAATTAAGAATCTTTTCTCACCTTTTCAGTCATGATGTTCATGAATGCATTAATGTGTTTTTCTCTCACCTACACTCAGTCATCACTGTTACATTAAAAATATTATAGTATTAAAAAATAGGGATTTCATGCTACATACTCTGTAGTTTAATAGCTATTTGGGCTCTAATTCAGTTCGAAGTAATTTTCCAGAATTTCTTAAGGACAACCTTGCAGTAAAAAATGTGTCTCACTTGACGTATGTTGCAGTATTTATGCAGTCAGTGCCTTAAAACGTATATTTATTAAGCTTTACAGTGACACCTGAAGTTGATATAGGATCAATTTTAATATAGGCTCAAATTTAGATGATTATACTAAATTCTTTTTGTACTTTATGTCAGTAACTCACTCACGGCCAACAGAAACTGAAACTTGACTTTGTGTTGTATATGCATGCACAGTATTAATAAAATAATCTGGGAACTTGTGCTGGAGTTAATATGCATAATGTGTGTTGGATGTTTGAGGAATGAATGAACTAGTAGCTCCAATGCTTTGATAAGCACTTTAATTAAGTCCAACTGATTCAAAATGTTGTACGGATGTCGATTTGTGGTGACACCCCTTTTATTTTACGGCTCCAGCCATTGGCGCTTGGATTTTTTAAGGGGCTGACTCAGCTGTGGGTGACCAAGAGCCCAGAAAGAAAGACACTGAAAAGAGAGAGTGAACAGGTTGAGGTGACTTTCAGCATGAAGGAAGCAGATACAGACATCTCAAGTTCAATTCGCTTACAAGTTTTGTTTTTAGCTGCTAGCTGTTAGCTGTTAAAGCTGAACAATTAAGTTGTTTATGGCACAATCTTAATTCTGGCCTTAATCTCATTTTAATTGACAGCAACTTCTCTGCGACTGGAATAACGCGGAGAAAACAAATGCATCAAATTTCAGCAGTGAAAGAAAAAAACAAATGTGTCATTTTTTAACAGAATTGTTAAGAACAACAAGTGCTGAAAGGGACTGAGTCAGAAATGTAAAAAGTGCAACATTTGAAGCTTGAACTATTAAATCATATTGGCCTCGCAGCTTGTTTTTATCAGTAATGACTTTATCAACAGTCTGAGTCTACAGACGGAGGATCCTTGAGGATCACACAGGACTGAGGCAGCTTTTAAATAATGGATGGAGTTTGGAGGTGGAAAGCATAGTTTGCTAATGGATCAAACATTATAAAAAGCAGAATCTCTTCATAACTGGATTTGGTCTCTATCTTTGGGCAAGGTACATCAGGCTTCAAGTAAGCTTTTTTTGATTAGTTTTGTATTTTATAATTTTTTAAAATACATATCAAGCTTTTTTGTAGTGTTGCCTGTTGTTCTTTTTTTTTAAAAGCTTTTTATGCAGTTATCTTTATACTATATGTCTGAAAAAATATTACCTGTTCTGTCTGCTAATAGAAAGTGTGGACATTTTCCTCTAAACACAGTCTTCTGATAAGTCATGGGGTATAATCACAACCTCCATTCTGAGGGGAGAAAAACTGTGATTCTGACTTTTGAAAACTGAGCAGTCCAGTCATCTCACATGTCAAAAAATGAACTGCTAACAAAGGACAGACAGTACTGGCCAGCGTGAAATGCCAGGCTTGGACAGCAGTCAGGCCGCTGGACTGCAACAAAGAGGAGAAGAAACAGGGAGACATGTTGGTGCCGAGCTGCACTGCTGAGGAAAGCCTGTTCCCTTTACCAACACAAAAGCCCCAGTAGCTTATGTTCTCGCACTGATGCCTGGTTGTTGTGACGGCTTAGACAAAAATCTAACCCCAGTTAGAACCTGCCAACAACTGAGCAAAGGTATCATCCATGACAATAACTGTGTGCTTCACTGTCAGAGGTGTAATTACATATCTTCGCTGGTAGTTTTTTGCTTTACAACATCTGTATGAAGTCGTGTATTGTATGCCAGGTTATTCCTCCCATCTCATGTCCACTCCTGTGGGTTTACTCTCTTGTCTTATACAAATCCCGATGCTGCAACATAGCAATTCTCATATCTCTTCGGAAACCCAGAGGACCATTTCCCTTTTCTCGATAATCATATTACCTTGTATACAAGATAAGTACTCAGTAATATTAGGCTTTCACTTGTTGGTTGGAGTCTAATGCAGAAGTCAATATTGACATTGCAAAGAATAAAGACATCCTGTAATCATGATGTGCTTTACATTAATAATGTCTGCTTTATGGCATTGATTAATTTTAATGAAAACAACACTTAAAACTGAGGTGTAAACACTCTTTAGGTTGTTGTAATAATTGAAAGCACGTTAATTATAAATATAAGGGCTCAGATGGTCCATAAAATCTCAGCACAGACAAACAATATTTAAATTAAGCTTATTAATATTAAGAGAAGAGTTTGTAATGTATAAGTGGCAAATTACCTGCTATATATCACCTAATAGCGCTGCCTCATTAAGAGTTAACACTGTGATAAATTAGTAAAAGAACATCAACAGTTTGACAAAAGCTTCACATATTTTCCTGTGCCAAATGCCGCTGGAAATTTCAAAGCTGCAGACTGATGACTGATTTCTAGGTTAGTCTAAGCCATACGCAGAACTTGAAAGGGAGTGTGGAGGAGAGAAAGAAAGTCTTAGAAAAATTCAGGCAAATTATTAGACGAAGACATAACATCCTTATCTGAGTACACAGTTGGCAGCAGTTGTACTAAAAGTTTTTTATTTAAATTCCTAAGTTGAAGATAGGTGGTTGTGAAGAGTTGACAGATACAGTTTCAGGCCGAATCTTCCCCCAAACACCTAATTTCACTAAAGAACTTTCACAAATCTACTTAATGTTCACTGCCCTTCACATCTTATTGACCCCACAGTACCTAATTTCTATTGTCAACACATGACTGTCCTAAGACCCAGAAACAGGACTTCAAGCCTTATCATATATACACTGCTTGAAGTACTGAACAAATTTAAGTAGGAGGCCCTTTATGAGGGTGCCTGAACTGGCAGGAGTGAAAGAATTGTTAAGTTGTCTCTTCAGACTTTATACTTTAGACATTTTTCACTTTCCAGTATATAAGTAGCATCACAGTCATACATAACCACTGCACAGGGATGCAGAATTTTACACAATTTTCACACACTATCGGTTTGTTTGAGTCCTGTCCTAAGTTTGATTTTCTCTGCTCTGCTTGGTGATGTGTTTATATACAGCTTTCACCATCAGAGCAAAGTTCTTCACCACTTCTGCCTGGAAACAATGTTGCACCTATGCTGAGGTGGGAAAACTGAAAGGAATACACAGCTGGAAGTTATGAAAGTGACTGAAGGGAGCACAACTTCGTCCAAACTAGTTAAATTACACTGCACTACACAGCACTGAGACGTTTTATCTATTTAGTTTGTCTTGCAAAAATGCAAAAATGCCATTTCTTTTCACACCAATCTGCCTGTCCTGATGTTTACTGACATAAAACAGCTGAAAATCTCACTATTTTTCAGTAAATCCCCTCCAAATGTGTTATAAAGTGCCATCCTGAAAGCACCTTCACTTTCAGTTTTTCTATTTTGTTTCCCTATAAAATTAGACCAACATAATCTCTTCTCCTCCCTAACTTCCTTCCCACTCTCTCTTCATTTTGCCTCCTCAATGAGTCATTTGTTAAAAGTGGGCAGATGCAGGGCGGCGAGAGCAGAATTACATTTTGTTTCTGCTTGATTATATTAGTGTTAAAGAGATGTGGCTCCTTGCTCTTGCTAATGAACAAGTTATATCAGTCCCTTTATTTCACAGCTTGGCCATGCTACATTCACATCTGCTTTTAGCAATAATCACGTTTGATACCTGCCTCGTGTACAAGCTACCAGGCTGTGTCTATTACTGTGGTATCTTTATCACCCACACACACAACACCTGCTTCTCCCTTCCAGAAATGCAGTTGCTGCTACATTTTTTTAATTTCAGCCCCCTGCTAGTGCAGCTTAGCTCCTTCATTGAAACACCAGCATTAAGTTTCACCATCTGAAACACCTGTGGTAGATAGACACTGCCTCAAGGAAGCCTGGGTAACAGAGGAGAAACCCAGGCAGCTGAAAGGGGAAATAGACACACAGAAGAGAGTGGCAGATTGGAGGCTGAAGGGTATGTGTGTGTGCGTGTGTGTGAGACAGACAAAGAAACATGTAAAGAAATGCTCTATAGTGGGCTCAGAGTAGCTGCTAGGTCTAGTTTCATTAGACTTAGCAGGTTTCCTCAGATCTTCTCGTTTCCCCTATTACCATCTTAATTAGCCTAATGAGTTGAGCTGGGAGGGGGAAAAAAAGTGTTGAAAGCTGACAAGTTTGTTGCAGGCAATTATTGTACTGTCCTTCCTGTACCGGCCTTATCTGCTGAAGGGCGGAGATTGCGATCTGTGGATTGGCAGTCTCTTGGAAACCTGGTGTGTGCTGTGGACTCTGCTATCGATTAGAGAAGCAGATGAAGAAGAGGAGGAGGAGGAGGAGGCTGCAGACAGAGATTAGTGAACCCTGATGTTTTGGTTTTTTTCCTTGTGGGATGCTCGCAGCCACTGTTGTTGTTGTTGTGTTTACTATACATGCCAATTTCTTATATGCAAGCAGTCGACTGGATGTATTAAAGGCCACATCACTCTTAGCCTGTCTGACAGCATAACATCTCATTCATCCTCCTTGCCCATGTTGTGCTTGGCAGACTTTTGAATTCATGTATTTTTCCTTTTTAAATGCCTCCATTATGTGGCCTGTGTTAGCAGTCATGCTGTTCTGTATTTTTTTCTTCAAAATACCATGGTTACATCAAAGGCAAAAACTATACTGCTGCACGCCACCGAAGCTTCAGCTCGTTGTTCTTGTTGTTATTTTTCAGTTTTAATTGATGCGTGGCGGTTGATTTAATGCCGGTGCTGGCACATGCATTGCACTTACATTTACTCAGTTTCTTTTTTACACCCACTGCCTGTCCCTAAGGCTTCAACCAAACTCCACATGATTTTTTTATTGTGTTATTTCATACAATTTAAATCGACAATTACATTCATAGAATGAGCTCCATCTCATATCAGAAAAATAACAAAAAATAAACTAAATAATTGGTTGTCATGATAACTTTGTTTAATATAAGTTTGAAGCCCAAAGGTTTTTTTGCCTAACAGAGGCACTGAATATACACAGCAGAGATTCATTAGATACTGACTAGCATGAAATGTTATTCCAATGCAGCTATTTGCATGCTGTATATTTTCCACAGTTCAGCTAATTAGACAGATAGCCAGTGCCAACACGTTCACACATGCCAATGGCAAGTAAATCATACCATTAAACGATCAAACTTTGTATTCCACTTCCCCGATGCTGGAGGATAAAAATCAAAGAAAACTTAAGTTCTATCACTTGTCTGCCTTTAAAATTAAATTGCTCTTCTTAATCTCCCCAAAGTTTATAAGCAAAGAACACAAACTTGGACAGTGGTCCATTATCCAGATTACTTTTAGTCTTGTGGTAGCATGTGTGCTGCAGCCACATATATCTGAATCTCTCAAGTAGAGGTTGCACTTAAGAGAAACAAATGTGGACAACAAAAGAAAAGTAATATTGATGTTTTTAAAGGTGAATGCTAATAACATATTTTTTTTTGCCTTTACTGCACTTAGTTTGTTTATAATAACTTTTTTCCTGTATAAATTCTTAAGTGTATTGTGATGCAGATATGAAATATTCAGCAAAAAATGGCATTCCTTAATTTTCTAAATGTTTGTTAAAAACATGAACAAAAAAGACTTAAGTCAACTGCAAGGCAATGCGGCGGCGCACACATGGTAGTGTGCCATTTTATCATGACCGCAGACGGCAGCTGCAAGCATGTTTTGATTGAATGTCTAGGTAATTAACTTAGCATGAAAAATGTCAGTGTAATCTTATAATCAAGATGAATTAAGATGCATCTATAATTGCTTTTGCTATCTCATTATGTTCCTATAGTTTCTTAGAGACCCCCAGCTCTGTGTTCCATTACAAGAGCTCGATTGCATTAAGTTACTTAAGTTATCCATATGAGGGATGCATTGATACAATACCTCGGTTGATGTCCTCGCCCATGCTAACCTTATTAAGCAGATTGATTATTGGGTCAGTTTTCTCAGACTACAGTTAATAGAATTACACATTAGCAAAGATCCAGGTACCGTATGAGGCTTTGTAAAGCTTCTGAACACAAACACTTCAAAACACTCATGATTCATGCAGGCTGGAGAGAAAAAGAAAAACAATTGTCTAGTTTAATGAACACAAAAACAACACCATCAAAACAGAATTTGAATCTGTAAGCTAATTAAAACACACACTTATAAAATAAATACAAACACATTGTTCTGAATGTTCGAACACTTAGCAGTTAGTCGGTTGCTCTTGACCTACATTAAATATTAAACAGTGGTTGTAGCTACAGAGCCTGGCTACATAAATGTGAAGATTTTTGTTGTGTTTTTAATCGGTGGTACTTTTATTGACAGCTTGAATAAGTTTATATCTTGGTTTTCAGCTCTCCTAGCAACATTAAACAGTTACACTAATGTATAGTGTTAAAGAGTATCCATGGCAACAGACATAATCGGTTTCCTTAGGGAAATAATTGATCTGGGGCTTAAGATTATCTATCTCACTCTCTCTTTGTCCTGGAAAGATGACCCCTTTTTAGATTTAAGACATTCTGAGTTTTCTCTTTTAATTCTAAGATTGATGTTTTCTTGTAATGCAATAAAATTTGCATTTAAGTCGAATCTATCAAATGTGATATAAGATTGATACTGTCATCTGTTGCCTGAAGACTTTTAACACTCTGCCTCGAATGCTTGTAAAAGGGGTGAGGCCTCTATTTTTCATTGCTGGCTTTTCATCACAGTACAGGGGGTTTATTAGTAATGCCATAATGAATCACTTTTGAGTGTGATTGCCTGTGGGCCTTCTGGGAAAGGTAGTGTGTTGTTAAGAGGGCATCTGGCCGATTGTGATGAAACAGAAAGCACACTTAATGAAGCCAGAGTGTATTATGGGTCAGGTGAACTGGACAATTGCTCTCCAGAGACACAGACCCTTCACCCATTGACATTTAGGATTGAGTCTATGGTTGCATGCACAAAAATATAGAAATTCACAATTCTAATGCACATGTTCACATACTTGCTTTACCACAAACACTGCAAAATATAAATCTTAGTAAGGTTTTTGTCTGTTTTTTTTAGTCAAAATATCATATTACACTGAATATAAAGCCCAACACCCACCAAGTAAACACTTACCATTTTCACAAGTATTTAGAGATTTGTGTTTAGATAGCACTTTTTATTAAATAAGATCTTATTTTATTTGCAGGTTTATTACTTATTACAAGCAAAAAAAGACCTTGTACATTTATTAATTACTGTTTAAGTGGCATTTTTTCCCAGTGCAGTTAGACACATGACCTTTTCTGCCCACATTACACTATTATAGATTCAGTGTTCAGTATATATGATAAATACATCACACATCTTGATATAATAATTAAAAGAGGTAATGATGAGGTTGTCTTTATGAACTATGACTCTTTATCTAATCACTACTTTATCTTGCACAGGTACTGAGGCGAGTGTACACTCAGCATCTTTTCTCTGCTTCTTTTCGCTGACATCTCATTATAAGCGTGTCAGGTCCGCACAATGTGGAGATGATTACACTGCAGAGATGCTATGGTTTACCATGATTGGAGAAAAAGAGAGAGAAGCTTCTGGCTGACTTCTGCTCTCGTGGTGAGCAGTGATACGACTATGGGGTTAATTGTGGTGACAGTGCAAGAAGAATCACAAGGTTTGTAAAACTCTGAAAGTAGCAGTTGTAAAATGTAGTTTTGTATCAGTAAAACCTTATCAGCCATAACTAAGGACCCGGTTTTTGTAGTTAGACATGAACACCTGCAAGATCAGAAAACACAATGAAACATAGCAAATTAAATATCTAGTGCATGTTTAAAATCAATATTCGGTCCTTTATAGTGGAGTTCTATGTGCCATATTATTCTTCTTTCGTCACCTTGTTGAAGTATGCCCCCTTTATGGTACAATAGCTGAATACTGACACACCTCAGAGGGATCAGTGCTTCTTTCAAAGGCCTCCGGTGGTTCTGGCCTTTAACATACCGGTGAAAGCACAGCCAGACCTTCTACTCCAGATATCCTGAAAATACCCAGCAGCGAGATAAAAATTCCTTTGATTCTCTTGGCCAGTGGATGACATTGATCAGTTGAGAGCCAACTTTGATCTACTAAGCCCCTGCATTGAACCTGCCAGCACCTCAAACAATCCAGCTCACCCTTTTTCATTGTGAGCTGTTCACTGACCATTACTTAATAAGCATCTGTTTGCTATTTGGTGCAGCAGTCACTCTAAAGATGAGTGTAGTGACCTGGGTAGCAGAATTCTAACATTTTATCGTTCAACAGCCTCCCATGCAAGATCTTTTTTTCATTGTAATGTCTAACTGAGGATGTACTTCATGTGTCTAAGTGCAAAATGTGGTCAAACTTCAAAACTGTCAAAGTGCATATTTGACTTATATTCTGACAGAGACTGATTTGAGTGCTTGGCAGCTGATTTGATAAACAGCCTCTACTTAAAATGTGATCATGATTAAATCCCAACCCCTCAGATCTCTAACGATGTCTGTGTAAAGTCATATATCATGATCAGTCATAAGAAGAACTGCAACTCCTCTTGCTCTCTGTTACTCTCTAACTGATTTAAAGTGGTATTACAGAGAAGTTGTTATAGCCAAGATGTCCTTCATTCACTAATAAAGTGTTTTAAAAAATAGAATTATGTTAGCATCCACTTGTTACCTTCATATAACAATATCTTATTCATAAGCAAACACTAGCAGAGATAAACTTGTAAGGCTTTAAATCAGCTGTTATATCTTCCAAAGATCCAGCACACCAGAATTTATTTTTTCAGTCCAATCTCGTGATCTGACTTTATAATGTAGTTAATTCTGTAGCCTAACTGAAGCTGGATTTTTAAGGTCTACGATATGATGCTGACTTTCGAGAATTTAATGTGAAATACCCGCTTGTATTAATGTTTATGCATGCATTTTTTATAATAAAATTTTATAGTTTAATAAACTTGTTAGTGCTTTCAAAGGACAAGTCCTGTATACATGTACAATATACACCAGTACAGTGTCTGTAGTACGCTGCAATAAGCTAATAATGGCCAATATCATCTAGGCCAGCTGATTTATCAGCCATGCTGTTCTATACACTGTATATTTATACTGTATATGGTAAAATTTTGACAGGGGTGTTATGATGTTACCTCTCTCTTGCTGCTGTACTGTAAAGCCCCAGACGGTACTTCAGATGTAGCTGGCTTAGCTACATTTATCTGCTGATGAATGTGCCGCTTCTAAGAGCTCAGGCTTTAAGTCTTAGTGTTTATGTTTTTATAGCTTTCTTCCCACTGGTGTTTCTTAAAGCTGCTCGTTGCTCTTTTACTCTTCTGGAGGCTCCCAGCCAAACACAACAGAATAACTTTAATTAGCTAGAGTCTCTGCATACAAAGATAATTGTGAATAATGCAGTTGCTGTACCCAAGGGTGAATGAACACAGCGTTTGGCTCATGCCCTGGCTTCCACATGGGGCGTTTAAGACCGCTTTTTTTTTTCTCAAGTGAAGGTTAAGTGTTATAAGGATGCTGCACAGAGGTGAGAGAAGGCTGCCTGATCATATTGACCCGATGATTCATCTTCTCTTGCCCCGATGTTTCGTGAATTGGGTTTGGCTGCACTGTAGCTTTGTTGAAAATGGGTGGACAAGGTGACCTGTGCTGTAGATCAAACTGCTGAACAACTGCTTGGGGACAGGGTCCTGCCCGCCTGACTGGACATCATTTTTCTCCATTTAGCCCCATCTCACACCTGTAATAGGGTGGTCGTCCACATGAATGCTCACAGCTCCACTGGGATAGAGCCATGTTTTCGCTCACATTGCTCTGTCATTAACAACAGGAGTCAACAGATTTACACATCTTCTCTGCTGGCCTGAGAGGACATCGGCTGTCACTTAGATTTTACAGAGGGAATTGCTTGTTTTAGGGGGCATCAAGGGTAGAGCTGAGAAATTTAGTTTGATATTTAAATGCTTCAGAAGATCAGTGCTATTACTGTTTATCAGGTTTTGAATACATTACTCGAACAACTGAACTGGTGAACTGTTGCACTGCTTAAGCTGGCATTCTAGAGAGATCGTCCTCAGGTGTTTGTGTTTCTCGATTACATTGATATTTCCTTTGCTGTGTCCCTCCTAAAGCTCTTTCTCCAAGAACCAGATCCCACACCAACAAAGCAACGCAACTGACAATAAACTTAAATGTGAAACTGTAAATGTCATAATTTATGATAACTATAGATGTGTAATTATAAGTAGTAGATAAACAAACAAGACAGTTTTTTACTGAAAAATATGCCATTTTTTTCTAATGTTCACTCTTACTGTAGGTCATGAACATGAATCATGCCTTTCTTATTACATTTTTTTATGTCAGTAAGCAGGATCAGCAAGTGAAGGGAAACCTTCCAACATATATGTGCATAAAAATGTATAATTGCCAGTTTAATTAAGTGTAATGTTTCGGGCCTCATGTCTTCCTTTGTCTGTTTTTTTCTACAAAGAAAACTTACATTTCCAACGTAAGCCTTCCAATTAGAGTTCCAATGTTTTTATAAAGAGTGGCCATCCTTAGGGCTGCAGCTATCAGTTATTTCGTTAATCTACCGATGTGTTCTACCAGTTGTTCCACTGATTAACCTTTCAACATCCACCTTTTTGGGCCCATTGGAATTTGCTAAATGGATAATGGATAAACTATGAAAAAGCTATTTGGCCACAAAGACATATGCATTAGTTAATTCGTTAGTGGATAATCAAAATTCAAGCATGTCCAAGAAAAAAGGCAAAAATTTAAACACTTAAATCTGAATAATTTGTGCTTAGTTAATAGTTTAATCCATATCACATGAACCAGTGGATGTAATGTGATACAGGTTATTCAAGTAGTTTAATAAGAAATGTTTAACCTTTATTAAAAAGTTATAGTTAATATACAAAAGACAAAACCAGATGGGTCTCCATTAAGTGCATTGAGGGCTTTTTTCTTTGTAGTAAAGAAAACAATTTTTGAAATCATTCTTTGGAGAAATATTAAAGGTTTGAGTTTAATAAATTATTTGAGCATGACAGGATCTTTTTTTGCAGCAGCCCACAATAATGAGTACTGCCACCCAAAATTTACATACACACACATACTCGCATGCACACACACACAGTTAATGACTACAATGAGAAGTGAATCATACCAGTTAATGTGTGGGTGAGCAACATTAGGTTGTCCAAGTTCAAGAGCTGCAGGGCTCTTTAACATGCCATTGAAGACCATTTTCGCAATTGTGTTTGGAACCACTAATTAAAAAGATAAATGTGGGGTTCTGACCATGGACGCATTAATGAAATCTCACTATGGACCATGTGACCTGCGTGGACTCGCAACCAAACTGTATTTTTATTTTTGCCTGCTAAATTTGAGTGTGATCAGCATCATTAAGTCATGAAAGCATTTTTGATTTAATCAACTAGACTCCAAATTAGAGGAAAATGAGCTGAAAACAGCTGAAAATAAAGGAAAAAAATAAATAAAGGAAAATTTTCCTTTATTTTATGGCATTTTCCTCCACCAGAGGGTGAAATCTGCTGTTAAAGAAAAACAGTCCAACTGCATTTTTGTCCAATAGTCTCATTGATTACATCTTGTGTAATTAATTCTTAAAGTAACTATGAAAAATGACCCTGCTGCACTTTCATTTACTTACACCTGCATAGCATACAGAACTTATTGCACTGAACTTTTAACATTAATTTATCATTTTATGGTTTACAAATAAAAATATATATCATATAAACAGGATAAAAACTTTGTTAAAGGTTTTTTATGCCTGAATTAATATAACTACCTGGCAGTTTCTATAGCTAGCAAGATAGCCTGTTAAACCAGAACTTGCTAACCACTTTATTGGTCCAATATAAGCACTCAACTGTGTGTGTGAAAGTAATTATGTGAATGGATTTTTCTTTTTTCCAAAATAACAGGTTAAGTTCCCTACCAGGAGTGGTAAGTGGCTGCTTAGAGAATAAGTGTGAATCACCTCAGTTGCTTCCTTAATGACGGGTCACAAAGGATGTCCTTGTTGAGAGAGCTCCTTTAATAAAACATTTAACTGAAGGTCAGAGACTTTTGTGAACCATGTGAGATTAACAGTAGATGATACAATTTTCTTTGTCTGAAGGGTGATAATCTTTTTTTTTTTTTTGCAGTTCAGCCAGCTTGAAGAAAAAAAAATTAGGTTAATGTTTTGCTAACCTGTAATCCTCAAAAAAAATACTCTAAGGATGCTTTACCTGACTGAAGGGTTTTGCTTGGCACTTGTGACCCTGATGTGAAAACCATAACATTTTTCTTTATTTCCACACAACAATACAAGCAAAACGTAGACCAGCACATCCGTGTGTGTGTGTGTGTGTGTGTGTGTGTGTGTGTGTGTGTGTGTGTCTATGTATCAGACACAAAGAGCCTTGTCATTAGGTCTTGATGCTAGGGGAGTCCAAGGCATGTGCCTGGCCATGGGGGAGTATTGATCCAATTGGCAATGTGCTCCACTGAAACACGCTGTGCATGCTCTCCTGGAAAAATTATAGAAAAATGACTTCTGTTTTGCAGCGTCTGCATGTCAGGGTTTGGGGGGCTGGGGGTGGAGGTGAAGTGGGGGTGGTAACAGATCTGTGTACAGTCTCATTTGTACGCCGTCTACTACTTAAGAAGACAAAGATAAAACCAGAGACAGCATAAGTGCAGAGAAAAATACCACATCGCCACTGTCCTCTACTTGAGTGACGTCTCTAAGTGATTGCGATCCTTGCTCCATCAAAAGGATCAAAGGGAGTTGGAGTTGCTTTGCCATTCAAGTCAAACAGACTGACTGTGGTACATACTTGGCCTGATGTGTTGGCTGATGATAATTGAAATGGCTCCTCTCTTCACTTCAAGCTAGAGCCTGTTCTTTGTTTTTTTCCCATCTATATTACCCCCTCTGTGCTCCCTGCAGCTATTCCCCTCCCTCCGTCACTCCCTCCACTGCAACCTCCTCCCTCTCCCCGCCCTTCTCCTTGCCCCCTCCTCCCCGCCCTTTCTCCCCAAATGAGTTGCTCTTCATTCACCACTTCTTCTCTCCTATCGTTTTCCGGTTTTTGGCTCCTGTCTCGGAGCAGAATGTCAATGGTGTTTGGAGAACTGTGTTTAGGATTCACACAGTGTGTCTGGCGTAAGCTCATAAGAGTAATTAGATGTTCTCTCACTGTTGTTCTTCCCTTAAAATGGTGGCTATCGTTTTTTTTTCTCTCTCTTCTCCTCCCCTATCATTTGACATTCTGACGTCGGCCTGGGAGAAACAAAAGGAGAGAGGCAGAGAGAAAGAGAGGATTACAGAAAAGGGAGAAACACAGAGAGAGGGCAAAGGAAAAGACCTCTAAAGGGAGCAAATCATAGATTTTGGCTTGAAGAAAAGAAACCTGATAGCTTTGATATATAGTCAACATACATTTTTTTTGAGGACTTATGGTAGATAATGAAGTGACCCACTGGTGTATACAAAAATAGCTTTGGAAAAAGACGCAGTATGAAGGAGCAGAACATGTCAGAGTTGTGTATATGAATGACAATGTGCACATTTAAAGTGGCTGCCCGTCTTTGCAACCAATATCTGAACCTTTCTCATAGAGCACATACATATGCATGTTCATACAAATACGACAAATCCTTTATTCAACGATCAAATATAGTCTGATGTGTGTGTCATGTCCTTGTCAGTGTCTTTTCTCATCAACAAGACTTTATGCCGACTTCAAGCTTTTCCACACAAGAGGAATTCTAATCCTTAAGTGTTGCTGGATCACGTTTAGCAAACAGACAACCAAAGCACAGCTTATAGCTCAAGGGGCTCAGAGTAAATTTGAAATCTGTCTGCCTTTTTCAGCTTTGATAATTTAAGCCTTGATAGAACAACTGCATTTAACTTAGCAAACATAAGTGATGGAAACAGAATGTTTATACTGCAGCAAGAATTATGAATTTGGAGGTAATCAAAGGTCAAAGGTAAATACTAAAAATGATGTTTTTTTATCTCTACCACTGCACAGAAAAAGATAATGATCACTGTGTAGAGTTTTATTTTAAGAACAGTTACCTTTAAGTCCATTTCAGAGCAAAATTCCCAACCAAGGTTCATAAGAACCTCTAAATTTAGCTGCAGCTCGTGACTTTCACTTAGCATTTCTGTAGCAAAATAACGACGCTATAACCACAGATAAACAAAAGGCAGGAGGACTCATCGAAAGATAGAAGAGTCAGGGATGTGATTTAAAAAAAACACAGTTTTACTTGTCAAGTAAGGTTAGGTACAGTTAGTCATTTAGACGAACAAAGGCAGACAGATCTGGTACAGAGAAGAAAAGGACGTGATCAGAAAAACTAGCAGAGATTAAAAATACCACAAACATTAATGCTGGAAAAAAAATGCTGCTTGAGTAAAGGTACGGAGATGGTCTGACAGTGAGAGAACAAACAGACAAATGCTTTATTTTATTTATCCTGGAGGTCAAATGGAACAAGTCAGGAAAAATGAGATATCAGAGGGTGAGGAAAGTTGGGTTCGCTCTAGCTAGGTTAGCTGTTGTTAGCAGTACTGGTTGAACGATGCATTGTGTTGCGTTTGTGCGTATGGGCACTGTAACAACATTGTGTGAAAGACTAGTTTAGAGAGACAAATAAAAAAAAAGTGCTGATAACCCCCCCCCCAATCTTACTGTATGAAAAGTGAGGTGTATAAACAAAAGTAGACTATATCAAATTAAAACTGGAAATGATGAATGAACAATGACAAAATGTAACCCTAGAAGCAGCGAGAGATGTATCAACCAGCTGCAGTTAATCGTCTTTCCTGTGGAGCTTTAATATTGAAACAGCAACAGGAAGTCTTGAGTTTGCATTTACAACACTTTAGCATTAAAAAAATCTATTTTTTATGCAGCATTTTTCAGCAGCACTATGTCCCTGAAGTGTGTCAGATTTTTTAATCAGCTCCTTTTTTTGGTTAACATTCAGCA
Organism: Acanthurus lineatus; assembly: GCA_029814665.1. Classification (NCBI taxonomy): domain Eukaryota; kingdom Metazoa; phylum Chordata; class Actinopteri; order Acanthuriformes; family Acanthuridae; genus Acanthurus; species Acanthurus lineatus. The sequence goes on along the minus strand of JAPZDV010000024.1, from coordinate 13,915,639 downwards.
CTAATGTAAACCCTGAAGCAAGAGAATAGAAGAAATTGTACTCATTGGCATTAATTATCATCAAACTTCAGTTTTTTCCCATCTTTGACTTGAAAGATGATGGTGCGTCTATGTGCTGTGCATTTGTGCCTAAAACTACTGCTGTCAAAATGTGGGCTCTGAAACTTTGTTTTTTCTTTATTAACAGATAACTGGAAGGTGAAGTTCACTGTGAATAGAGTCTGTGTCCTGTTAAAAAGGAGTCTGTATTTTATGAAATTGATGCTTTGTTGATGCCTCTGAAGGGATTCACTCTCCTACCTGTCAGTCATGTATTTCTGCTTGGAGGTGTGCTGGCCAGAAACTGTCAGACTGCATTTGTTTTATGTGTCTGTCTCCCTGGCTGGCTCTATACCATAGACAGGCTAGTTCATTGAATTTGGGCCGTCCTTCAATTGCTGGGAACACATCTCAATTATAACTGAAGTCTGTATTCTGTAGGGATTGCAAAGAGAAGGAAGGATACAAGACTTACCTTACTTTGACTCCAGGTGGGATTAAATTAAGGTCTTGTATTTTACTTGCTCAGGTCTGATAGTTCTAGTCAGATAACACGATGTACTGGACGAACAGGTCAGCATAACCTTGCGGTCACCAACAACAATGTAGCATCTGTGGACGCAAGTGCTCCCAATTTCCCACTTGACAAAAAAAAGCCTTTCTGTCCTTTGTTTGACTGTTGCCTGTTTGAATTGTTGAGCCAAACACTCAAATCTGCAGTCTTAAGCCCAAAACACATTACCAAACACCGCAGCACAGTTTACATCATTTGACGTCCCTTGAGCACACTGAAGCAAGACCGCTTGGGATGTAAAGCAATATATTTAGCATATTAAGTAAATTTAGAGCACTTCCCTGGATACAGGAGTTGTTTGTGAGCCATTTTCATGTGATTTCTTACCAGATGAGACAATCTTTACAGCTACTGTTCCCTTAGAAATGTCCTTTTTGAAATATAATCTTTAGAGTACCAGGACTGCGGGTCACAGAGATCCTAATACTTTTACTCCTCAAAAAAAAAGGTTTCTTCTGTTCCATTTTAACAGCTACAAGACCACAGACCAAGTTTTACTGTCTCTTGACAAGAGAAGAAATCGAATGTGTGCGACCTGGGATTAGCCAGCTGAGGGAGAAAGTATAAAAACACAGCAGCTTGTCCAAACCGGTGATCTGAGTCAGCACTGGAAGAGAGGACAGTGGTGTATTCTGCATTTCAGGAGTGATCGTGTTCATGCTGTTTTCAAAATGCCACACTTGGGTTCAGAACCATCACTTTATATTAGTTTAAGTTTGCTCCATTAAACAGACATTATCAGGAAAGTGCACTGTAGGTGTGAGTCTTATAACAGAGTTATTGTAAGAAAACAAATCAGAAGTGTTAGCTGTGAACTCGGTGGTATATAAGTGAAATTTAACTTGAACTGTTTTATATACTGGCGTTTCGGACTGACTGTCATGACTCATTTTTTTTGTTCATGACTAGAATGACATTTCAAACTAAAAAACTTCTGACTAAACAAACTTCAAACAAACTTCTGACTAAAAGCATCGTTACAAAGTATTTAATGGACAGAAAAACACATTTCTTTACAGTTTCTGCACACGTTATGACGTTTTTACTTCACCAAGGATTACTCATATAACGGTGAGGTTGATATACCAATTTCTTGGTGGGACTTTGTGTTCTTGAGACTGAAAAAGTGATGGATGATGAAATCCTTGGCTGACTGAATACAGAGCAGGCCACACCTGCCTTGCAGTCCTGTAATCCTGAGTAGAAACATGCTATTTCATATCATACTTGTCCTACCCTTCTTTTTAGGGAGACTAATAGGGATCTATGATAGTGATGGATGTGATGTAGGAAAATTTGGATTGTAATATCACTTAATCGTATAGCTGCATTGAAACTGAAAAAAGTTACTTTATTGTGTAGCTTTAATATTCTTTTCTAGCTACTTAGTAAATAGATTTAAAGTACAAAACTGTTTAATCTGATGCCTGAAACACTGTGTATTGTTCACAACAACTGTTTTTGGTTTCAAACGTGTGAGACTGAGGCAAACACATTAGACATATTCGTATGATTGTTCCAGTGTCTGTTTATCAACAACTGATTCATTGCAAGTATACAACATTAATCATAGGAACTGCTGTTAAACAATGCATCCTTAAAAAACACTTCCCTGAAATAAAGCAATGGAGCTGATTCTTTCAGCTAACAAGAATTTGTTTGAGTGTCGTGCTAAAATTAAATAAAAATGTGCATCACTTTAAAGACTTTTAAATGCATGTTTTTAGCTATGGTGTCATATGGTACACATGTTATTGATATAATACTTCTTGCACATGTCAAACAGTATAATTTGGTGAACTTTCTGCCCACCTTTTTGTTTTAAAACAGGATATTGAAGTTTTTTATTACCCTCTTTATCAAAGTACCATTTGCTTTTGAAAAAACAAACAGTTCATTAACTTTGAGTAGCCTGATAGCTCTGTGAGCAATCAGTTGGACTTGTTTGCCTCCACTTCGATCCAACAGAGAAGTTATTCTTCACCGCTCTCTCTAACCAGTCATCCCTTCTCCCATCCCTTCTCTCACTCCATCAATTGAACCTCACCCCACCAGCTTCCTCTACTCAGTGACTCAATTACAACAAGTTTCCCATGAAGTTCGATCATCCAGAAATCCCCATCTTTCACAACTGATAAACTGCACATATAAAAACTGTAAATAGAGGATTCTGCTCCACTTTCTCTGTAACGAAGCCTTAATTATTGCGGGGGAGGAAGATTGATCAAAAAGTAAAACAAAGAGAGTCTGATGTGGAGAGAAAAAGAGAGCTGAAATGAGATTCTATGGAGTTTTCACAGAGCCACTTCTATTCTCCCACCGTCAGCGTTGTCAATCGACATATCTCAGCAACTTGCTGCTGATGGGACTTGATGTGAATGTGGTGGGAGTGACGGCCCCCTCCCACAGAGAGTCAGAAGCAGCAGCAGCCACTGATTTGTCCTCATGCTGAAGCCACTAATGATTTATTTATTTGGAAATTACAGAGCCCTGGGAGAGCTGGGCACGATTGATAACGAAACTTGAGAGCGGGTGTGGGGAGAAAGGGGAGGTAGACTCTGAGATTTAACACTTCCCCCCACCTCAGTGCTTGTCTATGCATGCATGTGTATACTGTGTGTGCGCTTGAGGATGTAGCATACCCAGGGGGTGCATCAAAAGGCTAATTCTCATATTGACATCAGTGAAATTTTTTTTCCAACAGAATATTTTTCTGAAGCGAAATGTTGCATGGCTTTGTTTTCTGCCGCAGGCGGGAGTTTAGCAGCGGCACAAGACTCCTACTGTGAAAATATTGATGTTTGATCACAGGGTGTCATGCTCCAAACATGGAAAAGGATTATTTGCGCAAGAAAGGCAATTAATTCATTTTTTTTTCATGTTTGGCTCAAACTGAGATTGAAGTCTTTATGCTGAAGTTAGGCAATAGTGTATTTAAACATCTGCCAACTGTCTTTGTGTGAGGCAGAATGTGGCTGTGCAGCCTGCGGTGGCGTATTCTGTTGAGACTCATTATTACACAGACTCTTTACATACATAAAAAAAAGCAGACAAAAACATACAGCATAAATCCAAACCAAATGAAATTAGTTCCGATCAGCATGCAGCGACATGACACTCTCTGTTTATTCTATGGTAAGCCATTACAGCCTAGTATGTGTTAATATGAACAGAGGGAAAGGTTGATGATTAGCTCTCCCTCTCAGTCTGTGTTAATGGCTTCCAGTCAGAGAACCACCACCAGTGACTAACATGATTCATTTTAGCTCATTAACGTTAATTGAAGTAGCTCTTTTCTCCTTCCTCAACCTTACATAACCACTGTCGGGATCACGGGGGCTGTGGAGTGGGCATTAGATTTCAAAATCGCCCTGACATGATGGCTGGACTTAGTAACAGAGAGTTATGAGATGTTTCTTGCAAGAAAGTGTAGGCGATGTGGCACTGTGGACTCTGATTAGATGTGAATCAAGGGATGAATTTGTACAGTTGTGTTTATTGTCTGTTATAATGGCCTGTCTGCAGGAAGTATCAAAAAGTGATGCCACCAAGTTTCCCGTATTTTACTAGTACTACTATCTTGTTGAAAAAATAGTAACAAGGAAAAGCCAACATATATTTATGTTTTGGCTTCAACTCTGAAGATCAACACAAGAGGAGAATGGGTCAAGGTTTCATGGTGTAAATCCTGGTCAGTGTTTATTGACAGTTTCAAGTTTTCTTTACCATCTGATAGGCTTTTTTTTATCCTGAAGGTGGTTGTTTACTGTGTGATAGAGGAAAAAATTACAAAGTAGGAGAGGACACTTTATTAGGCAGCTTTAACTGCATATGGATGCAGTTTTTTTTTACATTTATAGCAACATGAAGTAAGAGACTATGAAATTAAAATTCCAGGTTCCTTTTTACCTGTGATTATTCAGACCACAGTTAAACCCATGAAAAGTTGCCCTGCTTGCTTACAAGTGAAACGCACGCTTGTGTATGTACACTTGTGACTTGTATTACCACCTTTTATGCTTGTGTTACATGTTTACAATGTTTTTTGTGGTTTATTCTGACATAACAGTATTGGAAATGTATCTGATACCACCTGAAATGCTAGATTTTGTATTTGTGAGTAAACAAGTCTGTGCAGTGATACAATACCATGCAGTGTAAAAATGATATCAGCCAATAGCCAGGGCTCAGGTTTTGGAATCTGTGTCAGGCAGGAAAAATATATTTTAAAACATTTCTGTTTTTTTTAAGCCACTAAGTAAAGCTCCTAATTAATTAATATGATATGACAAATTGGGCAGAAAAGAGGGAACTTACATCCTTATGTAGTAATTGCAAGTTAATGTGCATAATTAGCCAATATAACCACATAGCATTGCGAACGGCCATCTTTCGAAAAAAATCTTGTCAGGTTGGAAATGTGCAAGCTAAATGTGCCTCTGGTAAGGAGCACATTCTGGCTGGGACATTTTGCAGATTGCAATTAGGCTTTTAGGGTGAATGTGACTGGATCTTTTAGCCTGCTGGCGAGTGCAACAGTCTGAACAGGGCTAAACAGAACAGATGCCCCCTGTGGCACCATGACTCAGTCTGATTAATCCAGGGGCTTTGCTCATATTCAAAAGCAAAGAGAGCAGAACATCTCTCTCTCACAACTGCACCTCCACTTCCCTCTATTTTTGTGCCCTCTCTCCATCTCTTCCCTTTCTCTCCCATTCAAATCTGCATTCTTTGCATGCCTTCCTCTCTCACATCCTCTTCCCACTCATTTTCCTCCCTGCTTCTCTCTCTCTTCCCCTATTGCTCCCGACCTTGCTCCGTCTCTTCTTTGCTTTTTTCCCAGCACCCTGCACAGGAGATAAGTATATGTGTCTCAGGATTAAGGTGAATCTTCTCATATGCACTGTTTCTTGGTCCTTGCTAGGCCGACTGGAGGGTTGCAATCTGCTCAATGGGACGTGACAGCTTCTTTAATTAGAAGCAGCATGCCAAGCTGTAGGAGTACATAAGTGTTTGGTTAGGGCTCTCAGTCTGTGCAGCGTTTCGGCCCCCACCCGCCTATTTGCATCTGTGCCTTACTCATCTCTTGTTTTTTTTGAGCTTCCAAGGCAGACGGCAATTCCAAAAGCAACTTCAATCAAGTCAGCGTAGCTGGTTGCAGTGATGGCCTTTGATCAGCCCTGCATCGTCTTCAGCAGATTGCTTTCTGATCGGGTATTATCATTGATGTAAATTGCTCCGCAGCAGTTAACGATGTCAGCAGAGAAATAATTTACAATGCCACCCACAAGTCGTCTCTAAATCTCTTTCTTTATTTTGCTCAGGAATGATTCGGATAGTCACTGTTCATGTTCAACCATTGTATTAAATGCGTTTTGGATTGTGATTGAGTCATTTTCTTCGTTTGTTTGCCCCGTTTATTTTTGAACAGTTCACAGGGAACATTGCAAGCATAGTCTATCAGTACAAAGGAACCTAAAACTAAACTATAAGATGTATATTTTGTATCTCACATGCTGCACAAAGGGACTTTTGGTGCTGTTGTTGATAAATGGTGAAGGATCAGAGTTAAGGTCAGTGATGAAAGTAAAGTGAGATCATTTGCTCTGATCTTATTATCTTCCCTCAGATACATTCTTGGCCATGATAATTACATTGCTGTTCATTATGTGGGTGTCATCAGACCCACAATTATTAAAAAAGCACAGAGAGGATGTTGATTGGGGTCAAGTCTCTGTCAGTGTCACATTTAATTGAGTACTGCAGGGAGTGAATAACTGAGAAAGTAAATTCTCTTCATTATTTCACACACGGACACAAACACACACACACAAGCACACATTCAAAGACACACCTACACACACACAGACACACACACACCCTCTTGGTCTAATGTGAAGCTCATGTAATCAACACCAGTAATTAATGAAAGATTAAAAACACAATACTGACAGTGACATATTTGAAATTGCAGAACATATTAAATTGTAAACTAAGTTTTACTAACCCATCCACCTCTGAGTCAGAGATTAATGTCATTCAAGCAATTCGGAATGAATTTAAAGAGCTATGTTATTAAGATGTTGTGAAATGTAAAGCATTGCATCATCTGCAGAGGTATGACACATGTTGACACTGATTGGAGAACCAAGGGAAAGCACAGAGAAAAAGTCAAAAAATGGGCAAAAAAAAGGTTAAAAATTCAACCTTAGCAAGTAGCCCCTATAATTCTCTTTTATTTCTGTTATTTCCCAAAAATTCTAAAAAATATATATATAAAAAGTTTACATCTTGAATTTTCCTGGAATTAAGCAACCCTCAGAGAAAAAAAAACAAGCACAGAGATTATTTTTAAAATAACGAGATTGTAAACCCTGATGAGCTGTTTTTAAAGACTGATATGTATATTTTCTTGTAAATTAAGATAAACAAAATACCGATGCAACTTACAATAAACACTCTTATTAGGTCACTGAAGATTATATTGTTTGGTATTACAGCCCATCAGTATTCAATATAGTTGAATCAAGATTCTGATGCTCTTTAGACAGGAACTTACTAACAGATGTCGTTAAAGAATAAAAAAATACCTGTCTGTAGAGAACAGTTTGCCAAGATGAGAACAGCAACAGGCACGGATATTGTGGAAATAACTATGTTGCAATCATATAATTGCATAAAGAGTTTCTTTATGATACTAACTGTGAGCAAACAGAGGAAGATGTCCAAGATGAAGCTGGGTTTGAATCTCATCTTTCTGTCTGCAAAGTCACACATTGCTGATCATTATGGACGTTTAAAAGATATGGACCAGTTTCCTGTGTCGAATGACTCAAACCTCATCAAGATGAATACTTTGACGGATGTGCGTCATTTGGAGTGTGTCTGAGTCCCAAACCTGTTAGATGTTCAAATCCATCACCTACCGTGGTTGTCACCAGAGTGTCATGACCAGACACGCTGCTCTGAGTCAGACATGGTTACTGACTGTCCATTCGCCTTCAAAACCAGCAGTCAAAAACAGGTGGCCAGTCAAAGGGTTAGTGGTAAGATTAAATCCTTAAACAGGCATTAAGTTTGGTTTGAAACTGCACGCACAAGTAAGCAGGAAATGTGGGTGGTTTGTTTTCTACAGACCACTGGTCACCAGGCCTTCTGTCTTTACTTCTTCGACTGGCAAAAAAACAACCAAGTTCTCATTTAGCTTTTTTACGAGCTGAGGAACCTTTAGTGTTGTGTCCTTTTTGTCTTTATACCTTTGCATCATATAAATTCTCACCTGTCTGACTCATCCTGTATGATGCTCCCTGCTCTCTCGGTCTTTGACATGAACCTCCCACTCTTGTGGTCCCACCCTCATTACCTTAGCTCCTCATTCCTCACTCCATTGTCATTTCAACCTCTTGCACTTCTCTTTCCCTTCTGCACCTACCTTGGCTTTTCTTACCTTAGTACCTCTGAAATGGCACCCTACTACACCCGTGTCGGCGCTTGCAGAGACTGATCTTTCCAGCTTCACTGACATGCTCACCCTATGCAGCATCCCATCCTTTCACTCTAACCTCATTACCAAAAGTTGCCTGGGTGTCACAGAGGGGATGTAGAGATCAGCCCAGGGTGCAGACTATGGAGCAAACTCATTAGGGCAGAACAATTATTATATTCAAAAAAAAAAACAAACCCAGACGAGAATAAGACAGCTCAACTTTGATTGCCTAATTGTTATTAATTACAAAGTCTGCAGATGCCTCTTCAGTTCCATAATGATGCTGCATATGTGTTTGTGAGAATGAGAGAAACATGAGCTGACAAAGACGGAAAGAGAGAGGCCACGCAAAGATTTGTTCCATTTGACAAGAAAGGCTGTGAATAAAGATGACTGCCTCATCTATCAGCCTGCAAATAAAGAGTGCTGTTTTACTGTTTAATGGCCACTCCAGTGTGCTTCTATCAACTAAATGAGTCCAGCTGACATTTCCTCTTAAATCCCACTTAACACAGAGGCTGGCCTCACCTACATATGGGGATTTGTTAGCGTGTTGTACTACCCTGCAGGGAGAGGCGTCAAGAGCAGGTTGATCTTAATGAAGCACCTGGGATACGCATGCAGATATGCAGAAAAACTCACCATTCTTTTGCTCAGTGCTAACATAGTTGTCGGTGACCCCACTTAATCCTTTAATGCCTGTGCTAATGTATGTATATTTAATGCCCAGTGGCATCAAATGTGTTTATGAAAACTCATTTTTTATAAATAAGCTGCTTTGTAGGATCCTTTTGGGTTTACAGTTTTTAACAAGTCTTTTTTCAAAATAGGACTCCAGAGCACTGCAACATCCTTTTAAAGCCTAATTAATGAAAATCAGTTAATATAAATGAAAGTGCTCAGTCTAGAAGTAAATTTTCCCCTCGTAGCCATCAGTTTTAATTCTCTGGCCTTTCCTTATTTTGGCTACATACTACAAATATATGTAGGAGTCAATAGTCTAGTAGTAGTTTGCAGACAAGACTCATTTTTCAAAGGCCTTGTTACAATTAATTTTGCATGACGCCAGATTTATAATGCCTGTACCCTGGCTCTCAGCCCAGTACAAGCAGATCATTTTACGATGCTTACAGCAACTGAGGAAGACAGGATTTTTTTTTGTGCATTTTAATGAAAACATCCTCTCAGCTTCTGTTTGACAGCGATCTCCATGACCCAAAAGTAAACATGGCTTTAATTTCCGATTTTGACCTCGAATGTACCACTGCCACTGTCTCCTCTGCCAGATATTCTGTTTGTTTTTGTTTTGTGTTGAAAAATTGTTTTATTTTTTAAATACTTAATGCAACTGCAATTTTATTTATGTTACTAATTTTATCCTGTGCTCATCTCTTATTAAGGCTTTTTTTCCACTCAAGAGAACTTTACCGGTTGTACAAAACACAATGGAAAGAAAAAACAGTAAATCAGTGCAGTATGTGTTTAGTAAAAAAAATCAAATTCAGTAGCTATTTTGATAATTTGGATGCTATATACGTTGTGCAAAAGAAACCAACTTCTATTTCTGATGTTGTTGTTCTTCTCTTCCTATTTAACATTTGCCACCCGACATACTTCTATTTAAGATCCTCTCATTAATCACATCCTTAAAATTAATGTAAATTGTCCACTTTAAACTTTAGTTGATGTGGGCTGTGCTGCATTTTGAGTGAAACATGAGCAGTTTCCATATAGCAGGACTGCACCCATGCAGACTGCTGACCAAGTGGCTTTGCTCATGTTCTCAAGGCTGTTGTGAGAAGGTCAGAGCTACCCATCTTAGTTTTCTACCTGATATAGGGAGTAATCTATGATATAATTTGTAAAATTAACTCTAAGTTTGTGCAAAACACTGATTGTGTTCATGCAAGGACCTAACAGATGAAATGAATAACGTGACTAAATTCCCAAACTATGTTAACATCTGGATGTTTTATTTGTGGGTATGATGATGGAGATGGAGAACACACAAAACTCACAGCTGTATAATCAGTCACCTTTTAAGGTAGCCCTCATCTGGAGATGAAAGGGAGAAGTGAGCTTTGCTTTCATCTAAAAGTAGCACAGGATTCACACACACACACAAACATGCTTGTACAACTTTAGTTTTTCTCATCTGCCACAATGGCCCCATGCCAGATGTTCATTATTAATTAACATTGTAGTTGTGTCCATGTGAAAGTTTTAGGTAAAGTAACACATCAAAACCTGAAATCTGCTCCTGTTTGTTCAGTAAAATGTGGGCGTTAGATACTCGGAGGAGTGTTGACATACAAAAATGTGGTGTAATCAGTTTAACTGTCTCGCTGAAAGGTCAAGCAGATTCTCTCCGGTTAAAAAAACAAATAGAGATGTTAGAGATTACTTGTAGCTTGTTAACTGAAATGTTGATCTTTTAAAACTCAAGCGTAATCCATCAGTAAGTGCTGAAGACAACAAAAACACATCATGCTCATTCCTCATTCTTACTGATCCTTCAAATTCGCTGTTTGTTTTTACTCCACAACATGTTTCACGCAGAACTTGTGTTGAGTCATTTGTCTTCACCACAGACTTGCACACACAATTAGAGTTTTGTGCTAATTGTTGCCGTGCAGCTTGTTGACATTCACAGCCCTGTTAATCTGACTGCGATGTGACTGTTCAACCAGGCGGATGTAGCGAGCAGCTTCAGGCTTCGAGATATGAGATGCAGATATGTAAAAATTACGGAGCAGGGAATGTTGTGTGTCTGTGTGCATGTGTGTGTGCGAGACCACGTGTTAAATGGGCATCAGTACATTATCTCTCCCCTTGCGTTGGCCTGCATTAACGAGCTAATTGCTTTTAGAATGTAATTGCAGTGTTAAGCACAGCAGAACAACGGTGGCACCACATATCGATCGATTAAATGTAATTCAGGTTCCCAGTCCTTATTAATGGCGGCAGCAGGGCATCACTTCATGCATCTCGTCCCATGAAAACAAGGATATCTGCTATGAATGTGGAAGGAATGGATTACAGGCTGTGATGTTGGCTGCTCTCACCTTGCAACCCTGTCTTCTGTCTTGAGGGTCCGATTAGATAAAACACTTTTCTCGCACTCAATCACAGTGGTGAGATCTGTGTTTCCACCTGCCACGCTGGCTCTGCTTTTGGTAAGTCTGTGTGGAAAACAGATAATATAAAGTGTCAATAATCCCTGTGTTAATTGTTATGTTTTTTTAAAAATATGACAAATCTAAAAATTTGTATTTATTATTTAGACTCCTCTCTTCATATCCAATGTAATTTTATTATATTTCGAATAACTTTGGGTGACTTTATGACCAAGTCTTTTTTTTTCTTGGATGTAGTTACTTTGATTTTAAAATAGGTTGACAAGAGAAAACAGGTCACATATGTTACATCATTTTATTTATATGATTGTTTTTGTGTGTAAGGAAAAAAACAGGGAAGGCGATATAGTATAGTATACTACTAATACCACTGCTACTAATAATGTGGTAAACAATGACAAAACATTATGTCCAAATTTCCTTTAAGCACTTTGCATTTATATAGATACTTGTAAAATCTGCCGCAACTACCCCCCTAAGACAGTGAAAGACAGCAACTGATAATAAATACATGATAACTACAGAATAAAGAAAATTAGATATACTGAAAAACAAACCAATATTTAAGGAGGTGCTGCCAGTGTTGGTAGTTGAGGGAATATGTGCCTTGGAGTGTCACCTCCAGGGAACATGCAAGGAGAGGTGCGAGAAATGTCAGCTTTTGTCGTATAAGGGTCCTGGAGGAGCTTGAGACCTGTCTGTTCCACAGTTGTTAATGTGGGGGCGAGTGACTGATGACTGAATCATGAACTTGGAGGCGCAAACACAAATTTATCCAAACAAAAGGGATTTTGGGTGACCAGCAAACCTCGGGCATCATATTAAACAGCTTGAGACCATTAGCTCGTGGGTTGTAGCAATTACATTTAACACAGTGCTACCAATTTGATTGAGGTCCTGCAGTGGAACATGAGCTCACCTCCATTCATCTGTTCATTTACCGTATTATGTTAAGTCTCTATTAACCACTTTTTCACACTGCAAACCTTCAGATTACATTGTGTGCAAGGACTTACTACGTGCAATACCTGCAATCCTTCATCAAATATATTTGTATTACCATTTTTGGTTCCCTAAAACTGTGTTGTTGTGACGTGTCTGTGCGAACTGGAGTCTTCTCAGTTATCTGACCTCCAAATGGTGGGTCTTTTGTGGATGAAGGGTTGAGTAATGGTTGGATTTACAAGATCAAAGTGTCAGGAAATGTGAAATGTTAGACATACTCATGGTTAAAGCTTGAGATTTGTTCTGACTTTGGACTTTATTAAGTGCTCACACACACACTGAGAATACAAGCATCGTTTGAGATAATTGTCTGTCTGTCTCCGAGCGGGCATCTTGATTGATGGTATTGTTTGATCAAGATTACTTAGCGTTGTTGTCCAGTGCATCACCTCAGATACCAAAAAAAATAAATAAATAAATATTGCGCACACATAATGTGCAGCTGCAGCATGCCTCCCCTCGCCGCTTACACGATGGCAGCAGCAGGTCTGCACATGTCCCAGCGGTCCCCATCTACAGCAGTACTGTAGCTCATTCATAACTCCTCTGCTGTGGTGACACTCTGATTAATGTGCCCAGACATCAGCAAGCTGCCTATGCAAGGCAGAGGCAACGCACAGTCTATTTAACAAGCAGCAAGAACTGTCATATCACTGTCCGTGTCACCTTATATCAGCCCTCATCTAGACCACATGCTGCATTTCACCAGGGACGGGGGTCGCCCGGCGCTGTTGTTATTTTTGAAGGAAACAGCTCTGTTTGCAGTCATTTTGGATAATTTGTGCTCAATCTTATCAAGAGCACTTTCTCACACTTGTGAGCCTCCTCCAGGCACTAATTCTTACACAAATTTAATGAGAACACGCATCAGAACTCCGGAGCACATTTTCAGGCTGCCTTGATCTCAGAGGCTTTTCTGACTACTAATCATCACCCAAAACTCTCACAAAGCCACGTTTAAAATTGAGTTTGTAAGGGCCAATGTAATTTCTACACCATAATGTAGAACTAATGAGAATCTTTAGTCCCTAATGACATAATTGAATTCATCTCAAAGGTTTGAATGGTGTATTTGCATGCTTTGAATGATCACTTTACATTGTAGCTCTGTAGAGTGATCACCACTTGTTTTCTTTCTTTCTGTCTTTTTTTTTTCCCCCAACCCATCGCTGAGCCTCATTGAGCAACTGGCACACATGCACACTGCTCTCTTTACTGCCATTAAACACATACCTGGGGTGCTTGGCCACAGTAATGATGCTTGACTCCAGCACCCACGGACCACCTTCCAGTGTCAACCATCAATCTAGCCAACGAGAGCTGCAGCCCTTCTAGACACACTGTTGAGTCCCCCACTCATCGCCCTGGACCAGATAGCCCTTTAGTAAAATTATACCTTATTTAATGCTATTTCTGAGTGTGTGTGTGTCTCACATCCCTCTGCGTGTGTGAAACGATTGTTGATGCGACAGAGGGCTAGCTTACTCACCTCTCTGTTGGTAAACATAGAAGGAGTAGGTGAGATTCATCACTGAAATGAGTTCGGTAACAAATGCTGATAATGGAAGCCCTTGGCAGCAAATAAGTGGAAAATGAAAAGACCAGCAGGGCTCATAAAGATCATTTATTCATTCCCTGGAAATTCTGCTCTGATTCTGCTTAGTCATGTCCTCCCTTCATTTCCTTGGATTTGATTGGATCACAGCAATTGCAGGTGGCTGTCAGCAGCCGGCGTGATTGAAAAGTAAAGTGATGCCGCTGTTCACAGCGAACAAAGTAAATCGTGTTTAATAACTTCATTCGTTTGACTGTCAGACTTCACGCGTTTAATTCATCATTTCATTTTCACGCCTCTGTCAGTGCCATTTTGTCGCTCTATATTTTTTGACAGCTTCGATCGATTTTATGTTCTATTTAAAATAATAGAGAGAAGGAGGAGTTCTGTGTAAGGTAATGGATTCATTTTTATGTCCATCAGCTGCCTCCTTTCTGCCTTCAATGCACTGTTTTATATATATCTTGCAGGTGTGATCAGTTCGTTGCAAAGTGTCATAAAAGCTGAGATACAATAATAAAGCCAGTGACAGGCAACACAAATGAAGTTCAGCTGTATTCATGGTGCTTGCATGTGAATTTTCACAGTTCCTGACTCTGTTCGTCCCTGCCAGTGAGTGAGAGCGTATTAATCGCACCAGTAATACAGTCGCCCCATGTATTCTTCTTATAGTGAAGGAGGCAAATGATGTGAATGTCGAGAGCAATGCTTTAACATGAGATATTACATGTGACAGGGCAATTTCCATCCCTAGCAGGAGCAGCCGTTCCAGTCCAGCGTTTAATTTTCACATGTGATTGCAAAGATTTTTTTTTTTTTTCCAGAGCGGAGACTCTGTCAGATTAGCTTCAGTAGAATTGGTCCTTCTCCCATAAATAATCTGATAAATATAGAACAATCACCACGATCATACTTATGTGACATTTTGTGCCTCTTTGCATGATTGGAAACCATCTCGGCACCTATCAAGTCTGATATGTCCTGTGTGGATGAAAGTCAAGTAGATAGACGCCTCATAAGACATAAATCCTCTTTGTTTTTGATTGCTTCAAGCCTCTTTTGTCATGAGCACTTGATTTTTCAGGGTTCTTAGAGCAGGTGAATGCTGGCTAGCGTACATCCGAACCATCTGTACAGTGACACCGGCAGCATCCTCCATGCTGCAGTACGGCTCTATTGCATCCTTTCTCTCCAAACCTCCTCCCCATCCTCTTCTCCTTGCTCTGACGGAGACAGGAAACAAGTCTCAGGGAAGTGAAGCCGCACAAAACCCACGACAGCATCTCATTATCCACTAAATAGCACCAGATTAATTACAATGACAATGACAGATGGCTTGTTACTGGATCATTGAGATGGGACTCAGGGGAGGAACAGAAACATGCAGGTACAGAACACACTGACTGTACAGCAGCCACCCTTGTGTAATATTTGCTGCTGTAACACATCTAATGGACACTTCATCTGTACTGTACTATGTCATATATAGTCCTCCCCTCATAGACAAGATCCAATATTCATTTGAGGAGAGATGCAACATGACTGTGGATGCTCTACACATTTTTTTCCCGCACATAATATGTCAGAATAAAATATCTCAGTCTGTGTTTATGGAGTGTAGTTAGAGCTCATTATTTTTTATTCAATTCTGTACTCTCATTTTGTTTTCTTTTTAATTACACGGAGGGACTGTTGTGAAGTATAACCAGCAGCTCTTTTGTGTTCCTCCCAAGTTTACTCTACTTTTTATTATTGGAGGCTGTCCTTGCCACAGAGGATCCTGTGTACTGTATACCAGCTGTGTCCTCTTGATGCAGGAGAACGGAACAGCTTCTAGATATACGAGGGAACATAAAATCCTGTCAAGACTTTCTAGTATTTTTTTAGCATTTGCTGGGCCGCTGCACTGTTTTACTACAGTGAGTGAAGCACCAAGAAATTTAAAGATAACTTTCATATTTTTCAACGGTGACATCTTATTCTACAGACGGCCCTCTGCTTACTTTACTCAGATCCAAATAACATGAGGTCAACAGCTTTATAGGGGATAATTGCTTAATGCACAGTGAGATGTGTTGTTGTTGAGTTTTTAAACGCTCAGTGACACAAATTTCATTCAAAATAAGAGTGTGCAGCGTTGGCCTCTTCAGATTAATCACCAACAACTCACTTGTGATTACATAAGAAGTGTGGCTAAGCCAAGCATTCACACCCTCACATGAAGGAAACAGTTCTATGTGTTGAGACTCACAAAGGAGTATTGTTCAGGGATCTGTGATGTGTCATTGGGTGTAATTACGGGATCCCACACGGGTGGCAGCACAGAAGTGCTTACAGGCAGCATTCGTGCCTTGAGTGAAAACCTAACAGAGGTTTGACATTGTGTGAACACTTTCAGCAGGAAGCACCCACTTTGTATGCAGCAGTTTAGCAGGAAAATTACCTGAAATGCATCATATTGCTGTTTCCCTGTGACCTGTTCATGATATCTAGTAATAACACACCAAATTATCATTTTTGTTATTGAGTTTTCAAATTCAGTAGCACATGTCAACTATTGTTGGATAAATGGCAACATAGAGGAAAAATAAACATTCCACTACAGGATTTTTTAAAATTGTCATGTCTAAAGTTGTGTATTTTTATACCACTTGATTATTTCAGTGTAGGTGTACACAAACCCTGATAATAATAGACAGAGAGGGGGAGGAAGCATTGAGAACCCTTCAGCGTGTTTGCCGGCGGTGAATGACCAGGCGCTGTGTAAATGTGGCTTTTGTAAGAATCAAACATTGTCAAAATACACAAACACCACAGAGTAGAAGGACGTGTGTGTGTACAGTGTGTTTACAGGCTTAGTGATGGGTCCTCATCTCTGAGCTGCATCACTGTACGAGTGCGTCGCTCACTGCTGGGCGCAGTCACATGACAACATTTGTGCTTGGCTGAGATTCAAATAGAAGAGACTTTACCACATGTGGATATGAATAACACTTGATTTTTTGGTGACGTGGATGAGGTGCTGACTCAGACAGTGGATGACGTGACCGACAGCCTGAGGAGATCCTGACATTAGCACTCTGCAGGACAGACCCAGTAATAAGTCCTGGGCCCTCTGGTGGAGGGTGGATTTGGGGTTATGATGGGTGCCATAACAAGCCAACACTGAAGAGGTAAAAGGGGCCTGTTTACTAATGGGAGGAGGCACTTTAAACACATGCAGGGAAAGTTAGAGAGCAATGCAAATGCTGTTCAACTTTGATAAACTTTGAGTTGTTTTTCCTTCTGAGGGTTTGTTTCAGTGCTTGTGTTTTTGAGTTTATCACCCTGCAGGGTAAAAAGAATCAGAGGTCAGTCTCCTCTTGTGCATTTAGTTCATTGGTGTCAAACTCTTACTGGAAATAGTCAATACACAAGTACTTTGATGAAATGACAACAAATGCACTTAGGTTAAGACCCTGCTGAGAACAACAGACATGCAAATGAGCTCCCCTGATAAAACTGCACATTTTTAAAATGACCTTTTGCTGTATTGTAGCCAATGGAGACCGTGAAAACTATTTGTGCACCAAATGAATATAAAATTGATTTGCTGAAATACTTAGAAAAAAAAAATAAAACCCTGTTAATCAGACCTGAGCTATTGTGATTTGACTTTAACATACAGTATCTGAATGCACAGACCACACAAAGGAAAACACTGTCAACATTTGAAGGGGCCCCTTGAGCGTGTTCCTTTTGTTTGGTTGTGACAGCTGTTGAAACCAAGCAAATAGCAAAACACTGATACAAGAAGGGATCCTTGGTGTCTTGACAAGTTTTGTCTCAGCTGAAATACACACAGAACATCATATAATGTGTTTTAGACAAAGAGATGCTCCAAAAGGATAAAGTAGATACTACATGTCTGTTACCAGTGTGTTAGTAATACCCTTGTGTTGCATCTTCTCCTAATATCACAACTACTACACATAACTGCACTGCATTGCTCTTTTCATTACCAGCCATTATCTGTTCCCTCGGCTGCAACTGTTCTTGAGGTCTGCGTACACAGAGATTAACACTTAAAATCGTCAAAACACTTATTTTGCCATGAGCAGTTATTGTGCTGTGGCTGTCATAAAGTTTCATCTGAGTATAAAAACAAATAAAAGCAGTCTCGGTTGAGATTAACTTCTCTCTATCTTCAGGGTGTTTTTTTTTTTTAATAGGAGTACGACAGCTTTGATTTTTTTTTTTTTTTTTTTTAACCAAATTGTTTATTTTGCATGAACTCCAGCTTCTGTTGTAAAACTATGATGCTACATAAACATGGATAAGAGATGACTTTATTTGCATTGTGTGAGTGGAACACTGGGAAATGGCACGGTTCAGTCCTTCACACCTCATTGGTGCTTGTGTTTGGTAAATGGAGAACAAACATGGCGTGGTAAACAAACAGCGATTAAGATGATAGCACTTGTTGGATCACATAGGGGGACTTTATGGCTCTTTCTGTTATGATTCTCTCTTATGTTTATCTTTGGGGGGGGGGGGGGGGGGGGGGGGGGGGGGGGGGGGGGGGGGGGGGGGGGGGGGGGGGGGGGGGGGGGGGG
>JAPZDV010000024.1:13882965-13896981 GCA_029814665.1 Acanthurus lineatus | reverse complement strand
AAGATGATAGCACTTGTTGGATCACATAGGGGGACTTTCGGGCTCTTTCTGTTATGATTCTCTCTTCTGTTTTTCTTTGAAACCCCCCCCCCCCCGCTCTTTCTGTCTCCCTTTGTCTTCCTCTGTTACCTGCTGCTTTAAGTTTAAAAGCCGAGTTTAGCAGATGAAAGTGTTTATTGACTTTGACCAGTTGCAGCAGACGGAGCATGAGCTTCTCCATTTAAATACTTCCTTTCTCATGGGAATCGAGATATTTTCCACACCATAGACTTTTTAATTCTCCATATACCGAATGCAGGGGCTCACACTTAGTCCAGATGGATATAGATTCAGATAAGGCAACTGGAGACCCACTTAACTGTGAAATCAAGTTCTCAACTGCCCCACAATAATTAAAGTAAGCATGTAAAAGTCATGTGCTTGAGCTTATTTACTTGCTGGCCACATCAGGCCCGCAAGCAACCTCCAAGTGGTCCAGCATACATAAACCTTATACATGTCAAAGTGGATATTTAATTGGATATATTTTACAAATAAGTGTTTTCTCATTTAATGCAATTCTGATCACTCTTTTCAAAAAATCTGGTTATTAACTGTCACAATATGCTCTGCTCTCATTTCTGAAACAGGACATTGACTGTCAGCTCTGTCAGTTTTAATCCAACTGGCAAGAACTTGTTTATTTTACCAACATCTCCAAATGCCCAACCAGCG
This sequence comes from Acanthurus lineatus, assembly GCA_029814665.1. Classification (NCBI taxonomy): domain Eukaryota; kingdom Metazoa; phylum Chordata; class Actinopteri; order Acanthuriformes; family Acanthuridae; genus Acanthurus; species Acanthurus lineatus. The sequence goes on along the minus strand of JAPZDV010000024.1, from coordinate 13,896,267 downwards.
TGTCTAATTTGCAAAAAGTCCGTAGAGAATGTCATATTCGGAGGCACCATATTGAGAAAACACCAAACTTTCTGGAGAGATTTTTCCAAGGTGCAGGAGAGGAAAGCTGAAGTGCATAGTTTAATTTCATCTTATGATTGGAGCCATATCACCCTGAAGCGGTCATGCACAGACCAAGAGAGAGCTCCAGCAGCTTCCCTTCACGCATCCCGGGTCTTTGCAAAAAAGAAAGAGCCATTCACTGACTCCAAACTCCTGATGAATAAACAGTGACAAAATTAAAACTAGTGTACTGTAAACAAGCGCATATTTATTTTGTTTTCATCTGCATTTTCTCAAAGTTTGTCATTTCCAAAAGCTAAAAAAAAGGTTTGAAAAAGGCTACAAAAAATGCCCATTTACATTTCCTGGTTTTTTAAATGTGGCTCAATTGAATTTGTAATCGATTAACCCTGTTCAAAGAGGCGGCGTCCAGACTTTCTTTTAAGCAGACAGCAGCTGTGCCAAAATCTCTGTATTCAAAGCTAAAACATATTATTTCTGCATGCAGTTTACATTCCTTAGAGAAATGTCTGTAGCTGTTTGGATCTCTGTTAGAGGAGAAATTTGTTTATTTACTGTCACAAGAGCCAATTGGAAAACAAAAAAATATGTCATTGTATTCCACATATTGATTTTTAAAATCCTCCATATGTATATGCTTCCATAATTTCACCTCTTGAGGCTGAGGAGTGGGTTTTTTTCCTCGATTGTATAATGCAGAATGAATCACTGCAGGTCTGACTGGAGCTTGCAAGTAGATTTCTATTTAGCATCTGCATTAGAACGCTCAATTCTGCTCCAAGGTCAGCTTTTATATTTTGTGGCGGTAACTTTCATGATTTATACTGTACCTTGATCCTTCATCTTTTTCTTTTCCCCATCCAAGTTTGCATAATAGTCCCTTTTTTTTCAATATAGTGATATAAAAAGCATGCAGAAGTGGAGAGGTGTCAGGAACCAGCACAATATGAGAGGCAATGATTTCTGGTCTTTTTGAAGGTCATTCTGGACTCAGTAAGTGTTCACAAATGGTAATGATTATACAGTTATTATGGACTGAATTGAACTGCAATCATTGACGTCACAGTATTCAGTTATTTTATGATCATTGTGAACGTTGAGTAGGACAATTAATGGCTCCAAACGAAAGGGGCCCGAAGTTGTTGTTTTGTTGTTTATCATACAATGTCTTTCCCCAATTCTATCTTTTGCCCTTTTTCAGATTTATTTTTGGACCATTTTTTGTGCTGTGAATTCACCAAAAAAAACAGTAGCAGCTTTAACATTTTAGCGTGTAAGAGGACTTCTGCTCTTCCACTTGCACTTGCATTATGAGCCTTCTTTTTTTTTATTCTCTGACAGGCTGGACAGCTGTTGTTCTCCACTGTTGTTCTCTGCACAGTGACATCAGGTAATGGCCCTGCAAAGTGCAAGCAGCTCTCTGGGTAAATTAAACAGGACATGAAATATGTCAAGACAGAATCCTGGAGGCATGCGTTGTTTGCTTTAGCTGCAGTCTGCTATTGGATGTATTTTTTATTGTTGTATCTATTCAGGTTGGCTTTGTGTTGAGACCACTGATGTGATGAAATACTTGGTTTAAAGGCATACAGAGGTGTAGTGACGGAGGGTGTGGGCACGTGTTTGCCTGTGTAGGCTCAGTCATGTGGGTGCATTTATTTGCGTGCTTCTGCTACCTTTTTTTTCACTGTGATGTGCATCTGCGGACGTCAGCCACTCAGTCCACATTACCGTCCTGCAGAATGTTCATTACAGCTGGCAGACAACCTGGAGGCATTTTTCATTTACTTTCCTCTTTATCAACTTGTCAGTCTGCTTTGTCATTAACCTCCATCCACTGAAAAACAGGTACAGATCTTGTCTGTTATCAGTGCTGGTCATCTCCTCATTAACACTGTACAGAATGGTTAATGCTTGTATGGAGATGGATAGAAACAATGAAAAATTATCACTGCATCTACGTCAAGATAATGAAAAATCTACCCTTTCATTCTTTTAGTATTTATGCAAGTAAAATAACATTCTACCCCAAGAAAAAAGCTACTTTATTTATTTTGACCAATTGAAACGTACTTGCAAAAGGGACACAAATCCTTAGCAGTGTGTTGGTGATGTGTTTCAGTGTAAACTACAGTGTAAATCATGTAAACAATCTGTCAGGGATATGGCTTAGTTTAAGATCATAATCAGGGAATCATTAGTCGGATTGAATAACTCAAGATCATATCCAAAATATTGCACATGTTTATGATGCCATAACTTTTAATTTTAAGATGGCGGCCGGCTCCTCTAGGAATGGAAAAAAATTACTACATGCTCTTTAAATAAGTGCAGTGCTGCTGCAGCCTACAGATCAATCCTGTTTCCAGAGGCAGCAGATTGGACGATGTCCAGTGTTATTGATATTAATGGGCACTTTAAGTACGGAGAGAGTATGAATGACACAATGAAAGTGAGGAGAGTTGAGGAGGGAGCCAGGCATGTGTGTGTGAGTGTGAGAAGGAGAGGGAGAAGGTTGTGATGACCGCTTTGAATGCAATATCTGACCTGTGTCTGAACATTAAAGAGCTTAATGTTCAGACACCATCTAAATAAGGAAGAGGAAGATGTCTAAGGGCCATCTTTTACACGTGATTATGGAAGCACTTCTCGCCTACCTACTTTGAGTTTTATATTTTAAGCTTCACTAATGGATATTATCCTTCAAATAGGACGCACAGTATTAATTAGATGCAGGCTAATGCAGGAACGTGCTGAGGAAGGTCAAGGAAAAACAAGAGGGTTAATTTTGTCTACATGCTGTAAGTTCCCCTACTGTGAATCTTTCATGTACATGAAAAAAAGTGATGTCCAACGAGTCTTCAATATTTCTTATTTCAGTTTTCCTCTTTATTCCAGATTATCTGGTTTTGAATTGATTAGTTGGGTATTAATGCACACATCGAGCTCAAATAAATGCAAAACATGTTCCCTTTTTTTTCTGAGAGAATTACTGCTGTCAAAGACTGAGAATGCAACAGCTTATCCTTTTGAAGATTCATTCGGCACGCAGTGGGTGATTTCTGTAAATTAAATTGTTGTCCAATGCAGACAAAGCTATTAGTCAAACACATTGTCCTGCCCTTGAGCAGCAAATAAAAAGCCTGTTTGGATTCTGGGGTTGCATAAGGTTTATGGTATGTATTTGTGGCTGATCACAGCAAACTCTGCAGAAGAAAGACAAAAGTTATGATTCAATTTCAACCTCTATTTTGATAGCGGACAGCTTTGATGGACCTGTTTCAATAATGGCATCCATCTACTTGAGCTTATGCAAATGCAGGAAAATGAAACATAGGACATTTCAGGCAAAATGAATTATTTGTTCTGGAGAGCGGGACCATTTATCACATATAACGTGATAGAGTAGCTGTGAAAGACTCGGAGAGGTGGAGATTCCAATGAATTTCATTTGTCGGGCAGTCAGCAGAACGCCTCCACATCTGAGGTTAAAAAAAAAAAAAAAAAAAATTCAGAGATTCTCCAGACTGTTTTTAAATTTCAAACAGGATGGGAAAGGCGGAGCGCTATTATCTCATTCAATGCAATTATTGTGGTGGATTTGCTAAGGGGGAGATTTTCCTTTATAATGTTTATTCATATGTTTCTGTTAATACTTTTGGTGTGAGTGTTTATTTTATTGTCTGTGTGTGTGTGAGTGTGTGTGTGTGTGTTGACGTTCTTCTGGGTGGGTGGACGGCTGAAGTCTGCAGACAAGTTGAAAATAAAATGGCATCTTATTAACACTGCCTTAGAAGTTGTAGGCTGTGATTGATTTTGAAAGCTTTAACGTGAATTCCCTCGCTTTTAATCTTCAAAAAAAAAAAAAGCCCATATATGTAACATTCTTAACTTTGACAGGCCGAAGTGAAACACATTATGTTTGAAAATTTGATGCACATTCAAAGAGGAGAAATCTAAGAAATGTTGCACTGGCTATTAGGGTGATTTCATGAAAGGCTGAGGAGTTGAAATGAGACAGAAGGACTCTTTAGTGTTGCAACGCAGGCTGTTGCATTAATTTGCATGTGTATGCTGGGCAATATGTTGTGTTTCAGCGTGAGATAACTCTGTTAAATGGGAACGATGATAACTGTTCCAGTCACTTGGTTTTGATTTCTTCCTTCATCAGCACTTTGAAGTTAAGATGAACTGGCCTTGGCTTCACCCCGCTTGGCGATTCCTCCCTCTCTTTTAGTCTCTCTCTCTCTCTCTCTAGCACACACAAACACACACACATACACACACACTCCCTAAGTGAGGTTGACCATTACAACAACGTTAGCACTGTCTGTCTGGACTCTCTTTCATAATTAGAAATCGGACCATGCTCCTCGTTCACAAATTCCCCACTCAGCCACCGTTGCTTGAGGCCACTTCTCTGTTTGGATGAAGGCTGATTAAATTCAAGTCACTGACTAGTCACAACGGCTGTAACGGAGGAGAGGATGGAAGAGCAGAGCAGAGGGGAGGGAGGCGGGGGGTTGTTGCTGAGAGAACAGGCTCGGAGTGTGATGGCTGTCTCTCTCTCTCTCTTTCTCGCTGGGTGTCACCCCTTTTAATCACCAAAGGGCTCTAAAGAAGCAAACACTGCTGTTTCAGACAGCAGAGGAAGAACTTGATTCATGTTTTGTGGATTAGATTTTATGCTGTTTACAAAGCGCACAGGGAAATCAGCCCTCTTTGAAGACGCGACGAGTGATGTCCTCAGGCTCTCTGCTGGGCATGTGGCCCGTGCCATGTGCTGGAGTAAAAACAGGTGTTTTTAGATGTCCTGCTGTATTGATGGTGTGCAGCAGACATCACGGTCTTTAGCAGCCACCATAGAGGTGAGCAGGAAAGATGCTGTCTGCTTATATACAGTGTTAACTGCCTTTTTGTGTTAACAAAGAAAATATCAGTAAGTACATGCATAATTAACTGGAAAAACATTAGAAGTACTAAAGAACCAAGAATTTAAATTTAATGGAGACCATGCTCATAAACTTTACCATGATTTTTAATTACAAAGACAGTCAACAAATTACAGTAGAGCAAATCCTTGTTTTGGTCAAACCTGATTAATCAACCACCATTTGAAAGAGTGCAAAGTTGGTGTGGCAAATGAACACAAACAACGGATCTTTACAGAGACGATTGTTGTACAATTAAATGCAAAAATATAAGAACTTACTCTAAAGCCAATATTGAAAGATTATTTACTAGGTCAGTGGCACATTTTCAAGTTTGATTACATAATATAACCAGGCTCCTGGGCTGTGGGTGCTAACATTCAAATAAAGATAAAACTAACATGTTGTTTATCAGGTAAATGTTTGCAATATTAACCACTGTAGTTGAGCATGTTAGAATGCAAAGATACGCTGATAAGCACAAAACATGAAGCATAGCCAAGAAGGACAAACATTTCATTAGTTTTGCAGGTATTTAGTCATAAACCAAGTTATCTGACAAAGGACAATTTCAGCTTATGTTATAACTCCAGATTTAAAGTCAATTTATCCTATGGGGTCTTGAGTCCATGCAATTTTTTTGGCAGTCCAGCCAAAAGACATTTTACTCTTAACCACAAAAGGAAACCTCATGGTTGCAGTAGAAGAAAACTCAGGGGATCTATGAAACCATTGCGATTGATTCTTTGGGAAATATTACTGTCTGTAGACAATTTGGGACCAAGCCATTAAATGAGTGGAGAGATATTTCACAGAATAAGCTATAGCTGTTGAGAAACTTAATTCCGGTCCAGGGTGCCAGTCTGACGGACTGACCTGCAGTGCCATTCCCAGCATGCCAATTCAAGTAGTGCTCTTTAAATTTTCTGTAGGGAGCAACAGAGCTTCTATTGGAAAAAGTTAGTGTGGAGCCCTTTGGCCCAGTGAGCGGTCGCTCCGAGGCCTCGGATCAGCCCGGCAGCACAGAGCCAAAGGGGGCAGGTGATCAATGGAGAAAACCTCACTCCAACTCGGCAAATAAAATAAACATTTTAAGCCAGCACAAAGCTGCTATGTGGACATTGTCTAGGCTACCCGCCAAATATATTTCAGCAGAATTTTTTCTCTTTTGTATGTCAGTACTTTTTAATCTATTTTGTTCTGGTTCTGCTTTTGTTTATGACTTTTTGTCAAAAGTGATAATCAGATGTAGGGAAATACAGAAAATACAGTGAATGACATGCCTGCTAAACCAGTTATGCAGCAGCTTTTGTCTACTTTCTGTATGTTCTTTCTACTTTATTATATAAAGCTGCGTTCTTGTATACATCCGCCATCTTTAAAATTCAGGACACATACTTTATCGCTCGTTGATCAAATTTGTCATTCATCCCTGCTACCATCATGTTATTGATCTTTCTTCTGTCAGCCTTTGTCAATACTTTGTTTGACTGTGGATATTAAAAGCAGCTTCTGGATTCTCCATCGAATCAGAGCTGTGCCTTTAAGAAACGTTAGGAAGTGGTTGGCATGTAAAATGAAATATTCATTCTGTGTTGTGTTTTATCCATTATTCCAACACTCATTTCCTGGTACATGGTTCGTCCATACAAATTTCCTGGCCCTTAGCCCTCGTTTGTTTTTCTGCTGCATCAATAAAAAGGTTGTTAGTTACAGCTTGACAAAATAGGAAATAAGCTAAGAAAACGTGTCCTTCCGCATTAATTTTCTTTTGCTTGTGATGAAGGCAACATCATGCTTTATTCTAGACTTTGAGCTGCAGATCACAGGCCTCTCTTTTGAATTCCGACTTCATTTAGCAGGAGGTAAATCAATTACTGACAAACAATACACAATTGAGAAGATGAAATTAGTGGGGAGGCTGAGGGATGATGGGAGTCATGAAGGGGTGGGCGAGATAGAAAGAAGTACATGAAAAGATGAAACAGGAAGCCCAGCCAGGGGAGCAGGGGAGGCTCGACAGAAGGAGAAAATCCAGGAGGGCGGAAGGAGAAAGAAAGCAACAAGATCAGAAGGCCAGGTGGCCCTTCTTCCATTCAGTCCCAGCTTTTGTTCACAAGACAATGTAGCCTGATGATCAGCCATAACTGACATTTCCTTTCACCTCATTCATTAAGCCTGGCATTGTGTCTCTGTTATCTGTTTTTCTAATGGGTTCTTATGGGTCACTCATTAATATTTTGTTAGTTTTACCTAAATTAAGCCTCTGTTGATACTGAAGGTGCAGTGGTTGAGGAAAAGGAAAAGTTTGTAAGTCATGTAGAGACACTGATATAGACTCAAATGTAATTTAGCTTACTGCAATTTCTAGTGTTTTGATCTCAGTCATGGTTAAGGTCAACTATATTCACTACTTTTCATTAGTGTAAGAACGTGAAGTCAGCTTTCTCAGTACCAATTACCAAGCTTTAATTAGTCCACTGTTTCTAAGACCCGTCAAAACAGCCGTTAATTGTTTAGCTCTAGACTATCTGTATCACTGACTGATGAGATGTTGACAGTGAATTAGGTCAGAAGCCAAGCTAATGTTAGCAATCAGCTTCTGCCACATAAACCTTTTTTAATTACTTTAATCCAGGTGTGCACTGTGAAGCTGGATCACGTAAGGAAACACTGACTTCAACAGCAGATAGCTGGTTTCAAATGGCCCAATTTTTTTTTTTTTTTTTTTTTTTTAACCAGTAAAGTCACATTTAGAACTTTACAGTGATTTAAGCCCAGCTGAAATGAGTCAACTGGTCATCTATTTTTGCAGTCTGAAATGTCAAAGTGATTTTGAGTCTATTTTTAATATTTTTGTGTCATTTAAAAGAGAGATAAAGGTTTCTGGGGAAACAGCTTTTTGTTTCATCTGGCTGGAGGGGCGTGTTGGTGCCCATGTTTGATTGACAGCAGCTTGCAGGCGCCACGAGTGATACTGATACACTGTTGGAAAGAAATGACAAAGTAAAGATGCAGTGTAGCTACAAGCCACTGGCAGACAGCATGTTGTTAGGGTATTGAAGAGTAAGCACCACAGCAGCAGCTAACTGCACCCAAGTGACATTTGCAGGTAACTTTAAAGCTGTTTAATTTGCTGCAGCTGAGCAGCTAATTAGCTATCTTGCCTGCAAACTGGCGTTAACAGTGCACTTTTCCCCCGTGAATGTTTATTTGGTCGCTTGTTCAGCAAGCTTAGATAAGAGGGAAACTTTAGCAGGGATGTTAATCTGTGTTGATGTTTTAAAGTCTGGGGCTTTTGTGTAACAGGCTGCAGTCTGGCTCCTTGCGATCGTCTGCTGTGCCTTTAATAGAACAGTGACATCACTTCTTTATGCAAGACTTGATTGGCTGTGTCGGAAAATGACTCCATCTACATGGACAGATACTGGAATAGTGGTGCATTGAATTACAAGACAAGGGTCATGACCTGAAAACAGAAAAAAAATGCATTTCTCCCTTGTTTCTGATGTATTTATCTTGAAGGAGAACAGGGGACAAGTGACTTGCAAAGCTGTACAGACAGAAAAATGCAATTTCATTTTAGTTGGAAACCAGCTATTGATGGAGCTGCAATACAAGCAGTAAAACAAACCGATATCATGAAGAAGGCGAGACCAGTGGGATTTCCAAGGTGTATGAACATTAAAAAATAAGGTTTTCTGTCTAACTATTGCATACATGTTTGAAAGCAACCATACATTATGCTGAGAAGGAGTCAAGATTGAGTCACTGGTCAGAGCAGAAATAACTGGAAAAAATAATGAGGATAACTGCAGTGAGAGCAATTGGAAGCATCTTCCCCCCACTGAGAGCACAAAGCTTCTTAGAATAGATGTTTTTTTGAAGTTTACTGTATGCAGGATTCATTAGTTCACCTTATTTGACTGCAACAATCCCCCAGTCGGACCAGTTTCTTGAGGGACATGCTTGATGTTCGTGGAGAAAAATCTTTATTATCATAAACATAAGAGCATACACTGACTTGCCTTTGTGTAATTGAGTTAATTTGCAGAAAACAGAATTTGTTTTTATGTGCACTTGGTATTATATCAGTCAAACTGGTGTCAGATTATACATTTTAAGAATGTTATTTATCTGTTTTTTGGAAATGCACCCTCCACTTTTATCTGCAGTATTTTATCATTTCTTACAGAGACCTGACATCATGGATCAATAAGTTTGTATGTTCCCATGTGTCTACTTGTAAAGAGCATCATGCAGAAAAAAACAAGCCTTTTTTCTTGACTTTTCACTCGATCAAAACATCTCAAGGTCACATGGAGATCAAAACTGTCAACAGCCTGAAGTATAAATCAAACGGATTCTCTGTCTTTTGTGAACACATGATCATTATGGATCAAAGGCATGTACTTAGGATCATCAGAGGAACAAAACAACAGATGTATAATTGCACCTAAAAACACATTTTCATTAACACACTTCATCAAAGCGATTGATTTTTAGCTAAGATTAGGCCATAACATTTAAGCCTGCAGGTTCGAATCATAATTAAGATGATGGTTTGTGGTGGGAAGAAGACAATTTTACCAAAAGGACAAGGTTCATGAAAATTTAATAAAATGAAATGAATAGATGAAACATTGCGCCCTTGAGCCTCTATGATATTGTCTTTCTCCACAGTGATCATTGATTCTCTGCAAAGTTTGAAATGAATGGAGGAAATATTTGTTTTAATACTTTAAATACCAGAAAATTGGTTTAGCTTTTGTTTAAAATACAATTTTTGATTTTTGATGAGTCTTTTTTATTTTATTTAGTAGGTGTCAAAATAATCCTTTTAGATTGTCAAATAGACTGTATCTATTATTGGCATCATTTAAATATTGTATGAAGTACATTATTCAGTTTAAACTTTGAAAATTAATATTTTGCTTTTGCATTTGCTCACAAATACATGGCCAATGCCTGTAAATAACACATTAGACATGAATGCTAAATGTTAAAAAAAAAGAATGAAATTATTACAGCATCTGATCTTTGAGCATCTGGACACTGGCCCTGTCCTTGAGCTGCCATGTGCATATGGTACCTGTCTGGCATTGGTAATTGTATTGATTTGATTTAAAACCTCACGCATCAGCAAATGCAAGAGACTTTTCACATTAAAAAATTTTATGCATTCATAAATTAAACTCATAATTCACCTCCGGCACTGGCCCACACTCGGCCCGTCCTCAATGTCAGTCATCTTCATGGTCAAGCATCTCATCAAAGAGCCATTAGTGTGTGTTGTTGTCTGTGTGTGTGTCAGACTGTGGCTGGCTGCGGCCGGATAACAGGTTGGAAAGTAAACAGACTGCAACACAGAGCTGGAAGCACCTGGAGCCTTGAAAACGAGACAGACTTGGATCAATCGAGGGGATGGATACTTTATGAAGCGCTGAGTGCGCGCAGCTCATAATCATCACAGGAGTGTGTAAATTAGCTTATGGCACACAAACACTCTAATGAATCACTGCTCATGAGCGGAGGGTTGAGGCCGGGAGCGACAGGGGAGGAGGATAATAAAATATACTCACCATAACCCCTGAAATTCATTTCAGTCATGATTGATTATTTTTTTCAACATCGGTGCATATTTGTCTATAAAAAATAGGTTTATAATATTAGAAACATAACATAATAAATGTAATATTTCCTTTTTTCCAGGATTTCTTTAGTAAAGAATACTCAGTTGTGGTTTAAATGACTTGTAGGCTGACACACACCAATTTTTATGAAGTTTTTGCCGTGCTCTAGGCTGCAAATGGCAAATAAACCAAAAATATTACTTTGGAAAACTATGCAATAAAATAACTTTTCAAAAACTTTGTTTCACTCTTGCCAGAGTGAATACATTTTGATATATGAAACTCCATTTGCAGTGTGTATGTGTAGACAAGGAAAGAAAGTTTTTTGGCCTGAGACAAAAGATTGTTTGCTGATTGCTTCTGTTTAACCACAGTGTGTGACATTATTTTCTTCCTTTACATGAGGCAGTGAAGAACAGCTGCTAAACAAGCTAAGAGGACATTTTACATGTTTCCACATGGACATTCAGTTATCAATTTATTGAGGAACAGAGACATTAGACTGCGCTACAGCAGTTAGAGCAAAATCCAAACCTTTCAAAACGTTGCATGTTTTAGACGTAAATCTGGTTGGACCTCTGGTTGTAGTTAGCTTACAACTAAAAGCTTTTCCCAGTCTTCTAATTACATCTGTACCTATTATGTTGATGCTTCATTTGGTTTTTATGCATTTTTAATTTGGAGGAAGAATTATTCAAAACACTGCTTGTATTGATGGGAAGGAAAACAGCAGAAAGTCTTTTCTCAAAAATACCTGTGTATGTTTACACCAGGCCTGATTATTTATACATAATCACTGTTATGGAGTAGATGTGTGAATCAAATACTAATGAAAACTATAACAAGGGTCTGAGGAAGATTTGACATGATTCCTGTTACACTGATCCTTTTCTTTATGCAGTGAAGCTTCCAGAAATACAGCACATACACACAGGCCATTTTGGATGTAAAGGCGTTTGAAACTCTGTCAAGCTACACCTTAAGCTGACATGACACACTGATAGGAGAAGGAATTTCATTCCACTTCTTCCACTCCTGAAGACGGAAACGTTATGTTGCTGGAGAGAAAAAAGGTCATTTGTAAGTGGTGTGTGAAAACAGGATTAGTTTTGTAGGGTGGTCAGATCTCTGCTGCCTACATGCTTATCTCAGTAATGGATATAAGGAGGGAATTTGAAATATTGCTGCCAAGTATGCATTCTCAGATTGAGTTTTTTTTTATTTGTTTTGCCAATCACTGTGATGCCTGTTGAAAACAGTAATGTCATCAGCTGGATTTCCTTGCAAAACATATTTCTCTGGGGGAAAGTGCTGTGTGTGAGGTCTGCTTTCATAGAATCTCTGGTAAATTATGCATATGCCTGTGTACCTTTAGGGAGGAATATTGTACTCTAGGTCATGCATTATAAATGAACATGAACAACTGTAGGATGCCTGAACGCCTGGTGTCCTCAGGTAAGGTTAAAACCCAACAGGATTCAAAGTCGTGTTGCTTTCATAATTCTGTACCTGGGGGGGACGGAGGCAAGGACACACCGGCAGTGTGGACGCCTGATCTCCTTGTTGCTCAGTATCGCTCGCAGGCTGCCTGGATCGAACATCTTTCCCTAAAAATTCTTCCCTTCTGGCAGGAGTGTACACCTCAGGCCCGTCCACAGCGCTGTATCAGTCAGGCATTTGTAAGAAACTTATGTTCAGTTCTGTCATATGTGGGTGTCATTTTTGGGTTCCCCGTTAGCTGGTTTCTCTCCTTGCTGTTCCATTACCAAATCTGTTTCAGTATTTTTTTTTCCCCCTTCTCTCTTAAATGTTGTCAAGTTCAAGGTCAATATTGTCCTCTTAAGTCTCACACTGGGGTCACGCTGAGCAAATGGGGGCATCTCAGTTGGTCATGAGAGAGTGAGAGTAAGAGTGAGAGAGAGAGAGAAACAGTGGGAGAGAGTGTGTGTGCAGCTGCGCGTTGGTGTGTCTAGTGCAGAACTGATTTAAGGCCCCAGGCCACAGGAAGAAGGCTACTCTACACTCCAGGCACGTCCGTGAAACCAGCAGCAGAGGAAGCACTATTGCCATTCAGCAGCGTCGACTGCAGACGCCTAAATGAGTCTGTTCTGTCCTGCAATGCCCAACATGGCAGTCCGCCACTTACTCAACTTCCCTCACCCCCTCACACCCTCCCCCTCCCCCCTCCCGCTGCTGCACTTCTCCGTTCTCTCCTCCAGTTCGTCCCTCTCTCTCTCTCTGCCTCTTTCAGTCCAACATCTCGACTTTCGATCTTCCTGCATTCCTCTCCCCCACACTCTGCAGGAGTGCCATGTCTGCCCATGCATTTTATCTCTCTGTCACCTTTTCTTTATGGTCACTGTCCATCATGTCCGCCCCCTATATCTGACTTCCTTTAATTGTCTTTTAAGTCCTTTAATGTCAGCCTCAAGTGATCAGAAACTCTTTACAGCAATGCTAATGTTTAGCTTGTTAGCGAAAGTATAGCTTTCTCAGTGCAAAGCAGCTGCAACAATTACAAGCATTAAAAACATGTTTGTGAAGAAGTTCTTCAGGTTGCTCTCTTTGCTTTTTGCTCTTTAATGCATCCCTGTGCTTTTGAATAATGAAGCTCAGTGTGTGTGGTAATCCACACGTTTGGTGATCTAATGATCAAGACTCGATTGTTTATGAGC
>JAPZDV010000024.1:13857125-13882686 GCA_029814665.1 Acanthurus lineatus | reverse complement strand
TTGCTCTCTTTGCTTTTTGCTCTTTAATGCATCTCTGTGCTTTGAATAATGAAGCTTAGTGTGTGTGGTAATCCACACGCTTGGTGCTCTAACGATCAAGACTCGATTGTTTATGAGCAGGTCTGATTGTACATATCAGGAAATATATAGTTTTAGCTCATTAAAAGTCCTCACACCAGCACTTGAATGTGACTTGACTTTGCAATGAGGTCACACTTGTCAATCATAGTATCTGCTTCTGACTAGTTCACTTACAGAAGGGCATAACCTATGAAATGAAGTGTAATGAAGTGCAGCTGTATTACTCACAGTGTGTATAGCATAGCAAAGCTGATATCAAACACCACACAAACTAGTTTTTATTCCAACCCAATTTCATCTAGACCTTCTGAAAATGCTTCTATTTTTAGTTGCACTGCTTCCATTTTTAGTTTTACTCACCGTTTCTCATCTGTTTTCCATTTGCACTCTGTTACTGTCTTTTTTCTCTCTTTACCTTTCCATGATCTCTTTTTGTTTTACTCTCTGCGCTTTTTCGGTCTGCTACACATTTGGTTGTGGCCATTTTTAGCAAAGCATGTTTTATTCACTGTTGGTTTTCAACAAAAATACATAAATATGTTGGTGGAAATGTTACCAAAATCATTCCTGCAGCGAGAGTATCGCACAATAACAGGATTAGGGCTTTGTTTTGATTTAATCTGTTTGCCTGTATGAAAACGGCAACTTCTGTGTGGATTGGTGGAGGAGATGGTGAGGATTTGTTTCCTCATGCCTTGTGTGTGTTTGCGGTGTCACACAGCCCCTCACCTAATGATCCTTTGCCAGCTGGGGGGTTGACAGAGGGGGAGTGAGATGGGTTACTATCAGTGACGGTGCGATGACAGCTCGTGAATTCTAAAAGCTTTATCGGTCCCCTGCAGCCTGCCTGGGCAGCTCGCTGCTGCCTCTCATCTCTCCTGTGTGTTGCATTGAATATGGCTCTCCAATTGGGGTCACGGCACAGGCTGATAGGGAACTATATTCCTCATAACTGGAAGCAGAGTTCAGTATAACAAACAGCAGCAGAGAGATGGCAGGTCTGAAAAATGGCGGCAGCATGTAAACATTAGAATAAAGAATTGTAATGATGAAATGCATCATTTTAGAGGTTCTGCACACTCAGTCAAAGAGGTGTCGGCTTCAGAGCAACGTCCTCTTGTAAACAAAGCTCTCTTCTAAACGTGTTGATGTTTATTTTGCTGAAAAAGGTTTCAAATAGAAGGTTAGTAATCCGCTTTTCTCAGTTTCAGCTCAACCAAGCATTTTAAACCAAGCTGTGTCAGACGTTTTCTCCAGTTGACACAAAATATCTCACCTCAAGATCCATCAAGTAGCAGTTAATCATATCTGATTTATATCATCATATCTTATTAAAATAAACATATCATACGCCCGCTTGCGTGATGTTTTATGACCTGCAACCCCACCTTTCGCTCAGCCAATGCATTTATGTCGCTGAGCCATGAGTGTGATTTGTGTGTGGCCCATTTTGCTCATAGGCTCATTGGCAAACATGATGACTTTTTTCTCGATAGATCTAAAATACCAGAAAATAGTAAAAGACATCACACTTATCTTAAACCCCAGCTGTTTTTCTTGATTTTATTTTTTGACAAACGGTCCACAACCAAAGATTATTACTTTACTACTCTTTATCCAGATAAAAGTAGCAGCTGCTGTAGAGCTGAAACTAGGTTATCTTTGATATGTTTGCTTTGAAAATGAGATGATTTTCACCTGTAGATTAATTGATTATTTGACTAATCATTACAGCATTCTAACCTGAATATGTACGAGTCTTTGGAATAAAAGAGAAACCTGAACTACAAATTAAAGATGTTCCCATTCTTTTTTTTCTCTCAGATACTCTTATCTGTGAACACTGGGCTCATCATTAGCGTGAAGTGATTGTTTGTTTAGTCGTCTCAATCTGCTTTGTGATGTAGTAAACACTAGATAATCTAAGAACTACTAAAAAGCCATGCGTCTGTGTTCTTTTATTAGCCCATCACACTAAATCAACATTTACTGCGGCACTGGACGGCTCCGTGGCTGACATGGCAGACGCATGGTGATGATGATCTGTAGCTTCAAGGCTGGAATCAGTGCTAATGTCGCGCCTGTCAAATGCAATATATTTAGATCCCCTCGGAGGACACCAGATGAGCAAAATCTCAGATTTTTCACTTGTAATTGCGAGTGTACAGTATTTCTTACAGAAAAAGCATCAGAGTGGCAGGATGCTATACTGCGCTTTAAAGGACAGATAAATCAAAACCTTCCTTACCCGTCACCTCGGCTGCAGCGGCTCTTAGCATCCATCTTGCTCGTTCTCCCCCCGTTTGTACCTTTTCCCAGATTACCTAAAGGGATTGATGGCCGTGCCAAAACAAAAACAGAAAAATCCATACGGCTCTCCTGCCCTTTCCATATCACATCGATTTCATGGTGAAATATCAATCTGCATATGTCATGTACCGTTGTAGCGCTCACAATCGCTCATAACACGTTCAAATCAAGCAAATCAACATAAAGCTGCTTTAGGGCAGACTTTTATCAGTTTGCTTTGAGAGAGATTTTTTCTTTCCTTCTCTCTTTTTTTTGCAGAGGGATTGATTAGGAAAAGTCAAGCGAAAAACCCATCCAATCCAAAAGCTGATGGATGTTATTCATGGCGAGAACAGGAAATTTATGAGCACACTTTAATTTGCATGAAAATATGACACACATGATTACAAGCGCAAGTGTACATGTAGCATACACCCACACAAGCTCATTAACTTCGACACTGCTCTGATGACAGCTATGAGAAACAGCACTCATATGCTCATAAGTTCGCTCTACATGCTTTTATTTATAATAATGGAGGGTTTTTTTATATTCAGTCGAGGCTTATAATTAATATACTGTACTTAATACCCTATGCTCTTTTTTTTCTACCTCATCAGTTTCGTGGATGGGTAGCAAGCTGCCTGAGGTGGTTTCAGCATCCTGGAGGACATGATGTCAGCAGGTTTACCACGTGTTTTTTTTTTTGTGTGAAAGCGGCAGCTGCACAACAACACAGACACATTTGGGTTCTATTTATTCTTTGTAACTTTATTCTATAGGGTTGTTTTAAAAACAGTGTTTCTATAAATAACATTGTAATTTGCATCAGGATTCTGATGCAACATCAAACTGCACAAATTGACTGACAGATCATGGGGTTTTATGGGAAACTTGTGCCAGATTCTTATGAGAAGATAATAAGTTGTTACCTGGTTGAATGATGAAGTTTTCACCAAATCTCAATGAATTTTGCTTTTCTACAACAAGAAATATAAGCTAGCAAAGGAAGTATTTAATTACAGCTTATTAAAAACTATTGACCACAGAGGAAGTTGAGGAAATTTTTTCACAACTTCAGTAAATGTGGTGTTTTTGTTTTTTTTCTTTCTGAACTGCATCCTGTTGATTCACTCTCAGGTTTTGTTTTATTGTTGCTGCCCAGAGTTTCCTCGTCCTTGCAGCATAGTGACATTTTGATGTATTGATTCTCAACTCTGAACTGTGTTAAATTACAGTCGCGCCATTTCCAGATTGATATTACAAGAGTTGTAAAGGGTGCGCACTTTTTCATACCGAGACGTCACATTTGCAATTCATATTTTTTAGTGCCTCTGTGACACATTTTTGTGCAGAATCCTTTTACAACGACAAAAGAAATAAAAAGTAATCTGTAAGACTGAAATACCATTCGCTCAAGTGCCGTGTCATTATATCTCGGGCTTGTCCTGATCTTCTTTTTATCTCCTCTTTTTTTCAAAATAAGCTCCATGGAAAAAAAGAATCGACTGCCTGTCACTCAACTCAAGTACCATCTGCAAACTGCAGCGATGAAATATGTGTGTTTCATATTTCCCTGTTTTGTGACTTACGTAATAACTAAGCTTTGCAACAGCAGCAACAATGTGATAAAGAAATCAAGACTTCGCAGCCGATTTTCTGTCAGGTCAAAGTAGAAAAAGTGCAGGTTTTAATGATACGATTAACAATGACTGTAGAACAGAAGCAGCTAAATGGAATTCAGCCGTCATTAAGTTTATTATCTACAAATATTACCCTATAAATAGCCTAATATAAGTTATGTCTTACATAAAGGGCCTGACATTTTCAGAGTTTCTACAGCTAACAGTGATGTTTTTCAGTAACCTACTGTTTGTGTCAGGGGTTGTTTTTTTCTTTTAATGACCCAAATAATGTGAAAAATAATTTCTCCCTGTAGTTATGTACAGCTAGACAGAGCTGGAAACATTTGTCTTGCAAATACTAACTAGTTTTATGATTAAAATTATGGTGTGGACGTGCCTGAGCCTCAGTGGGATCAGGAGTACAACAGGAGCAGAGTGGAAGGATGTGTGCTTTATGTTGTGCTCTATGAAAATCTTTTTTTGCTGCAGTTGAATATGTGTGTTGACTGATGATTATTTAATAGCTGACCAATAAGTTGCTTGTTCAACATTATATATTTCCTTCTCATAAGATTTGTGTTTATTATGTAAGGTAAAGAGATAAGCCTTTCCTCAGAAACACGTGTGGGCCCAAAGCTTTGTCTACCCAATATTTTTACAATTACTACAAACCAAATTCTTTTTGAGAAACTGACTTTGCAGAAAATTAGAAGCCTAAGGGGCAAAATGTTGTAATATCTTGGTGCAGATGGTCCAGAATACATGAGAATAATTTCATGAAGTCTTTCCGTAATGTAGTTTTTTGTAGCGTGGTGGTTGTGTATATTTTAAAATGTGCCTTGTGGCTATTCAGAAGTGTTTTCTTTAACTTCATCACGCGCAAAGTAATAGCAGATATTTTCCAGTCACAACATAATTGCTTATTTCGCTTACCATATGTAATTGTCTGCACACGTTGTTCTGCATGCGTGTTGAGAATGCAAGATTCAGTAGATTAGTAGTTAATAGAAATATACAAACTATCTTAAATGCATCGAAGTTTTGATATTATATATTTTTTATAGGAAACTAACCACATAGAATTTCCCAGTTTTGCATCAATGTGTGGCATTCTGAATATGATTTTCCCTTTCTGAATTTCTACATCTTAAAATCTTAAAATCCCAAACAGAGTCTGCATGATGTGAAAAAGCTCCACATGATGACATTAAGAAGCAACAGCACAATTGTCACTGCTCAGAAGATTCAAAAGTTAGTTGTTTTTTTAGGCAGTACAATAGGGATTTAAGTCCTTTGGGCAGTGTTTGACAGGAAGTAGAATCTGTACCTTTGGCTTGTACACAGAAGCCTGAAGCTGTGAGGCAGAGAGAAGAATGGGAAAAGGGGGAGGAAGGAGAGAGGGGGAAGGGAAATGAGTTGGAGAGGAGAACAGGCTGAGGGAACGTTCAGTAACAATATCTTTTTCTGTTGAAACTTTACATCTGTCAGCACTTCAAAAGTTTCCCCATTATTATTTATCCCACATTCCCTTCCAAGAGCTTCAAGTGCTCATTTGATCTAACCTTTCATTCTTTGCCTACTGTAATTTTTGCCAAGCTGAATGCATGCATTTTTCAAAAGTATTTCAAGTAATTACAGACAAGTGGGTTTTACCACAGTGCTTTGAACGCAACAATTGATTCATCTCTTTAAATGTACTTGAGCCATTGGAGGACTGTCAAGACAAATAGAAGTTGGTGAAGTAGCAGCATTAATAGCAGCTCTGTTTTCCTGTCTTCACTACAAAGTAGCAGTATTTATCTGTTTTGCAGTCTGTCTACAGACTAGTCAGCCAAATATAATGAGATCAAATCTGCAAAGACAAACCACAAGAATAAAGCCATTGTTTATTGACAGTGCGCTTGCGTGCAGTTTGCTAGATGGCGCAATATGAGACTTGAATAGCGATGAAACTGTGATTTATCTGCTGCAGTGATGTTTGTTGAAGAATTATTCATCCATTGTTTTGCATTCCTGAAGTACATAATTTATGCAATAAATTTCTTAAAGCCGCCATGTGATTTATGTGATTGTGACATCTTTCAGATTAAACTGATAGCAAATTATTCTGTTCTTTACAAATAGGATAATGATTCCCAGTGAGAAGTGAAGCATCATGTTTGTTTTTTTATTCATTCCTATAACCCTTTTATACCAGAGACTTGTGTGTGATTTGAATTCATTTGTGTGCAACAACAGTGGCAGGTTAATGTCTGGTTGTCATCATTAACAGAGACGTCAGTCTACAATCTGGTTCAAAACAGTTCACCGCTAAATCAGAGGAAAACTAATCAGTCTCATCTTTTCATTTGTACACATGCATGGGCCCTCTCCTCCTCTCACCTTCCCAAGCGACATGCTTTCTACTCCTGCTCCCTCTATATTCTCTTTTTTTACTCTTTCTTTTATCTTTTCTTTGATGTTAAAATATCAGTATCGTGACATGAATTTCCATTCCTAATAGAACTGACAGTTCACTGAAGCCCGGCAGCCTACAACCCATGCATAACCCACGAGAGTCCCTTGAAGTGCATTGACCCGTTCAGGCACACGTTTGCCTCACATCGCTGTGTCGGTCTGAATGGGGCAGGTTTGCATAAAAAAGAGCTTGTGCACACAATGTGTTGTCCGATCACACTGGAAGGTAAAAATCTTTCCAAATGGCAGGAAACAGTGTCAGAATAGTTGTGTAAAGAACGACAAAGGAGAGCCTGGGAGATAGGAACACTGCTCTACACCTGCACAATGGCTGTGTGAACTAAGGGTGCATGTGGGATTATCGCTGTCAGAAAGTTACAGAAATAATTGGACACAGTGTCTAAAAGGCGTGGAGGGAGGGGGGTCAGGGGTTATTTAACCATGCTGGAAGGATTTCTGTGGGAGAATACCAACAGACCTATGGGCCCTTGAAGAGATCAGTAGAAGAAGAGGGGTAGTGGCATACACCAGATTGTCTTCTTGATCTGACCACCAAAGTCAGAAAACGTCCAGTCATACAGGAAGCAGCTTTAGCATTCATAAAAAGGAACGTTTTTCAGATCTTATTGCATCATTTTAAGAGTCATGAGTTTAGATGTTGTGACAGGAGGAAGGAGAACCTGCTTTTAGCTGAAAAACTTCTCAAGGTCAGTCTTTTATGCATGCTTGTGTGTTCATGCTAACATGCAGCATGTGTGTGGTCCATATGTGCTGAGCCAGGCTCTATGTCTGCTGTGACGTATGATATGTGGGTGATTTCACCGCGGTGCTAAGTGATTAGGCCGATCTCCTGAGAGAAGTTTAATTCCCTTTTGAGTAAGGGTGCCATTAAAATGCAGTGGCATGAGATTAATGCTCATCTTGTAAGTGACATTTACTTTCTCATTTACCGTGGAAATTGTCTTGCAGTGTCGTGTGCTCGGCTTTGTTTTGAATGCTGATGAGACTCAGAAGCTGTTTAAAGTATTGTGCGGTGACAGTGTGAAAAATGTTGAACGTGCTTTATTTAGAGGAAGGGTGTCTCGCTGAGTAAGGGACAAACAGGAAAAAGGAGACCATCAGCAAAAAGGAACCGTGAACTTTGAAACTGTGGTTTACAGTGCAGATACCAAACTTACTGTATGGATAAATGGCTGTCCTCAGCATTAGCAGCAGGTATGCAAAAGCTGATACATGAGCGGAATTATGATTTATAGTGCCATTGTTCTGACTTTGCCTTTGAAAATATACAGTGTACTCTGAGGATAGTATGCAGGTGAACCTTGCCTTTATGTATTTTTGACTTCCACTAAGCTCCCATAAGGGAACCTACTTCAATAGAAAGTCTTAATGTCTCAGGATTACTAAAACCTGTACAGTGTGAAATTGATTGCACTCCCTTTAAAGTGTGGAATTATTCCTCATAAATCCATCTCCATCCTGTTTTGTGTTTTCTGACTCAGATTTCTCATCTCCTCTTTTTCTGTTTTTTCCTTACAGTGTTTGTACTCAGCCGGGCCCAAAGTGTACACACGCGCACGTGTGTGTGTGTGTGTGTGTGTGTGCACATACACTCTTGTGCGAGAGCCAAGTGCATATACTACATGTGTATGTGAGATGAGGAGAAGCTAAGTGGCTATCGCAAACCACCCGGATCAGACAGCCTCCTGTGCTGCAAGATGGATTAGAGCCCCACACATCAGGAGATCAAAGGTAGGAGAAGATGTTTGGTAATCAGCCGCCATTCGCCTGCCCTATTCAATGACAGCATGGAGAGAGTGAAGGAAAGAGGAAATAATGAATCACAATGAGTTTAGATTAAGGTCCTTCTGCCATCTGTGTGCTGTAGGCTAAACACTGATGTCCATAAACCTCATTATCTGTATGAGAGGGACTACAGGAAGTAATGCACAGATCCTAAAGTGTCAATTATTGTTACATTTGTCAGGCTTTGAGAATTGAGCTTGTAAATCTCAATTAATGTACAAAAAAGTTATTTGTGAGCCATCATTACAATCCCATTTATTGTGCTTTTTGTGATACTTTAAATAGCAGCAATCTAAAACACCACTGCCGGACATCAGGATAGACCTCTAATGTCCACCAGTGGCCCACAATTTTGTTGGCTATTTCAAAAGGTCTGCTGTTGCTCTTGCAAGCGCGAGAGAGAGCCAAGCGGAAGAAAACAAGCACCTCTACTCTCACTACTGGGATTAGTATGCTGCAAGTATACCTTGTATTTAAAAATAAAAGCACTGCTGAATGTAACAAGTCCAGGCAAGTGTTGACAGTAATTTTGGCAAATGTGGGTAAATGCTTTCTGAATTCAAAGCAGACGAAGCAGATTATGGAAAAATACGGAAGCAACAAGAAGTGGAATGATTTTGAGATCACAAAATAATAAACACTAAACATCACAGACTGATGATGCACTTAATCGTAGCATTACAGCAGCTTCCAGGGTGAAGTTTTCCTGTAAGCTGCGTGAGATGCACTTGTTGCTACTGAAGTGATCATGTATAATTAAACAGCTAAAAGGATCTTTTCTGAAAGGCCAAATTGGATCTATGTCCTGGGTTTGAAAAGTAATAATTAAATAAAACAAACACATTACTCATTGCAGCCTGATAGCGATGTCTGTGGGCACTGCTATGCATAGAAGGAAGGGAGGACTTTTGTCACCACCACAAAATGATTTTACAGCACATACTTGGAACAACAAAAGCTGCTTATTGGACCATAATGCAGCACTGTTTGCGTGAAAAGGGATTATTTTATTGAGATTTCTTCAGCCAAGAAGTTTTTGTCCATCTACATAAGATTGCACTTTAAAAAAACCACTTTCTTTCCACGTTTTATTCTTTTTTTTTTCCCCTCCCTAACGGTCTCAACAAGCCTGGCAGGGGAACTTTTACCTGCAGTTACCTTCTTTGATTTCAATCCACCTATTTTATTATGACTATTTTTTTTTTAGCAGAAATCTTATTTTAAAAGCCGTTTTCCTTTTTCTTTTCTTTTTTTTTGAGTTTGAATTATTCCAGGTTCAATGGCTCCTGTGCTCGTCTTGGACTCCGTCTAAGCATTATGATTTATGAGTTCATATGATACTCAAGGTTCTTTCCAACAATGGGGATGACTCATTCAAAGTCATATTACAACTTTTTATCAATTTTATCAAAAAAATAACGACACATATTGAGTGTTGTTACTGCATAGACTGGTTGGAACTTGTGCTACATCAGAGTTTTCACATAAAAATGACAATATTTACGTATTAGAAAATCTTCTATGTCTGCATATAAAACTAAGTAACGTGGTTTAAAAAATTGGAAATTTTTTAAATTAAATAAACAGTATGAATTTGCGACTGCATTTGGGCAAAACTTCAAGGCCTAATGATAATCTCCTCATTCAAACAATCAATAGAGATTTCAAAGAAGTTTTTCCAGCAAAACTTTGACAATCTGCTGATTATGTGTGTGTGTGGGTGTGTGTGTTTGTGTCTAGTAGGGATATGTTTGTGTGTATTATTTCATGTCATGCTTCCACAGTTTCTGCTTATGTTTCCTCTCATGTTCTGAAAAATGGCTCATCCGGCAGCTTTCGTATGACCTGTAAAAATGCAGCTAAACATCTACATGACTAAAGAATCAAAAACTTCCACAGATGATGTCTTCATAACTTCAGCAGAAGTTGTGTTTGATCCTATAGCAGCTGCAAAAATCAGGCAAATCAAACCAGCTCACAGCCTACCATGGCTAAATAACAACATTGGAGAAAATAAAGAGAAAATGCAGACAAGCAGAACGGAAATGGAAATAGGGGCAGTCTGCTGCTGTGATGAGATTCTGAAACAACTAATGTTGACTTATCAAACAACAGCAAAACAAACCGGCTCCTCCTGTTATTCCAGCATCATTGCAACAAACTGTCATAACCTCAGAATCCTTTTCAAAACCACGGAGTCATTAATTTACTCTCCTCCCAGTCAACAAACTGATAAACAGACAAAAGCTTTGACTTAAATATAAATTACATGTGGATTTTTTTAATAAAAACAAGTTTTGGAAAATATTGTTTACCTTAAGTTGATCTTTTAAATAAGCAGTTGTAGTATCTTTGATCATTTCCAACCAGGTTTCAGTTCATTATTAGTAATATATGTGCTGACTTGAGTGTATTTTTTATCCATCATTCTGGCAGCACAAAAACAGGAAAAACATTTCAGCGTTCAATTCTTTCTGTCTTCTTTTCATCTCTCTACGTCTCTGTGACCTCCCTTAAATGTATTTGTTTGTGTCTGACAAAAGTGGCTCACGAAAGCTGCAGAAACTGTGTATTTTTAGATAAAAGCGTCAGTCTAGACCTCATAGCAAATGAGTGAGTGTGTGAGCTTTTTGGCAGGGCTGTTTATTTAGAGGTAGGGATACAGTGTCGTCTGGAGGCTTCCCTCCCAACTGCTACCTGCTGAGCTCCTCTAAGACAAAAATCACAAAGCGTCACAGGAGTCTCAGAGGTGAAAACCGAGAGGATCTAGATTCGCCCAAACCTTCAACAATCAGCTCAGCGTGTTTTTATAGAATAAAACAGGGTGTCAGAAGCACAAATAGCAAACAGGTTTTTCAGAGTGTAGATTTTCACTGTGAATTAGCTTTTGCACACGTTAACCCTGCTCTAACACCAAAGAGATGGATTCTGGACGTAAAAAAGAATGATGGCTAATGTGTTTCCACCAGAAACTTTTCAATTATCAGCACAAAGACCACCACCCCACACACACACATGCGCACGCACACATGCGCACGCACAAATGTGCACACACTCCACAAAAACTAATACTACTTATTTAGCCTATGTCATATTACAAACTCTGGAGTGTGCCAGTGACAGAAAAACCCAATTCATATTCATATGCAGGATAACACGCTTTTCATATTTTTTAAGCCACCACATCCCCCCACGGGCGGCTCCAGTATGATGTGAATACAAATGCCAGAACACACAGTATGCTGCAAAGACATTGAATTTCTCTAAGGTGCCACTGCTCTGTGAAATCTAATACTGACAGAATTTGACTTTTTACTGACTTTGGCTCAAGGAAAGCGAGTTTGAGGAGAATTTGATTGCCCACATGTGCAATCTTGCATGAGATGCAAGTATTGAATATCACTTTGGTGCAGATGGTGTATTATGGCCCCACAGTATGTGTCAACAGTGTCAATATTGCCACTGGGTAAATCCTTCTGCTCAGCCGTACTGGAACTGTTGAACTGGTCCTGGTGTGTCACGCTCATAAAATCGTCTTTGCTGCACTTTGTTTACTGCATTATTGAAGCTCTCTCCACTGCCCCATAGCAAATTCATCTTTACCTGCTTAGCAGAACCACAATGCATGTCTGATGAACTCAGTCCCCCTGCTTTCCAGAATAAGTTTTATGCGCCAAAGTGTGTGGGTAGCTTGAAATTTGTGTGTGTGTGTGCATGTGTTTAATGAGCTGTTTGTATTTGTGTGTTGACTGAATTCATGAGTCTGCCTCAGTCTGCTGCTGCTGCTGCTGTCTGTGTTGCTGCTGGGCCACCTGCCTTTTTCCTGCCTCCTTTCCTGGCTGCTCCTGAGCAGCAGAGATAAGGCCCACTGATGTTTGTCTGCTCCCTGGCAGATTACTGAGGCAGACAGGTACAAGGACTCTGGCAGACAGCTTCAGTATACTGGAGGCCAAAGAAGAACTTGTTTGGGATGCCTGAGCTGACCACAGCACCGATACAGCTTGAATGCCATCTGGCTTCTTTATATGTGCTGTTACTACTGAGCTAATTGCTGCTCAAAGAGAAACACATGAGTCAATTTGGAGAGTTCAGATAATAGCAAATGATCAAATCAAATGATACAGATTTTCTTCTATTAACATTGATTGAAATGTAACCAGTAACTCCTAATTACGTAAATAAGGAATCCAATGGAAGTCAGTGGGTCATCAGCCTACCAGAGAAATACTGGAAGATCTAAAATCTTTTGTTAGGACTGAAAAAGGTAAGTAAAATGTTTTTTTCTGTTATTTATGAAAGATGTCTTGTTTTCAAAGATTTATTTTGAGATTTCACAGTTGCCCATTGAAATAATTGCGCCAGTTTTCAATTTACTGGATAAAATGTGTTTTTTAGTATTTGATAATAGACATTAGAAAGAGATGATTGACAAAATGTCTTATAAAGATGAGCTATCATTTCTAAAATGGTGTGTTTTATTACACTCTCAAATCAGTACAAAAGGGGCTTATAGTTGTCATGTCTGTGTTGTTAAAGGCTCAGTAGAGGCTATAATTTTGTCGTTTGAAGCCACGCTGAATGCTGATTTTTCCTCGATGGGATTTCTCACTTTGACAACTTTCATCGACGGTTTAGCAAGTAGACATTTAGAAAAGTAAAATGATGTGTTTTATTCACATGTGGGTGGGTGATCAATTAGGAAAAGGGAAGACTTGAGGAAAAAAACAGTTAAAAATCAAGGGATGTGCGTGCGTATGTGTGCGCCCACCGTGGCTTTGCACACTTGCATCTGTGCCTTTTATATGTTTATCCCTAGAGCAGCAGACTGTGAAGTCTTGTTATTAAAGCACACGGTCAGTGTGGAACTGCCTAATTAGACCCTTTCTGCTTCTGTGAAGAGCATTTCACAGGCTTTTTGTACCTCCTACTTGATCCACAAGATGAGGGCAGAGAGGGTAAGGAAGAGAACAGAGCTAAAATCGTGTTACTGGGAGGTTTAGTTGGGGTGCTAAAGAGATCAAGGGGACGATTGGTTTTATACCTTTGTGCGTCTGTACAGTATAGAGGTGTATTTTTTTATAAAACAAGTACAAAGCTCTCCTCCCATTCAGACAAGAGCAGTTGAGAAAGTTGAAACGGTGTAAGAGGACTGATGTAAGATAAAATATCACAGAGAGGGGAGACGCTGAATTAAAAGTGAGAATAATGGGAAGAGGGTCAGAGTGTAAAAATAGGGCTTATTAATGGATCACAGGGTTTTGAGCACTTCTGTTTCCTCCACAAGTATTACCTGTATACATTACAGACAGAGCTCTTCCCATGCTTAGTCTCTTTTATCAGACATTATGAGCTTATGTAATAACAAAGCGTCCAAGTGCAACTTCCTGTTTGTGTTATTTAAAAGTCTGGCTGTTAGATCACAGCTGTGCTGCCTCGCTGTCTGCATCTCTCTCACGCAGACACGTTTTTTTTTTCCTCTCTGTGTCCATTGTTTCTGTTTGATTGACTCGTGTTTGATCAGAGCTGTTTAAAGAGTTGTCTCAATATTTATGTGGCCAATTGTGAGGATGTGTGATTGTGGCCCCGACAGGCGGAATATAAATTGTTACATTGCACTCCACACCATGTGGTAGACAGGTCCTTCTACATTCTTGACAGCTCTACTGGAAAAAATGAAATTAGAGGAAAGGAGAGATGTACGAGCGGGAGTTAGAGGACAAGGGATAATACTTGCTTCACACGCAGCAAGACTTGGCTGTGTAGCACACTGAATATACATGGGGGAGGAAGCGTAGAGGGGATCTAAGGGTTTAGAAAGAGTTAAGAAGCAGACTTTTACAAGGTGAAGTACAGCTTATGATGGGAGCTCAAACTGAATTAGACAGTGTAACTGCTAGTGACTCACTGAATGACAATTAGCAGAATGATAAATGGTTTATTTAAGAATATCTTTGAAATGGCAGCACAGCACATAGGAATTTAGAGGATATAGAACAAACTCAACAGGAGAAGCAGCTGCTTCATTCTTCAGGCAGAAACATCCTCATCATCCAGGCATGACCGCATGCTGTATCTTATAGTCGTTATACACTCCAGGTAAATCTACCTGGTTTAATTGTGTGATAAATTGACTGTAATTAACAGTGAACCATCTTAGATAGAACTGAATTGAACAACATATGGGTGAAGGCTGTGGTCGCTTGTGGCTCTTTTTTGCTTGCAATCCGTTGCAGCATCTGGCCAGCGAATAGTGTATAAAATAACTGAAGCAGTTGGATGTATAAGAGCTGCAAGTGTTTCAATAGACCGCTCTGCTTGGCTGTATCCTCAGACGTTTTCTTTTGAGAGGCATTTGCTGCGAAAATATTTGATTTTAGAAAGCTCTTGTCAAAATACGTGAGTTTAATTTGATATTTTGTTTAATTCATTTCATTTCATTTCTATGTCACTGCAGGACAGGGGCTGGAAAACATCAAAAGCGGCAATTTACTCCCTTAGACCCTGTGATGATAAAAGGCTCTGCATGGCGTTCGTCCACACGTACAGTTTTTTTGTGCGAAAACAACCGAGCAGCATTTCTTCAGCACTTCACCTTCCCTTGTTACACTTTACATCCTGTTGTGCAGCCTGCGAACATGGAGCAGTGATTTTTGTCAGCATTATTAACTGCTGTTGGGCTTTATCGGGGCACTGCAGTGCATAATTGGAAAATCCTAACGCATGAAACATAACCATAAGGTCTTCTCTGCCACTTGCATCACTGTTATTTATGAAAGTGCAGTGTGTGCTATCTGGTCCTGGAAGTACATGAAAGAGTCACAGTTTAACTCCGTGCCACAAATCTGCTGCCATAATTCACTGGTTTTGTTGGTTTTTCTTCTGGTCATATATCTGTAAGCTAAGTTAATGGCTACGTCTTGCTTTAATGTTGACCACCATACTGCCTGTTGAATGGGAATGAGTGCCCTCTACAGGTAGTCTATCTGAGATTAGAAAAAGAGAGAAGGGAAGGGAGAGATGTCGGAATTTCAAGGGGACATAAAATAAAATAAAGGAAAGAAAGAAAGAAGCACCAAGTGAGAGAACAATTAAAGATTGTAAGTGTAAAGTGAAGCAGTGGAGAATAAGAGATAATAAGGCGAGAAGTTCAGAGACAGAGACAAGTGGAGACTGTCAGCGGATTTAACAGGAGGAACTGAGGCAGGGAGAGAGACATGATACTTCAGATATTAGACACAGTATGAGAGGAAGAGAAGGAGTTTGACGAGTGGGCAAAGTCACTGCAGCATCTCCAGATGTGATCAGTGTGAGAATAAAGGGCATGGGTGGCGGGTGAAGAGGTGCAGGATCCAGTGGTGTGTGGTGAGGGGTGGTATTGTTTCAGCCTTTGGAGATACTCTCCAATCCCATTTACAGATTGGGGGAGAACCACCAGTCACAGACGCACAGAAAACTGGCTGCTGTCACTGGGTAAAGCTGGCTGATGGATGGGACCACTTTGCTTGGCGGATCTAATGATAATGGAGCAGAGGAGGTCAGAGTTGGATTATGACTGTCTGGTGGCACAAAGGGAGCCGTGCTGACGGTGCTCTGCTCAGTCTAGTTGATAAAACCACTGCGTTTCATTTGATTCTGCTGATAATTGACTGGTTATGGCTGGTTAGAGGTATTAATGGGTCCAAAAATTGGATACAAGTCCTAAGTCCGGATCTATTCTTAGGAGTCCAAAGGGTACACTGAGTATGCTTTGCAAGTGTAGAGCAATAATACCTATTTAACACAGGGTTTACATTATTGAATATCCAGCCAGAAAATTGCTTCTTTGGTAGAAAATACAATCTGTACTTGTCAGCAGCAAACACATTACAAGAGAGGTGCAGGGTTAGTTTTATAATAATATGCCTAAATAACACATTTTGGGAGAAAGACCAAGATACTATTTGAAACAGTCTGTTTCATACAATGAGACAACTGTGAACAGGGATTTTGGTTGGCTGTGCTCCTCGCAAGGAAAGGAGTGACCCACACACACACACACACACCAAGTAGCCAGGCACAGCTTAATGCACACAGAGCAATGAGAGGATTTGTCTTGCAACTTTGGTTCTGTCACAGTCTGTCTATGCCCGAGATGCATGCTGTTAAAACTGGGGCTGATCTAAAGCTCTGGTATCTCAGGGAGCAGGTACTCCATGGAGTCATGGTCTGGTGCAATATGACACAGGACGTATCTGAAATCTGCTAATAATGCTAAAGATGCACCAAAAAATCTTATAGTGTGCTTAGTCCAAGATTTTTCTGTCCCTTGTTTGCTATTAGTAGAGTACATGAAGAAGTATATGTGTTTTTTTCAGTTCTTTTCTAAAATGTTGACAATAAATAATCAAAAATTGAATGTGAATCTTATTCTAAAAACATAAACTACTTAAACTTGTCAAAAAAAAAATCATATGTAATGTCTGTAATTTTCTATAATTACAAAAGACTCCAACCTGCTTTTCTTAAATATGTATTACATTTAGACAATACCTAGTTAGTTTCATATACTTATATTCTACTGACAGTTATAATAAGCAGTGCAGTTTTAAGCGTTGAAATGCTTCTTAAGAACCAGTTTTATTCAACAGGATGTAATGACACAAAGAAAGTCTTGTTTAGATCCAAACCTCATAAATACACATTCCCATTACACCTTTTTTCGGCGCCTACAGAAAATTTTTATTTCTGTTTTATTGTTGCTTTTTCTTTCAGCCGTTCTCTCATAAAGCTGTTCTCTCAAAGGCTTGTGTCATTTCAAGACTAAATTAAACACAATGCTTGCCTTTGGAACTGCAAGCTGATACTGTTACACATTAATTTTGCCCCCAGGAATCTCTTGACTCTTAATAATCAGGCAGCGTATTTGCATTCAACCCTGTCACAGTCCATGCTGTAGCAAATGGAGAGCTGGCATGAATGAGCACATCTCCCGCGCCATATTTCCGCTCTCGCAGGGCTTTTAGTTTTCACTGAGCTGTGAACAGCTCTCCCACGACAGCAGAGGTAGAGAGCGTCGGCGAATGGCAAGGAGACAATTTGCCGTTGAATAACCCTGTGTTTGCATGTGAGTGACAGGTCCTTATCAGAGCTCCTGCTGGCTGATCAAAGTTGAAAGGGGGTCAGGCTGAATTAAAGACTAGCTAATTAAAATGTCCAGGGAACATGCCAGCCCTCATTTCATTTATCTCCTCGAGCTCAGTGGGGCAGAGAAAGAGAGAGGTTAGATGTGTGAAAAGGCAGAGAAAAAAGAATAAAGGTGTGTAATCCTGCAAGTTGAACTTGATCTGATACGAGAGGATGGATTATTAAATAGTTTCTCTGTGTGTTAAGAAAGGATCTGAGATGTTGTGTTGTGCAACTTTTCTGGTTCAACAGTCCAACTCGTGTGTGAGTTTAAAGGTGGATGTGGCTTTAGGCGGATCATTTTGGTAGGAGTTTGGTGAGAGTGTGTTCACTTGAAAGCAGAGTTCAGTAGATGGATAGATCCAGGCCGCGGGCAAAGAAGCAAAGCATGTAATGGGACATCTATAAAATGCCTATTCTGTTTCCAGCCTGCTCTCTCTTAGTCTTTACAGCATGGCCTTTTTTTTAAAGCTTACATTTTCACAGTCTGTTTGACGACAGGGACTCTGGGTTTGCACGTGCGTGTGTGTGTTTGCGTGTGTGTGTTTGTGTGTTTATGTATGGGGCATGTGGATTTCACCCAGCGGCTCGGGGTTTTCTCTCAGGAGGCAGCTGAGGTCTTGGGCTTTTTAAAACCAAATGATGCATTTACACACAAATGAAAAAAAAAATCTGGGCTAAAGGGTACTGCTGACTCTGTTAGAATAAGGAATGAAGTGTGTAGTGTGGCGTACTTTAAGTCCTCTTTTTGAACATTCACAGGTACCATAAATATGATTATTTCTAAAGAAAATGTCCTCTGCTTTATAAGTTTCAGTCACCACCTTTACAGTTGTCTTGTGAAAAGCTAAAACGATAAATCAAATAAACTTGTAGGCAAAAATAGTTTATTAAAGCACTGCCAAGCACTTGAGATTTTTTCAGGGTCAACAAGCCTTTACTTCATGCTGTTAGTCAACAAGTCATTGCACACTTATGATAATGATTTAATGATCAGAATTTATATTTTTTAGGACACAAAGGAGACAAAACTTAGTGTCAACAATTCTGAATATGTCTGACTGACCAGCAAGAAAACTGAACATTTTTCAATTAATCTTATTTTAAATTTTTTTTCTTTTACATCAGACAAATGACATTCAAAACACAGGGATAAATGACTTACAGCTTCATAAAAAATAATGCTTGTAAGCTAAGCAAAGTCACCACTTGCATCTCTCCTGTAGCCGCTTTAATGTGCTGTGTCTTAGTCCTGATTGATGGTTGAACAGTTCCTGTATTTTCTGTCTTCAAACTGACGTCCATGGATATCGGAGGCAGTGCAGCCTCGCTCTTAGAAGCTGCTGAACTCAATTTCGCTGCATGCTGGGCTGGCTCCAGAGCTAACATGCTAAAGGCAGCTACAGTTGGCAGCATTTAATAACATCTGTGTTACAGTAGAAAAGAGAGAAAAGGGTCCTTGTTTCCTCTGCATACCTGATACTTCTGTTCTGGTATTATCATGTTTGCTACAAACAAACTGTGAAAACCTTGACTGACTACGACTCTTGTCATCATTAACACTTTGGTCGATTATTAAGGGGGAGGCCCGGTTTATTGTAATAACACTTGATGTGAGCCTGTGCCATCGGGTTGTCTCATAATCTAAGTGTGCGTTCTTTCACACCAGAGTTTTTGTTGTGAAGGCATCTGAGGCTGACTGACACTGGAAGCGAATCAGCCTAATGAGTTGCCATGTTGTTCTGTGGAAATGATTACCTCAGGAGGGAAAGGCATTAGATTGATGAGGGCAATCTTTGCTTCTGTCCCTGAGATACAGCAGCCTCTCCACCACCACAAGCTCCTCCATAGCTGCCACACCCTGCAGACAGAGACAAGTCACTCCCTCTCAGCCCAAATGACCCGTAATGCTCCCTTGGAGAGTTTAATAGAAAAGGGGGGAAATTTGTGCCCCAACACCTCAGCTCACGGCTAAGTAACGAGATCAATTTAAGTATAGTGCTGCCCACCTAGAAGTCCAATTTCTTAATGTCATCAGTCACAGCTGGCCTCTGCGCATGCTGATGGCCGTGGTAAGCTGACATTACTCCAGCCCACCGGGCTGACATCTGTATGGATCTGAGACCACTTGTCTAAAATTGACTTAAAAGGTCCCCCGTCTCTGAAAATGCAAGCAGGACAGTTTAAAGTTGTGTCAAACACAAACAATTAGGGCATGTTTCTCCTCTAAAATGTAATGCTGATGAATCGATAACCAAGGTTATTGATGCAGTAAAGGTTGATTGCTGAATGTCCCATTTGTTACTGTTTGGCCCAACCTTCTGAGTGCGACTTCCCCCCCCTCCGAGGAGGCTTGGAGACCCATTAATCAGGACTTGGTTGATCGCCTCTCAGGTCAGCAGTGATCTGAGGCGGTGGGGGGAGGGTGGGGGTGTCGGGGAGGGTGGGGGGCTGGAGGTGATCGCAGCAGCAGCAGCAGTTTAATAGCTCACAGTGGACAAGCCGTTAAACCAGCGGATTACAACAGGAGAAACAGTTGGAGCTGTGTACTGCTTTGAAGTGCGAATGCAACCAGTGCACCAAGATTTAGAGATTACGATCTCATTTTCACATCCAATCGCACATGTTTCAAACTGAATATCCTTGAGACGACATCACTACTGAACCTTTTTTTTTTACAATCAGGAAAATATAGTCCATCCGTATTAGGTGATGATAATAGAATTCACTGCAGACTTGAGTTTGTTGTTGCAAACATCAGTTAGATTGATTATGGAGAGGAGTCTAATAATTCTCACATTACCCTCAAGTCAAATCACATTAAAATGATGCTAGATGGATTCTGACAGTGGTGAAGTAGGGGGTGTTGCTGGCATCACCTTCAGGAGGTGTAAGCAGTGCACAACAGAGCCCCAACTTGACTGATAATAACAGAGGGGTTGTGATTAATGATTAAGAGGTGTGGCAGCTTTAGAAAACAGACTGAGTGCGGCAAGAAAGGCGGAGCCACCACCTTCCTGTTATTTTGTGTTTTAAACTCGAGTCAAGCTGAACAAGATCCCATGAGACAGGAGGAGTAAAGTTTCTGTAACTCAGTGTTTTTAATGTAAATAACTATAAGTTTTCACTGAACTTTGATATGTGACTTAATTCATGCACAGCTTCTGCACCTGTTACGGATAAGTTGTGATCTTAAACTGCAGCAGCTCCTGTGGGGCAGATTGTGGTGGGTGTTTGCAAAGCCTTTCGCGCTGGTTTACCGTTGAGTTTACCTAATGGTGTGCAGTGAAGCCTTTAGGAGTTGCTCTTTAGATTTGGGTGTGATAGGATAATACAGGGAAGCAGGGAAGTATATAAATGGATCAGAGCCAAGAGGTGTGGCGGAGAGGACGGTAATGAATGAAGGTACACAGAAGACTGAATGAAGTTGTCCTCCTGAATGAACTTTTGCTAAGCTCCATTGAACAACTGCTGTACCTACCAGTGGTAGAGCATCAACAGAGCCATATACATCTGCCACCAATGAGCAAAACGACCCTGTTACTCTTGAGTTTATTATGCTTGATGACTTTAGATGAATGAGGTGTCATCCTGCTACAAAACTTCACACACAGTTTATAGAAAGGAAGCATTTATGCACACATGAATGTTGAAATGGTGTACTTGAACTCAATTCCTATTCAGGCTTAAAAAGAGTGTAGTTGTACAGGGCAGCTTTGAATTTAGGAAATACAGCTGCATGAATTTAGCAGATGGTTACTTTAAAGAGACAGTAATGATTTAGTATTTAAATTTTGTATAAATAAGTAAATAATCTGTTAAATAAACTCCCTAAATGCTGATTTTCTCCCTATAAATCTAACTCCTTCATTATGTTTAATTCAGATTTAAGTGGTCAGAAAATCCATTTATTAATTTATTAAGTTCATGAATTGATTTTCCATTTTGTCACCTATTAGTGGCTGAGTGTGAAGTTAAACCCTGTTGTTGGTGATTGAGTGTATCTGACACTTAAGCCGCCCGTGTTCTAGTGGTTTCTATTCTGACTGTGCAGCATCTCACTTAGCATGCTGATCCAGCTCTGCAGTGGATCCTCGGGGAGACAGGAGGCAGTGCTCTGAGGCCGAGGCTTAACTCCAGGATTTGATGCTTCACCTTCTCACAAGTGTGCCGGCCTTCTATTGATACTTCATACAGTGGATGTTTAGAAACATTATGCTCGAGGCGCTTATTAGCATCGACATCTTTATCAAAGAGGTGTGAATGTATCAGCACCAATCATCTTTCTCCATATCAAAATTAGATCAATAACGTATTAATCCCTCAAAAGTGCCTTATCTTTCCTGGTCCTGCGTCTCTATTGCATATTTAATAACATTAAATTTTCAAACATATTTGATATTTAACTGCTGTGACTTTTTAAGAACTTTATGAATAGGGGGCATTATTCTTTAAAGCATCAAGATTTCTGTAACAAAACAGTGAAAGGTGAGCCTAACTCAAACCAAATGATCTTGTTAAACATATTTATGCCATGAATCAGGTGAGAACATTGTATTTGTGTTGTTTTGCATGAATCATTGCTACTGTGCAAGGATTAAGGATGCTCTATTTTAGTCAACTTGTCGATTAAACCTTGCTACCCTTGCTTAGAAACATCAAGGGTGTTTGATAAGTTTAATGCCTGAGGTGGAAGGTGATGAGTGATACAGATCTCATTACATGCACGTGTAGTTCCACTCAGAGTAATTATGCACTAAGTTTTAAGTTAATAACTTTTTTGGTATTTCTGTTGCGGGTGATTGAAATTTGCAAGTCAGCACTGTCTGAGAAAATTGGACTTCATCCACCTTCGTGCAGTTGCCTGCCTCCTCAGTCTGGAAGGCTCATCAAGGAGGTCAACAAGGACATGTGGGCCTCATTGTGGGATGGTGTCCCTTCTTTCTGCATGGTGGAGAGGGGAGCTGCTTAATTCAAAGGTGGCGGAGAGAGGTTACTGCATGGAGGCTGATATTTTCCATCTTTTTAGATGGTATTGTTTTTCAATATAAAATAAACTAAAAAAGAATTATGACAAAAGTTATTATCATGAAACTTCCTGCACAATCATTCAAAGTGTTAAACTGCACTTGCATTCAGTGAGAGCTGCAGGTGTCATCATATCTTTATCTTGAGCAACGACCTTTAAATCAGCCCACTTACCAGTTGTTTAAACTTATTACTTTTAATGGACACATTTCAATGACATTTTGACAAACTTTGCTCTGAAATGTCTTCCTAGCCAAACGTTGCTTTGTAACAACTGAGCATATGTTACTGCTGTTTCTAGTAACAAACTTATTCCCTATTGTGCAACAGTCTATGATGTGTGTAATGAATGGAGAATATGATGAACAATTTCAGATGGCGCAAAATTTACCAACAGTCTTCAGCATGATAGATTTTTTAGTTTTGACTGTTTCCTCACCTTTTAAACCAGTCGACTAGTCCAAGTTCAAGCTTCCCTTCAGCTGTCAGAGAAATTACATAAGTAACACCCCTAGTAAGAATATAACAGTAGTTCACCCTCTTTATTTGGCACAGTATGCCATTAATTGGACAGCTTTTTATTCAGGCTCAGAAAACCTGGTTCTTAGACTTAATGAGAGTGCAGATATATTTTTTATACTTGAAGTTTGACTCAATGGTCAGTATTTGTCCCATGGTTACCTCATCTGTACACCACTTTGTTTAAGACTGGAATTTCTAAAAATTTGGATGAATAATTGAAAATTATGCACAGAAAGTCATGGTCCTTAGCGGTTTAACCTTAATAACAGTAATGATGCCCTGATTTTTCTTCCAAAGCCACTACAAAGTTGATGTCTTTGAGTTTAATATGACAAAGTTTCACAGAAATACTGGATGAATACTGTTAACTTTGATAAACACATTTATGTTCCACTAAAGATGCATTGGCACCATGCTATATTCTGATGTTTCAACTAGTTCAAAAATGATGACTTCTTTGGTTTGATATTCTTAAAAATGTTTTTCAAGGAGACACACAACTACATAATAATGTATCCAATATTTCCCAAATTTCTCTCCTTCTGTCAGATGCACATTTTTGCACATAATAGATGACAGAAGCCTTTTCATTTCCATTCTAAAATTGAATGAGCAAATCTAAGATGCCGCATGGTGACAGTCAGATTAGTACTGGAGCCCATTTTGTATTTTTCTTTTCAGATTTGAATGTTTTCAGAGGCGACACATGTCATTTCTTAGTTTTTCATTCCCTTCAGTATGTTTTCAAACAACAGACACAATGTCCTTGAGCTCCAGAGTTTCTCAGGTGCACAAAGGCAGGAGAGATCTCTCTGATACGTTAGCTTTGTGTCTCCTTGTCACTCGCTTTCTTTTTGTCTTTGTCCATTTCATGCAAACACATTCATACAGTGTTCTGTTTCCAGTGCTATTTACAGAGAATCCTTGCTCCAAAAAAGTCCCCCCAGTATGTTAAGTAGCTTTTAAAGGTGTCACTGTCACTCCGAGCATAATACAGATGTAGCTAATAATCAGCAGCACCTTGAGCTTCCAACAGTTGATTGCTTCTCTACAAATTTTAGAGCTCCCGAGGTCATAATCTCCAGTGAATCTCTTCATCAGTAAAATAATAGTTTAATTTTATTCTGCCTTGGCTGACAACATTTTCACCTTCTCTGCAGCGTACTGTGTGTGCAGTATTAAGCTGAAAAGATGGATTAAAACCATTAGATTTGTCACACCACTTCTTCAGTGTTGAGTATCTAAACATCAGGGATTTGGCACTCGGACCACCGCAGAGTACATTGGCACAAAGACCTGCCATTAATTCAGAGCACTGAGAGGATTTTTAATCCTTTGAGTGTCTCCATTTATTTAGTATCACACTTCTTCAACATGTGAATCAAACAGGGCCCTAAACACACATTTTGTTTTCATAATGAGACGGAGATACCAAAAATGCACATTTGTTGCCATAGTATTTATCTCCATAACAACCAGCGATCCTTTGTTTATATGATAATCTTGTGTGTTGTTTTATTGACATAGCTTAATCAACATACATAAAAATACATAGGCATGCATGCATAAAACACTAATCTGGCTTTATTTGCTCTATGTTCATGGAAAAAGGTGCTGGCAGATGATGTCAACGGCATTCCAGATGAACTTTTTCATAACATTTTAGAGAGATCTAAAATATTAAGACATTTTCTGCCTAAAAATAGTTGTTTTTGTTATATAAGAGGGCCTTGAGCTTTAGCTACAAATGATGCACCTTAACCCTCAGACATCAAAAGCAATATTTGTTTGTGCGATCTTGTTCAAACTTTTATAGTTTTGCTAATTATTTCTGTTGATTGCGCCAACATGTCACCCATCCAATATTATTGCAGAGATCTGAGGATGTGATGACACTGCAAGACACAGCTTTAATTTTGGGTTGCCCCTGAGGAGAGAAACACGAGCTGTCAGACACCCAGGCAGATTTTTAAACAAATTCCCTGTCCAATCAAATCATCGCAGCCGCTTATTTGTAGATGATAAAAGCAGATGTGAGACCAGGCCATTGTTTTGAAGGTCAGAAGTAGTTCTCAAGGCTTTGCACTCAGTCTTGAAACAAGTCCAAATTCTTAAACTTAGCAAGTCCTAAACTAGTAATAATGCACTCTTCACCAGATAAAATGACATTTTAACAACAGAACCTGGACTTGGAAGTTGCGGTGTCTCCATCTGTATAATTCTTTATAACTGACCTGGCATACTGCAAATTGTGTTTCATTTATCACTGTGTAGTCTTTGCATGCCACTGAAATGATCACTGTTACAACTGGAGCTCAGTATTATAAAGTTTGTTCTCTTTCAACTTGACTGAATACTTTTGGATTGTTGCAAACAAAGTGGATCTGGCACATTAAGAGTTGACTTGCTGAGGATGAATAGTGTTAGAATTTGGTGATTCAGGAAATTAATTGATTTGTTACACACTTTTCTTTAGTTTTACAACTAATCTTGTTAGCAAGATGTCACTAAAAGAAGGACTTATGAGCTTGATGTAAAAATGGCTTAATTAAAATGTCATGAAGGCATTAAGAGACAAATTAAAACATATC
>JAPZDV010000024.1:13837070-13857025 GCA_029814665.1 Acanthurus lineatus | reverse complement strand
TGATTAAGCTGATTTTTAAGACAATTATTGGCAGGACAGAAGCTCCATTAATTTGTCTACTAAGAGTAATACTGGCAGTGCTCCAGTAGCCTGAGGGCATTGCTCCCTTTGACACTTTATTTATGTGAGGAGATAATTGAAGCTGGGACTTTTCAACTTGCAATTAACACAAATATCGGAGATCACTGTTCAATTAGAACATCAAATTACCTTTCTCTTGGGGGGATTTTACACTCCCATCAGCCTAGCGTGTATCCATTTATTGCTCAATCCCCTCCTTCCTTCCAAAACCTAACTTTTTACACCTGCTATCAAAATGTTGTTAAATATTGATGGCCCCAGGCTCACCTGACATCACCCTTTACTCAGCCTTTTTCTGCCTCGCTATCTTTTAACGTGGTTGCATCAGTTTTGCTCATAGTTTCAGCTTTTCTGTCTTTTATTGTAACAGTACTCCTAATCTTACAGTATCACTGTCTTCATGTTGCTTTCAGTTTTTTTAACTTTTCAGGCTGACGTTAGTGATATGCAATTCTTTTTTCCCTGCTTTTAAATATCGCATATGCTGAACTCCTACCTGAATATATATGAGCTGTTGGTATATTTAATGTCAACTTTTATTCAACAGTCATAATGTGTAAATTAGAGTATAATTCAATTCAAAACTGTACAAGATAGTTTTATATTAGCTAATTATCGTGGATGTTAATGTGTGTATGTCATCTACAGATTTAATGTGACAAGCACTTAGTTTTATTAAAGTTAAAAGCATGCAAATTAGCCAAATATCAGACTATAAAGGCATAATTTTTCAACCAACAACTTGTCGACTTAATTTCCCTGCTTTGTGTCAGATACATGCTGAGTAAGATTCCATTTGGTTCATGATCTAAATAAGTTGTTGTGTTAAATAAATTAGCAATATTGTCTGATTAGTCAATCAATCAGTTTGCTTTAGTATTAGCATGTTTTCCTGTCTCTTAAATTAGCAGCGCTCATGTGAATGTAGGAGGTTTGCCACCCGGTGCTGCAGAATGGGAGAGCAGATTCAGCTACAGTAGCTAGGCTTGTGGATACCAGTACTATCAGGTTACATTGGATCAACGAATATATGCACTGATCCAATATGATGCAATGGATTTATTAGAAACAGGAGCCTGCTGCTTTTCAGTAGCATCTTTACACCTGTACACACACAGCTCATTTTTGGCTCTCACAAATAGCCAAGATCCATAGACAGCAGTGACTTGTGCAACTTCAAATCCATACCTTCAAGCACATATATAAATACATTTTGTATAATGCACCATCTCAGATTAGTACCTGGTATCAGTTCACAGCTCAGGTAACAGAATCAGTTTGGAGAAAAAAAAATATTATGTGAAGAGTCTTAACTATAAGATAGCAAGCACACAAACAAACAGAAGAATACAGGTGTCTGGCCTCTCAGATAAACAGGCATGGGACAAACGCTGTGCATCATGCACAAGCCAGGGAAACATACAGAGGGGCGAACCATATTTTACAAAAATAATGCAAGATAACATTGGTAGTTATATTTCTTATGTCTATCTATCCCTTGTGAGGTAAAAGTGCATTCTTCTGGCAGAATGGGTGTAATGTAGCTTCAACCACATCTGATAGAGTCACGTTGTTCAGGGAAATAGTGGAGAAACTGCAGAATAATATGAAAAGCATCCTTCTGTTTTTATGTGAATCAACCTGCATAAATGGACCCATGTGAAGTCTGCACATGCCCTGGGTTCCTGGTCGTTGAATGGGTTATTCTACAGGAAGCCAGTTTTCTTAGACCAACTCCTGGATGTCCAGTTTCCTTTTCATGAGCTGCTGCAGCAACACATGAGCTCCCATCAGCCCTGTACGGCCCCTGACAAGGATACCACTGAGATTTGGCGTGAATAAAATGTGTGTATACTGCAGGGAGGTGACGGTGGGCGTCGTGCTGGCTGTTACAGCCCACTTCATTCCAGGTCATTTCAGAAAAGTGAACATTGA
This sequence comes from Acanthurus lineatus, assembly GCA_029814665.1. NCBI lineage: Eukaryota > Metazoa > Chordata > Actinopteri > Acanthuriformes > Acanthuridae > Acanthurus > Acanthurus lineatus. The sequence continues at coordinate 13,855,009 of JAPZDV010000024.1, read as the reverse complement.
AGGTGGAAAGCCACATTTTCCATATACAAATACCTGTTACATTCTCCTGTGTTGAGTTCATTGTTTTTTTTCTCATGTCTAGACATTTTTAAATAGACATTCCCTTTGAACTCACTGCAAATATTCACCCGAGGAGTATACATACCACATGAATATTAATTTTCTGCAGCTTGTCACAGTCTCTCAAACCTCCTTGAACATTGGTCACACATCAGTTATTTCTATCTACAAGTTGCTTTTGTGCCAGTTCTGAGACTCCCAGTGCAACAGTACATGAATATATGCAAATTTGTGAGTCTCATTATGCATCTGACTTGCCTTTGGTTCAAACTGTCAGCTTAAATGGGCCATTTGCAATCGAATTACACAACGCGGTGATGTGTGATTGACAGTTTTGATATTTGGATTGTGTAAACTGTTGCTCTGACGGGCCAGTCAAACAGCTGTCAGACCATCCTGGTCTGTCAATCGGTGATCTCCCTCATCTCGCACTGTTGACATAGCGCAGAAGCCCGCATGATCTTGACTGTCAAACCAGGCTGTGACCTCTCGCTGTAGCGTGCGGCAGGACTTTCTTACTGACTGTCTGATTTTTGGACTATGCAGGGGAATCAAGATAAATAACAGACTGGCAATATGGGATGCAGAACAAATTGGTGCTGAAGCCAGACAGTCAACACAATTTATATCTAAGGTCAGCCTTGGTGGCAGCTAGTCAGTCAGTAAGCCATTACCCCTCCATCAGTATATGCGAGGCTAAGGTCAGAGTAAAACTGCTGTATTTACTGCCTCCTGCGCCTCTCTAAAGCTAGAGCTGCCCTCCCATCATACTCTTTAACTCCTGTGCTGATCTGGATGCCCCACCTGTAATAAAATATAGGTACTAAATTTGTGTGTCTTTCTGCTCCAATATTATATCACCACAGGCTGCCAAAAGTGAGCAGAATATCCCAGCGTGATTGTATGGCTCTGAGAAGTGTGTGTTTGTCTCTGCAGGTGCGTCATTTAGTGCTAAGGTTTAATCGACACAATAAAAGAACTTTCTCACAGTTTCTTGTCAAGTGTTTTCTTATCCAGTAGAGAGATGCAAATACATACTGCACATACTCATTTCGTTTGGTTGCACACACTCACATTCTCACACAACACAGGGAGCAGCCGGTTTTGATATAAGAGTGAGATTGAGGAAAAAATGGTGATATTGCTTCAGAGTGTCTGTTTCCCCCAACACGATGTACAAACACAAAGGCCTATTTGTCAACTATGACACTGATACTGAGCAGCAGTCTGCGCCGGTGTCGCCCTGTGGCTGCTATAAAAATGTGATTTTTACCAAAAATGGATTGTGTGTTTATGTGCATGTGTGTATGTATGCCTGTGCAAATGGCTTTGTTTTTATTGAACAAACATGGCCCTTCCAGTGGAGGAAGCATATTAATAATTTGTCAGAAGGAAAGGTTTCCATACCTTTCTTGACTACTGTGTAAATGTGTTGTTTTCTTTCAAAGCAACACCTCCTACATCAGCCTTTTCAATATTTTTCCAGTGTTGCGGCTGTAAGAATTCATAAAAATTTAAACAGTCTCCACATTATTTCCCAATAATTATCTTCACCTTTAACCTGTTTTTCTACATCTTTTGCATATTGATCTATATCTTATTTTTGACACCAGCTGCATTTAAATATTAATTGTAAAGATACATTTTGCCAGCAACTGACCAAAGTACCTGTTTTAAATTTTGTAATTCATTTAAAGTTTAACGTAGTGTTGGCTACATGGTGGGACCAAAAATAAACAAACACAGCATCTGCTGTAGCTATATATTAACAAACAGATGCCTAACAAAAGGAAATTATTCAATTTACCAGGAAATACAATTCAATTCTGCAGCAGGAATGAACAGCACAGCTTCAAATTCATTGGGTTTTTGTCTGTTTCCACCCCTCTTCCTCTTTTGTCCCTCCAACATGCTCTCTCAAAGGAAAATAAAATTTTTAACGAGAGCGACATGCTCTCTTTTTGAATAAAGAAATAACAGGATACAGTCTTTGTTATAGCCTATTGTATTCCATACCTAAAGCTCTCTCCCTGTATTTATAACCTTGTTCTGAGCAGCCATGATTACACCGCAGTCCTCTGTTCTCTGATTTCCTCTCACCATCTCAGTCTGCACTGTTTTTTTTTCTGTAAGCAACGAAACAAAAGGAGAGTGACAATAGCTGGCATTTTGCTTCACCATCCTCAGCTTTTTCAGTATTCAGGGAAGGCTTATACTGGGAATGCAGTGGGTACAGCTGTATACAGTATTACCGCCTGTCTGTCGACCTGTTCGTGTCAACCGCAAGTAAAAATAATCTGTGTTATTGTTTTCTTTATTCCTTCACACTCCAGTCTCTGTTTTGGTTGATCCTGACGCTCAGAAAGAATCACCATAGTGTTAAAATTTTATGAGATACTCTGTCTGATGCATTAATGCCATGAGGATAAAAATACGCAATTCTTGCATTTAACACTTATCTTAAAAGATTTGCCCCCAAACATGTTTTAAAGAGGAGTCTTTGACTTTTGGCAGTTCTGCCAGAGTCCAGTACTGCAGATACAAATCAATCAATGTTTTCAGATCAGAAGCCGAATTTAATCTGATGTCAGAAAGTCAGGAGTATCGAAACATGAGAGCAATCAGTCAACACAGTTTTCAGTTTGCCCCCGTACCGAGCGTATTAAATCATGTGTTGAACTTCAACATCAACAAGTGGATCTCACTAAGCAACCATTAGTGCAACAGATTGCATTGACTGGCGATCTAAAGCTTCAGCTCAGTGGTGATTTGGCCTTTGAAGGCTGCTGCTACATGTCTGAGCTCCATTTGACATTGATTTGAAATAGCTTCTTTCAAACATATTGACTCAGTTTTGTGTGTCTATGTTTTTCACTTAGATTGGCGGTGAGAGAATTATTGTCCTGTTGTTTGGAGGAATATCTCATATGTTGAATGTACTGAATCCATAGCTAACTCTGCTACTTCTGTCGGTCTGATGAGACACGTCAGGCATCTGATTCTTTTGTTTGTGTGGATTACGGTTGGATTACTTCATTGCTAGCTGATATCACATACTTTGTTTTATGTGTTTTTGATATTTGCCTGCTACATGAAACATTTTATTGCTGCTATCTTGACCAGGGCTCCTTTAAGAGAGGTGTTCTCAACAAACACAATAGAAATTTTCTGGTTAAATAAGGGTTGAATAACAACTATAAATAATTTTTCTGTTCTGTTCTGCTGTACCAGCACTTGTTCTCTAGATTATCAGTTGTTCATTCAATGAAAGCACTTTAAATAGTTTTAAACATGCTGCTCTAGAGTCAGGCTAATTGAACAATAAAGTGCAATAATCCCCTTGTATGCATAACAATACAAGCTGTGAGGAATTTTCAGAACTCAGTTAATTTCAGAGCGGTCCTCTCATTTGATGCTGTTTTGCTGTTTTTCTCTTCCTCTGAGAACCTCAGGGGAAGACTCCTGACAGCTGTTATTTGCATAGTTTGCCTCGGAAAAGGTCTGAGAAATCATCTTGATGTGTTGACAGTCCTATCCATCTGCTCCCCAGGGCTGTCCTGAGCAATAACTCAGTAAGGTAGTCTATGAACTCACCGGATCTGTCTCATTGCCTATCACAGGCAGTGAGCTGCCAAGCATGTCTTAAATACACACCAAACAAACGTAAGGCAGATGAGATTGAAGTAAACCTTATGTAAACTCGTATCATGTTCTAGGTTGCAGGTTAGGGATTTGATTTTCTTTTTTGCCAGTGAGCATCATCAATGCTAAAATTACTTTCAAAGTAAGGGAAAAAAAGCTAAAATATAACTTATGATACTTTTCTCTTACATAAAAGGAGTATACTGTATTTCTCTCAGTAAAACACATGTAATTGCAGCTTAACTGAATCATTTCTGGATGTGTAGAGAATTATAAACATAAAGCAAACACCCACAGAGCTGCATAGGATGATAACTGTAATCATGGACTTCACAGGTTGGTTTGATGAGACACTTTACTTGGAGATGCTAAAAAAGAACCAAAGATCTAAGTTGAGGATGTTACATTCACAAATCAAACAATCTAGAGCAGCTTTTAATCATCAGAATCCAACTCGATCCCTGATCCAGTGGTCCTGGGTCAGTTAAAGTTTATAAGGCTAAGTAAATTGGCAATCATTGGTCAGTGACTGAAAGATGATCCCAGAACAATGAGGAGAAAGGATTTCAATGTGGCATACAGAAGCTAAGTCAGAGCTCAGAGCTTCCTTATACATATATTATAGTGTTAAGACCAAAAACTCATAAGTCTAACAAAGCCGTCATAACAGTGCCATTATTTTTCTTTTTCTGTTCTATCCATCTTTATTTACTTTCTTTTTTTTAGCTGCAGTGCCAGTAAAATTAAAGAAAGGGGCCGGTAAAAACGTTATGTCAAAATCTGACAGCTACATTACACAGCAGATGCTATCTGAGACCGTCCATCACATGCTGCTGTAGCTGTAGATCTTTCCTCAGGTAAAACATTTGGTTTCTGCATTTCATTGATTCTACCTTCTATGGATTTGACTGACATTGAATATATTTGCCTTGACAGACAAGTGATTCAAGAGACACCGAAAGAGGCATGAAAGTATCTTAAATCAAAACAGGTATTCATTTCATGCAGAGAGAGAGACAAATAGGGACCAAAAAACAGGGTTTTACTACACATACACAGCAGAAGCACACACTAGACCTGTGAGAATGTCTGAAAAATTAAACCAAAGAGTTCCCGAAAACACGTTGGCACAGTGAACACAAGGCTCGTCTCCTCTGTTCTGTCCTCTGTCTTGTAAACAACACTGAGACAAGCTGCCACTAGTTCCTGCAAGACCTCCACTTCACTGGCTCTTCAGACCCCACTTTTTGTGGTTTTTTTTGCCATTTTGTGAAAGTTCAGCTGGCCACCCAAGACACTGCAGCTAAAAGTGTCTCAAAAGCCGGAACTAAGCTACAACATCGAGAGACAAATGTGCCAAAATAATCGGCAAGGTGCCAAAACAAAACAGTGAACTTCCTCCAGATGAAAATGACATTGCAGCTGCACTTGCACCTCTGCTGGCGTTTCATGTCTGCTCAAAAATAGAGGCTTAGTTTGTTTAGTCTGGCTGGGCTAATCTTGCCGTCTGCCATCTTCACAGGTGTACCGTCTGACATTTTGGAGGCTTTGTCCTCTGTCCTCCAGCAGCTCAAACATCCCAACTATATTTGGAAGGTTGAGACTAAAGAGACTCATTTTTTTTTCTGTCCAAAGTAAAGTCATTTATACAGTCCAGTTTTCCACAAGTACATTGCTGCTATGCTGGTTGCACTGACCTGTAGTCTCTGATCCTCTCAACTTCTTTAAAAACTGCTATTTTCTTTTAGAATAGAAGAGAGGACATTGCTCTCTGTCTCTGCTTACCAGAACCACCCACGCTTTCACATTTTTAATGGCTGATCAAATAATGAAGTCTAACCTTGATGACTACAGAACAGGGCTTATTTTTATACAGCATCTAAATATTTTCTCAAGGAGTCGTGATGAGTTAAAAAAGGGCTAAAAATACAGTGATGCCGTTAGTGCTCGCTCTTTTTGACTGGGAATTTGGTTTGGAAATGATTTACGTCATCCTGTGGTTTTTCTTAGTATTTCTGGTTTGCAGAACACTCATAAATTCTTGAAGTAAAAATGTAATAAATTACAGAGAGGAGTTACATCTATGACACTGTATAAAAACTTCACAAAGGTAAAACACAACACTGACATTTTATCACCTTTAAATATCCAGACAAAGAAATGACATTTTCATTCATTTGAAGTCTTTTTTGTTTCCACCTGTCCAATCGTCATCCTCTTTTAGTTTTTTTCTTTTTGTTGTCTCTCCCACCCCCTGAGGGAAATATCTTGTTTTTTAGCTGCTAAATGCTCCGCTGTGTTCACCATCTACTTGCTCACTCTGTCTGTTGTTTTGTGAATTTTTAGAGGTTTCTGCTGCTGCAGGCAAATAAAAACACTATGAGAGCAGTGATAGTGAACCAAAACAGTAAAGTTGTGGGCCAGACAGCAAAACAATGACTTGAATCTCACTGTAATAGTTCTATAAAGTCGAACAACTGCAGATTCAGGTGATAATTCTCAGCAGGTCCATCAATAGAAGTGATCCCCTCACATTTTCACATTGTCATTGATGCATTGTAAACATAAAAACATCAATTATGGCCAATTTAAACCAATTAAACCTTTTCTTGTGATAAATCTTTTATTGTTTTATAAGTGCGACTGTTAAATCTGCCTGTTTTTTGTCATCGACACTGTTGGTTTGCTGTAATGGCAACATGTGTGTATCTCAGACTATCCTGATATTTAGCCACAAAATCAAGTATAACGTATGCATATGAATAAATGCGGATTTTTTTTCCTTTCCCGTAATTTAATCTACTTTATTTAATCAAGTGCAATCTACCTAATTTGGGTGCCGGGAAACTACTGAATATTCATGATATAGGAGCTTTGAGGAGAAATACATGCAATCACAGCTGCTACCAAATCAGCACTTTTTAGCTCCATTTCCATGTTTTCAATTAATGAAATTGGATGGAAGAACTCTGTGATGTGGGGCCAGGTTTATAGATAGAGCAATTATCCAGAACACGGACAAAATCAGTGTAAATAAGTCGTCAGTCCAATCTCTGTGTCTGTGGAAGCTTGTTCTTATAAATTAAATTTTTCAATATCTTTCCACACCTGGGATATGTGTGCATGTTTGCCCTATCATAGTAAACCTGCTGGAAACTCTTATTAGCTCTGCAGCCCTGGGGGAGATAAAAATAATTTTTAGGTTTAGTGAGATGATAAAAACCCATGTACTCTTAGAACTTAAGGTAGGACCAAAAGAAATTAATCTGTCACGGGTTTAATTGTGGGTCAATAAGGACTGATTTACCTCCCTGAAATCTTTGATAAATATGGGCTCAGCTTATCCTGTTTCCATGACTAGGAACACAATGTTCTCCTCTCTAAAGGCCCCGGTGTGTACTTGCTTCTTCTTGATGCTATTGGTCTCTTGAAGGAGAACCGCAACCAGCTTCTTTCTGATTTAACATCTCTGCAGTTGCAGTCCTTTCCTGTTCACATCTCCCACCATTAATATTTGAACACAATTTAAAAGGTATTTGAAGGTATAATTTGTAACATCTCCTCATTAAAGTGTCCATAAACAACACAACTTATGTTATATATTCTGTCAAGTTTTTTACTTGCATTATCTTACTTGTTTCTAACAACATTCAAACTCTAATATATGTCTAAATTTATTCAGAAGGTGGTCGCCTGTCAATGGCATCGTGTCTCCTTTGCTGTTTCTTGTAGCTATAACTTCCTGTGAAACACAAGAAACATCAGATGATCCTTTAGAGAACGAGGAAGCAAGTCAGCGATCGTGACTAAACATTGGGTGAATAAAACTTTAATATATCACCTCGTCCGTGAACATTTCTGCCAGAGTTTGTCTGATAGATTTGCAGCAGTTGTAGTTGTTGTTTAACAGCAAGGACAATAACTCCTGATTGAGAGACTTTCAGTGGCAGAACTCCCACACTATAGGTTTAAACACTGCATAGTATGACTGAAATGAGTAAACTGATGAAAAAGAGAGTGAAGGGACTTAATGAAACAGAACACTTTAAACTGTGGATTCTTGAAAAAGTGACATGTTTGTTTTTACACAAACTCTCTTTATTTTTTTATTTTTTTCACGAGAGCAAAAACAGCACATAATCTAACAGAATTGTTAAATTTGGAAACAGAGTTTAAGCGTAACATTTGCCCTGCTGCCTTGAAATAGACAGTTGAGTGAGAGGAGAAAAAAAAGACAAACAATGACCCATTAAAAAATCACTGAACATCCCAGAACAAAAGAGCAGATTCTGAGGCAGCCTCTGGGGAAATGGAGGGCAGAGTCTGAATGCAACAAACAGAGCCATCAGAGGCCTCATTCACACATGACAGACACATATGACAGGCTGTCACAGCTAGCCTGCGACCTTGCACAAAGATAGAAATTACAGCTTAAATGTTTGTATTTCTGCACTGAAATAAACACACTAGGAAGATGGAGGCATACAGGTTGGAGAGGCAGCTTGTGATTGGATGGTTACATTGGGTCTCTGAATCTGGCATAAATCTGGTTAGAGGAAGTAAGAAAGTAACGCTTTCTACTTCCAGATGACCACTGCTGAGGCGACCTTGAGCAAGATAAGTGACTGACAGATGAAAAGAAAACCATTCTGAACCCCTGAGCTCAGTCCAAGGATTTAGAATAAATTTAAGAAAGTCTCTAGACATTGTTGTAGACATTACAACAAATGTTTGGCAAATATATGGAATGCATTTCATGAGTCACTGTATATGATTTTTTGCTCCGATGGCACAAACAACAAATATCCAAGAAGCAAACTCACTTTCAACCAGTAACACTGTAAACTGTTAAAACTCCTGTTGGAGGAGAAGGAGAAAAATTCTTTATTATAGTGAAATTGGTTTTCTGTGTTTAAACCATCCGTGAGGAGCAGTAGGTAGCCGATGCACACCGCCTGGAGACCAACTCCAGCCTGTGCTGTGGTCACAGGCACCGACAGGAACATTTAACTTAGATGTACATGTTTGCAATAATGTGGGAAAACTTGAGCACCTGGAGGAAACCCATGCAAGCATGAGGAGAACATTCAAACTGCACACTGAGAGGTCTCAGCTGGAAATCAAACCAAGGACCTTCTAGCTGGAACAGCAGTTTCATACTCTTACAGCTTTCCTGAATGCAACAGGAGTGATTGGAAAAGCAAGACAGATAAAGAGGAAGTACTATATGTCTGCAGGTTTAACTATATGCAGATTTGAATTGTATGTGTCCCTCTTGATGCTAATTGATGTATAAAAGGTGTGCTCTCTCTGTCCTCTGTGTGTGTTTTTCAGGTGGCTGTGACAGGGGCACCCCCGGGGCAGGACCCATGAGGAGTCATAGAAGATGCTCACAGCCTGGGCGCTTCTGCTCTTCTTAGCCATGTGGGTGAGAAGCACCTCTGGTGGCTCGCTCTCCTTCAGAATAGGTAAGTTTAAGTATTGTTCAGTCTTGCAAAAAGCTTCCCACACATGCTGAGCCCCTGAAGGTTTTTAGTTTTTTGGAGTTTGGTTCACAAATGTTATGACTCACCATTGCTGGATATTCAAATACCACATACATTGGAGGATTTTTCTTTATCATATTCATCTGTGAATAACTGAAATTCAACATATGATGATCAGGCTTGAGTCAAAATCCAATTGCTGTTGAAATGTAAGCTCAGATCGATCAGTCTAACTTCACAGTCTAATGGGAAAATTGACTAAAAAAATTCAATCAAAAGTGGTTTAAACAAAAAGCATGTTTCTATAGTCACACAAGGCTTTCAGTAGAAACAAAAAAAAATTGTGTGAATATGAATCATCAATCTAATTGGCTCTGAAAGACACTTGATACAGCCCGTAATTTATAATTATTATCACATTTTTTCTATGCAGTGTTGCAGAGCGAGCCAGTTTAAATTAGCTGTTTATTATAACTTTGAATGACTGAATGGAAACATTTCATTTTTATATGCTTTTTACTTTGGACTCATTCATGTATAATAGTACAACCTTGGCTTAAAAAAACCCCCCACATAATTAGCTGATAATATCCTGTTTTTTAAAGGCAGTTACCGAACATGGACTTTCGATCAACATATGAAGAAAGTTAACAAGATGTGCTTGTTGGTCTGTGTGCATTGAATGTGATAATTCTGCAGATGTGAAGTTTTTTGTGCAACTCAGTTTTTATCTCTAGTTTTCTGTGAGTTTGTCGTGTTTCATTATCATTTAATCATGGCTCCTGCCTTTTTCTGGGGGATTTTGTTCAGCTTAAGAGTAGGAGCATAAGAAAAAAACAACTCTTTTTTTCTTTACAATCCAGGACAAAAAAGCTTTTTTATTAGCATTGTAATCAAAGTATGACTCATCTGTTTGCTGCAAATCTATTAAATATGTACTCATAGATAGAATCTTGGTCTAACCGCAGTGCTTACCCTAACCTGACCTTCTGTAAAACATAATCATAGCCTTAATTTTAGCTTTTAACATGATTTAACTAAAAGCATTAAAATATTTCGCATATGGTTCTTGTAAGTTGAACATCATCACTAGATTGCTTCACAGGAGAAGCATAATTTCTAGCTAAATTGGTTGCATTAATAAACCAAAAGCTTGAGCAGGATCAGACAGCAGCACAAAGTCTGGTGAAAACTTTCATATTTTGCCTCTGGACACAGTGGCAGATCGATGGACCAAGGTTGAGCCTGACCAGACTTTGTATCTGGCTCTGGAGCATGAGTCAAAAGTCTCATAACCCACCAGTGTATGTTGGTAACCAGTGGGAGTTGTTCTTTCTTGTTATTCACCTACAGTCAGCAGGTCTCTGACACCCTGTCACTGGCTCCCTGTCTACCAAAAGGTTGACTGACTCCATTCATGTATGGGCCCCCTTTTTTGATGGGAAATTGTGTGTGTGTGTGTATCTGTGTGTGTATATGAAACGTGATTGGAGGTAGAGGTAGAGGAAGACTGAGATTAAGGATAAGATTGATTTTACAGCTGACATATGGTGCTCTCATCAGAGTCTCTCAGTGACTGACTTTTAATGAATAGCAGTTTTTTTAACTTTCAGGAAAAAGTCAGAGGGAGATTTTGTGTATTTTTTGAGAAGGATTTGAGAAGGATGGAAATAATAACTCAAAATCAGTATGGAAATCAAAATAAGTTTAATGCAATAGCATGAAAAATCACGTTAATCCAAGTAGGGCATTAAAATGTAGACAAATTTGCAATTTTAAGCAAGTTTGATCCTTCAAAAACAAATAGTTCGCTTTTCTAACAACTTCTTGTCCTTGGTGTGTGCATTCAGTTCTTATTCATAAAAATGCAGAAATGACTTTCTACTGATAGTATAAGAACGTTGCAGTTTAACTCAAATCAAGTCCCAGTCTCACAGGCTCATAAATACAGACTGGAACTTGAATGCAGCACTTGTCTGATCTCTCCCTGCTCTTTCCGCTCTGCCCATTGTGCAAGAGAAATATAAGTCTTTTAATCTTTTTTCGCTATTCTGAACCTTGACAAACCCGAATCAGTTCACCTGTCATCTTTGAGCACTATCAACATTTCTTATTTTTGAACAAGACATTTTTTTTTTTTATCTCTCACTTGTTTTCTCTCCTGTCTGCTTACAGCTCTGCCACTGCACAGCTCAGGCTTGCAGAATTCTTTTGGTGGTTTGGCATATGATGCCCAAAACAAACAACAAAATAGCTACAGAGTTTACTGCATTACAAGACAAAAAACAAATCATTCCTTGTTCCTGAACACTGTTGTTGGCTAGAAGCTCAATATCTCAGGTTTTTTTGCCCTGCATTTTTTTTCCTATCTCCACCTGATTGTACAAAAGCGTCTCTGCAGCGACGGCGGTTTATGTTTATCTCAGTCATGTTGCATCATCGATGGATCATTAGGCAGTCAGCATGTTTTTCCTTTTCTTCTGATGTCATCAGTGCACAACTCTGGTCTCTTTGCCAGTGCACTGTCAGTATGTGTTTGTGTGTGCCCCAACTTTGTGTGTGTGTGTGTGCATGTCTGTGTGTGTACTAATGCAGAACAAGGGACAAAATGCACAAACACAGCCACACATACATTTCAAAGCGCAGGGAGGCACACAAACAAACACATACCTCCAAACACCACCACAAACTCCCTGCCATTTGCGCTCCAGGAGATGGTATTTAACATGGCTGTCCCTCGAGTCCTGCCTGGCTGGCGTAATGTCACTGTCTGGCCTTCTCTGAATGTATCAGGGCCAAAAACAACATCCCGCCCCTGCCACATTCCCCGCCAGGACCATCCAGCAGCCAGCAGTGAGCTCAGTGCAGGTGAACTGAGGAACTTATCTGTGTCTCAGCTGTGTTGTTGGTTAATCAGGGAATAAAATTTGACTTTTTTTGGAAATTAATTTGCATGTATGGTAGTGCACGCTGTCTGGAAGATCCTCCGAATGAGAAGATGTGTAGAAATAAAAAAGTAACTACTATGGCGTTTTTTTCTGCTGGGTTGCAGCAATGCCACAGCGTTTAGGTTGTAGTGTTTTTATTCTGTTCTTAATGTCATTTTATTTTACATTCAGAGCTTCAATTGAGGTTTTTCTTAAGGATCATCATCATCAGTTAAGTGTTTCAGCAAAGTAAAAAGTCTTTTAGTCTTTTATCAATTTCAATTTCTTTAATAAATATCACCCCTCAGGTTCATCAATTTAATTACACATAATAAACTTTAAGCATCTAGAGCTCTAACACAGCAGCCTCTCTCTGTCTTTTCCCATCCTCAGCTCTATCTGATTGGTCACACATCAAAAGTAAAAGCCTGTCAACACCAAAGAATACCATGCCAAAAAATGCATGCACACACTGGAGCAGCTGTGTTTTCAATCAGTAGATACAGCTGAAGCTGCAACGAACATCACAAGCCTCCACGGTGAAGTTCTGCAAACAATCTAATGAACTCACCATTGTTGTCTTACAATCAAATGTCAACATTATGAAGAGGCTTCAAAGCTTCAAACTGTTCAGGGCTATAGTTAAATTATTTTATGGTAATGAAAGATTAAATACAGTGATGTTGAATATTCTGATAGATTTTAAGGTAAACTTATGTCACATATTTCTATCATAAAAGAGAATTTTTTTTAGTAGACCTCTTATTAATCCAGCTGTTGGACTACATAAGTAAAATGTTAAAACAAAAAGAGATAGATATTTCATAAAAAAAGTGGTATGCCCCAAGTAGTTGCATGAAAGAGAATAAGCCATATAACTTCATTCTGCCAATAAGCTGCGGTTTTGCTAACACACGCATAATCACTACTATTAGCTGATGTTTTCTGTCAATACAAAGAAAAAAAAATCCAAGAAAGTAGTCCCATGATTCTTTATTACAGCTGCATTCATCAACCCTGCAGATTCCTCACCCTCCACTCCACACGCTCCTCACTGCACACTCACACACACTGCCTGCTCAGTTCAATATATAATATATAAAAGCCAATTATCTGCTCTTTGTAAATCAAATGCAGTTGGAGGTTTCACAGGAGATGGATTGCTCTTCCATCTGAAAGCCCCTATTGGAATTAGCTTAACAAGAATAGCAGCAGGAGTTGAGCAAAATGGTGTAAAGTGATCATTGAGGTTTTAAAAAATGTTTTTTAATTTCACCATTGATACATTTCATCACCTCTTTAGCCTGATCTAACTACTTCATCCTGAGACTTTAAATCCCCTTCAGGCAAATAGTGATTTGTAATATTGAGTTATATAAATAAAATTGACTTAAAAATTGAATTTGTCGTACAAATAAGTCTCAATTCACCATCTTAATCGGTACTTTTGACAGACAAGTAGATTTTTCTATTGTTTGTAAAAAAGAATCCAGACAGCCTCACACAGCAGGTTCTCTTCGCTCTCTGAAGCCCACACAGTTTCCAAGCATCGGGCTTCACCACAGGGAAAGCTTCCCCTTTTGAGAATGAACACTAAATTTAGCTGCTGGCACCCTCTGTGAGTCTGCACACTCGAGTGCTGTGAAGTTTCCTAACAGATATCCTTCACTCACCTTTTATGCCGTCTGTGTGAAAGGGAGCAGGCTTGGACTTGAGTTTTCAGAGCGTGTGTAGTTAGTCTCTAACCAGAGAGTAAGAGTTAATGTTGATTGCAATAAAGAAATTGAATATTATGATATTATAACCATAGTTCTATAAACACAGGTGGAGGTCTTTTTTGGACTCTTTGGGTAGTTCTCTCCTCTAACACGCATGCATTAACCTGCTGAAATTTGCATATGCATAGCTGGTTAGTCAGGGTGTCCTTGATGAAAATGTTTGGCCTCCACAGTGTAAAAGTAAGTGATACCACTGTCTTCTCTCTTCCATATTGTTTTTCCGCCGTGGCCAGCATGGCAAACATCCAGTGTGAATATATTGTCCAAAAAATAAAGCATTTCCTTATCCTACATCTTTGGTAGCTGCTTCCTGCTTGCTGACCAGCAGCTGATGGAGGTAAAGCCTTCATTCATGGAGAGCACATGAAGGTGAGCTACCTCTATGTTTGGCCCAGCATCTGAAAATCCATAAGCCAGGCCTCAGAGTTTGCGTTTTCAGCAGCCTTTGTTCAATGATGCAACGTCACACTGCCAAATAACCAGAAGGGAAGGAAAAATAAGGGCTGGCTACGCCGTGCGAGCTGGCCGATCTGATCTAACTGATCTGATTCACCAGCTTGTGTGGATGTAGGGGGTCAAGAAAAAGCCCTGCTTATTCCACTGCCATGGATATCACTTTCAGAAAGTCAGGGCGAATGGAACGTGGCAGAGTATTGCTGCCAGCAGATGTCCCAGAGACTGAAGAAAAGTTTTATTTACTTCTGCAACATGCAAAGCCAACGTCATCTTGACAGCAGATGGTGGGCTCAGGTCAGCTGGACCGTCTGCAATGGGGAGATTGACGGTCAGCTCCAGCAAACAGTCGAAGCTGCAGTAATGATCCATTGCTGTCGACAAAGTGGATGAGGAAGCGGTTCATAACTGGAATGTGACTACTTCACACAGCTCTACCTGGTGCCAACCAAGACAATAGAAGCAGAGGGAACGTGAGTCAGCGGCGGATATGAGACCGGGGCATGTGGGACATGGACAAGCTCACTAAAGTGGCAAATCTCTCAGAAAAATTCAGGTCCGTGGACAAACTAACCATCACTAAAGAAAGAAAAGATGACAGGAAGCATGTTGCTGATATTTATACTGCGTGAGATACACATATTTTGGTATGTTCATCCTTATTAGGCAGCCATATGCAAATTGTTCATGGGCGAATTTGTGCAAGCTCTTCTTGAAGAGTATTATTATTTATAGAATCCAGTAGTTGACATTAACCTTTGTGAGAAAGAAGCATTGTAACCTACACGCTATAACTCCATCATCAGGATGTCAGTCAGTGATCAATGATAACATCAGTGATGTCTGGAAGCAAATATTTTCCATGGTCTTGAGTTGTATTGCACTTGAATAATAAAAAGAAATCCATACCCCAAACCCTTCAGCGTTAACTTTTAAAGTTAGAGCAAATGTTCAAAAGATCAACTTCGGGTCATATTCAGCTTGAGAAATGAAAATAAAATGGAAATATTTTTTAATCTTTAATTAAAAATTTTTATGTCGCTGCATATGTGTATATTGATCAATCAGTGTCTGTTCTGACAGTGTGCGTGTTGCTCCACTATTAAATCTGTCAATATGTAGTTTTTACTTTCTTGATTATTATTGGATCCAATTTTAAGACTTGAATACATAGTCAATATTAAACTGATCCTTTGGAATGGGTTTGGAAAAGGTCAGCAGGGGAATGTGTTAAAAAAAAATTGATATTTTACTGCCACTGACATTTCATGAATAATCACTTTTCCTCTTATTAGGTCCTCGAGTAAAACTCTGTAGCCAGGCTCTCAGTGTTTGCTAGTTTATTTTCCAACTTATTCATAATTTCGTTTTTGCCTCTCACTCAAGTCAGGGTCACAGTGGCATCAGCGTGGGTAAAGAAACCCATGCATAATTTTCCCCAGAAACTTCCTCCAGCTCTGTCTGATCCCCAAGTGCTCACAGGCCAGCTAGGAGATACAATCCCTTCAGCATGTCCTACCTCCACCCCTGGCTCGCCTCCCAGTTCTGCACCAGCAGATAGAGAGAGGCTCAGGGGCATCCTTAAAAGTCGCCTGAAAGTCATCAACATGCTCATGTCAAAGCACAGAGGCAATAGTTTCATACTGCAGCTATTCCGAGTTATTGAACTTCTCACATTCCACATTGACTATATACTTTAAATGGCAATTTGTATCCATGATCTTTCTTCTGCAGTCACCCCCGTAAATGTATGATGAGTGATACAGTGGAGTAGATCCTGCTTTACTACAGATGGTCCAAACTGTTGAGTGAAGCTCCATCAATTTTAAGTGCTCTCTGTTTGAAAAACAATTGCTGATTTACAATAAAAGTGTCTATGAGTCTAATCCACTCTGTCCCAGTTATACAAAAATGTTGATATTGCTGCGTAATGCCATTGTTAAACTGTAGCCATGGCAACCTGAACTCTTAAAAATACAGAAGCTGCTGTGATGTTTTTTTTTTTACCTGTATGGCACAGATAAAACATATGAATGAGGATTTCTTATGAAAAAATTGGCCGCAGAATAACTTTTAACTGTTTACTTTTTATTGTCATCCACAAATAAATGTTTCTAAATTTACTGCCTGTAGAAAAGGGTATAGAACATTAATTTCTTTGGAACGTTGTGTTTTTGGTCGGTGCCAGTTTGTAATATCTGTTGGTAATATCTGTTAAAAGGCAGCAGTTCAGTAATTTTAGTAAGTTTCAGTAAGTTCAGTAAGTTAATAAGTTAATGTGATTGTTTGTTGTTGTTAAATTCTTTAGTCCTAACAAAACTTTTCTATTGCAGCGCTTCTCACATATTTTTTTATCAACATTGCTTTAGATATTCCAACATTTTCAAATAACAGTATTTTATTTAGCTCTTGATTTAATTTGCACTAATTAAGAAATGACACATAAGTGATGCTGACTGCTGTTGACCGTGGTGCTATTTATGAAAAATATTTCTAATTAAATTTAACTGAGACAACTCCTAATAGCACTCCAACTTACAATAAGACGTGTAATAACTAAATACAGGGACACGCTGTATAAAAAAACTGCCCCTGTGTCAACAAAAAAGTGCATGGGAGCTGGCTTAAGGCTTGTTGAACACAAGATTTTCATATTTCTTCAGATTATTCTAAAACACTTACAGAGCATCACTGAGTACCAAGGGAGCAACAACCAGACAAGCTCCACAGGAAAAAGTCAGACAAATCTTTCTTTGCCTCTTTGCTCCCTTTTCCACACTCAGTGGGAGAACACGGCAGAGGATTCACAGTGGGCTAAATTCAATTGGCTCTGCTTTCTCAGCAGCAGAGCTGAACCTGCACCATCTTTTCCCAGCCTCCCAAGGCTGGAGCTGTTAGGCACGATTGGGATGCAGTTTGTTGTGAGTTGGATGTAAGGAAGGCAAAACATGCTGAGGATGATGTGATTGTCAGCCATTGCTGAGTAAATACAGTAGAGCTGCATAAACCAGCTATCTGTCTCTAAGTTGTAGCCATAGGGGAGTCCTTGTAAATATGCATGTGTGTGGGCTACCTAGAAAACACAAATACCTGTAGCTGTTCACACTCAAACACACACACACACACACACACATTCAGAGAAATACCAAATCAGACTTTGTGATAATGTTATTTGAGATTTTGTGTTGCCTTACCCAGACTTGACTCTTGTGCAAAATGTTTCACATTCAGTGTTCAGTTTTAAATTTAATATCAGCATTTTTAAACATATTTTCTTTTGTTCAACAATATATATGTACATTAATACTGTGGTATGGTTCAGGTATATTAAAGCTCAGGCAAGTAAAACAGTTACATGTAGCAGAGTTGTAAAAAACAGTCTTGCTACATTCTCATATCTTGCACTTCTTTTTTTTTACATACTTTATGCCAGACACGTTGCTTCCTGCATTGATGCTAAATGCAGGAATAAGACATAACTCAGGGATCATGGGCCGCATAATTCCTACTTAAGGCTAGCTCACAGGATACATGCGTTAGTGTATGTGTGTGTGTGTTGAGCATGTATGAGCATGTATACATCTGCATATTCA
>JAPZDV010000024.1:13754405-13836910 GCA_029814665.1 Acanthurus lineatus | reverse complement strand
TATGTACTTTAGCAATATAGTATGGTTCAGGTATATTAAAGCTCGGGCAAGTAAAAAAGTTACATGTAGCAGAGTTTTAAAAAAATTCTTGCTACATTCTCATATCTTGCACTTCTTTTGTTTTACATTGATTTATGCCAGACACGTTGCTTCCTGCATTGATGCTAAATGTAGGAATAAGACATAAATCAGGGATCATGGGCTGCATAATTCCTACTTAAGGCTAGCTCACAGGATACGTGTGTTAGTGTATGTGTGTGTGTGTGTGTGTTTATACCAGCATGTATACATCTGCATATTCATGTACTGTTTGTGTGCACATATGAATACAGGACTGTATGTCCTGTGTGTGGGGGCATGCAGAAACCAGTGAAATTGAGGCCCACAGGTAGAATCTAATAGCCTAATTAGCCCTGCTGAGCTAATAGCCACAAGTCAGCTGCACCACACTGTCAATTCCTCCAGTTCAACTCCATGCACACTCACAGTGACTTATTGAGGCTGGCTGCTACAACCACCATGGCTGAGTCATTGTGCCCTTGCCTCCAGTCAGGTTCATTTTACCCTCGTACACCCTTGACTTCGGTTGGCATCCATGAACTCATTTAACTCGCTGTTAGTGGAAGAGCAGAGACGATAGCATGTTGGGAGGAAAAAGAGAGTAAATAGCTTTGAGGGAAGTTTCCTGCGTCGCTTTGTAACTGTAGCTTTAGTTCCTCTGGAGTGAAACTCTCACACTTTTCTCCCCAACTGAGGCTAAAACAGAGACTAATGTCCATCTGATGAGCCATGTGAGGAGACTTCATGATTGATCTTTCTGCTCTTAATTACTCAGTCATGTGCTGTGCGAGTCATTAGGTTAATGACACTCAGACATGTGTACTCACCGACCTGAAGCTACGGGGCACATCTGAGCGAAATCATGAAATAAACAGATGAACAACTCGCTAACAGCGGGGCTCCATTGTCCGCTTATTTATTGCACCCAGCTGATGTTTGCAGCACAACTGCTAGTCATCAGACTAAAGTGACAGAGCAAAACTCATTTTTATTTGTTTATGTCTTGATTTGCTCACTCTCATAGCACCCGCCCTCTTGGGTTCATATACTTCCAGTTTTTCATATCAGAGCTAAACCTTCTTTAGGTGGCCACCTATTACAAGAGCCAAGAGACCAGTTCTCTCTATTTGAATAAAATTAAGAGGGCATATCAGATAGAAAAGAGAGCTTAATTATCACAGTGTGAATGTCAGAAGACACCAACATTTATTATTAAATATAAAGGATATGTTTTCCTGAAAAGACAGTCACCCAATTTAAAATTATTTGGGAAGAAATCATTTGTTCTGAACTGAGTAGTGCCCATGTATATGCGGAAAAAAATCAAACAACTTCATCCTCAGTAGTCAACCGAAGGGGGGGGCAGTTTATGATTAATCTCTAAGTTTTTAATTATCAGGGTAGGTGTTGGCACCAATCGTTAAGTTAATGGCACAAATGGCAGATACGAGTGATGTTGTTCAATTATGCACATTACTTTGCTCCTGAGTTTACCACATAAATAATTCAGTAAAGCTGATAAAGTCACATTTCACAGGCATGTAGAGAGAGAGAGAGTGTGTGTGTATGTGTGTGTGTGATGGTATGCATGTACTTAGGTTTCAAACACACACTCCATCACACTCACACAACCCAACCTGCCTGTTTCCTTACTGGGATTGATAGAGACAACCTCAAATGAATGTTTGCTCATTTGCTTGTGCACATGTGGACATGATGCTATATGAGCTTATAGAAAATGCATTCTTTTCCTGAGCTACACACAAACATGAAAACACTGGCACGTAAATTATTAACAAACCAATTACAAGCCATAAGGGGATGTTTGTGGTTGTGTAATGAAGCTTGCCACTTGCTGAGATGGAAGACCTGAGCTTAGTTGATATAAAATAGTGTGAACAAAGAGTAACACTGTATATTTATATTTAACAGTCCCATGGAGACGTAGAAATGAGGCCCTAATCCTTACCCGTGTCATGTTACAGCAGGATCATGACTGAAGTAAATGGCATGTAAATGCTTGTATGGAGCTTTCACATTATTTAGATTGTGGATCATACAGTTAACACTCGCCGCAAAGTCGAGTTCTTTAAACTGAATGGGTGGAATAATGAGATATGGAGGAGTATTAACTCCCATTGCTCACTTAAGTTGCTTCTTTGGATGTTTTCTTGTTCATTTAGAAGAACGATAATGATTGTTGCATGTGCAGATAACATAACCAATGTAACACATTTTGAAGCTGCCTTAGCAATTTATTATAGGATCAATGGTAAAAGCTCAGTAATGTGATTAGTTGCGATCTTGTAAAGTAGCACTACAACAAAATAATATCTTTGTAAAGATGAGGTCGTACCTTTATACAAAGTGTAATGTCAAAACAAAACTATAAACTTGTTCATCCAGATTTGACATGACAGTTCCCTCCACTGGACCTAACAGGGCAAATGCTTGATGACAGGCTGTATAACCAATGTACCGGCATCAGAAACCCTCTGGATTTTGGTGACACTTTGTTATAGCAAGCTCATTTTCACCTATCTTACTTCTTATTAAGATCCTTGCATTATTATTAAGTCATGTCCACTGCTTTTCAGGTGAGGCATTCATTTTATCTGAGCCTTTAAAAGATGACCTTACTTTTTAGCAAAATGGTTACATTTGTAAAACCTGTCTCAATATGTTACTAAAATATCAAAAAAGTATTTTACACAATTGCGTGAAATATAAAATGCATTCAGAATAAGGGGTCAAAGAATTTCTTTCAACTCAACATTGATAAAATGGAACGGATTGATTTTTGCCTCGGCCCAACCATCGTCTTGTCCTTAAGATGAAGGAGACCATCGGCTCGCTGTCACCATCTGTCAGATCTTACAGAAACATTTGACAGGCAGGTCCGAACATTTGATTCATTCACCATTTTCTGGATGAAAAACACTGATATGAAATTTTCTCTCAACCAGAAAAAGGACATGATCACTCATGCTTTTACGCCATTCTTCAAGATAAAATAAATGTCCCTTTTTTACTTAACCTTAGCAACCAGCCTGGATTTACTTACAAGTCCTGCAAAATTCTGCTGCAAGGCCATGTTGTTTTTATTCCGAATCCCTGTAAAATTCAGTTGAGATCCTTACAATTATGTTTAGACGCCCACTAGCATCAGTGAGTTGGAGTTCCTATTCTGCTGCACACAGAGTGTGTAATCTATAATAACTAGCATTTAATACTTTGCCCTCCAATTTCAACAGGAAGAAGCAGGCAAGGTGTTCCTCTTTATTTTTATTCATCCCACATTTGCACCTTACAACGGTGCATCTCGCAGACAAGGACATTTATTTTCTCTTAGCAGTGGCTGTTTTTTTTGTGCCGCAGATTTTGACTCTCCTCATCCATTACAGTCAGTGTTTGTTGGAAAAGAGAGCGAGCGCTGCTTTTAAATAGAATTAGCAGAGATGATTTGATTAGTCATGATTGATGCCAACAAAACACTTTGTATTGTAATGTATTCCCTCTTTTCTAAACCATTTTACACCTGTAGCATGAGTGCACCTCTGCTGTGCTAACACCTTTTGTCTGAAAATGACCAAATATCTGTTGCCACGGCCAACCGTTCAAGCTCCATGAGCATGTGCCAGAGCTTGCACTTATGCCTGAAAAAAAAAGCTATAAATGCTGAAAATGCTCTGCGTTTCCTCACATGGAGAGCTATTATCTCCTGGCAGTCAATGGGGGAAAACAGCTTTGGTTCACTAGGTTTTGATTAGGACAGAACAACACAAGATCAGTGCAGGTACATATGCGTACACATACTGGCTCATGCACATACAGAACTTATGAATCAACAGGCACAGACATTTTCTCTCCCTCGCTCTCTGGCTCTCTCTCTCTGGGTATTTTTAACTATGCTACCAGTAAACTTTAACATTCTCGATGTCCTCCCATTTAGCTGCTTGTTACTGTGATGCAGAGAGAAGATATGAATGCTCAGAAGGCTGCAGCAGCTGTTACAATATGTTCTGTATTCACATGTCTTGACCACAGCGTTGCTTCTGGAAAAGCAGAGTCAAGTGTCTGCATTATTTATTGCCAGGGCTGTACGAAGGGTTATAATGATATAATTTATTCTTTACATAATGCCACTTCCATAGGTGCCAAGACACCATTTGTGTGTATGAAACAAATGTTGAATACATTGTGTTCTTATTTGCTCTTTAGAAACATAAAAGAGAGGGGAAAAAAATGTTCCAGCCATCACAGCTAACGTAGCGCTTACTGGTATTTTATTGTTTTAAATGCAGAGAAGAGCCATGAGACATTTTAAATGTTCCCCTTACATTACATTTACCTTTAAATGTCATGTTTTTTTCTGGCCAACTGCAGTTAGTAGTTTTTTACTGCACCTTTACATCCATATAAAGGCATCTAAAAATTACAAATAAGAAAAGTGTTTGGTATAATTCAAAATTGTGTATCATTGCGATGATCATTTCACCTCATTTGTAAATGCAGGCACATACATAAACACTCAGACAACCACAAACACACACAGACAGAGTCTAGACCATATCTTTTTCTTTGTCCCTGTAACAGCACTGTTTGTAGGGGATAAAGAAGATCACAAATGGCTGCCATTACAGGGAACTGTCCCTGTCCAATTCATTCCTGATAAGAGGCCTCAGTCACACGCACACATGCTTTTAGCACATGAACACATTGTCCTTGCAGAACAAGAGAGAAGCCAGCCTCTCTAACTGGCATAGCTGCACGTATGGCTCTATAGCTCAACTTGATGGCAGCTATACTGAAGCTAATGGTAGTGGGCTTGAATTATCACATATGGTTCAGAACGAGGTAGGAGGAACTCTATTCTCCAGAAAAACACCTGTAATAGCTCAGATTAGAACACGATGGGACGTAGTCTGGTGCTGTGGCCAGGCATTTTAATTGACCTATCATAGCAGTTGGTTTTTTCTCTCCCGTTTCCTGTTTCACTTCAGTCTCTGAGGGCTGCGAGAAGCTGCAGTGGGGAATTTGTATTCTTTCTCTGTGAAGTGCAAATCCCTTTCCCTGCTTTTTTAATACACTATTTTTTTCTCTCTCGAGTTTCCCTATTTTCTCTAAATTCGGATTTGGCTTTTTCTCTTGAGCTGCAGTGCTTGTCAGTGTTGACCTGCAGAGGGTAAAGACATTCAAGTGTCTCCTCCAATACACCAACACCAGCCACTGCTTTTCACCTGACTTTCTATCCTCTTCAGTCCGAGTCCCTTCCAAACCGGCACCGTGACCAGGTAAAGCGAATTGATAGTGGGACAACAGAAACATAATCCCTCTCAGGGTCTTCTGAAGGTGGTTGGGTGCTTTAATCCCTGGGCAACCTGGATGTATTTGGCAGTGTTAAATCAATTTGTCCAGTGCTTGCTGGCAGTGCAACATGAATGCCATACTCTGAAAAATATTAATCCTAACCACCATCAATCAACACAACCAATGCCACATTAGAAGAAGTGCAACAAGATAACAGACACAAAAAAAACCCACAAAACCTGGAGTCAAATGTTTTTATGTTTTAAAAAGATAAAAATAATATAAAGAAACTTCCTGAATAAATGTGTGTGTTCAAACATCTAAAATACAACTATTTGAGTCAACAGCAATAATAAGATAAGGCTTCATCATTAAGGAATGAAGGATGCATTCAATTATTTAAATGGAAAGGCCATTTTTTAAATGTTTTACAGTAGCTTCAGGCCAGCCTTGAGCTTCAGAGATTGGTGTTGGCCCAACACCATGACAGAAAATAGCAAACAGACTACTGGGGCATCCTGTTCAATGCATTAGTAATGTTGAAAAGGAAGCACAAGTAACCTCCCAAGTATGCCTGTCGCTCTGTTTTGTGTGTCACTAAATTTGAAGAACTTATTTAGAAAGAAATGTTATTTGTTTAAGTTGTTTGCTAGCTTGTTCTGCTAGCACTTTTGATTGGTACCTTGCACATTTATAGTTGAACCATTTTTATTTTCAGAAACTATTCTAAGATACTACTAGCTGTCTTTAAGATAGACCAAAAAAATAAAAAGAAGACAAACACCTTACAGTGTGTAAGTCCTAGTAATCTGTTAACGACTTCCCATATAAACCAGGTGGTGAATTTGCACACTGATTTGGTTCCTGTGCCTAAGTGTCTAATCCTTCTCTTGTCTCATCCATCCACTTTAGACCTGCATGAGCAAATTTTCCACACACACTCACATGCATGCACATATGGAGACCTCTCTCCCAAGGCAGATATACCCACTCTTCCCTTGACGCCCCGTTCTGCCAGTCCCACCCCATTATGCCACGTCTTTGATCACGGCTCACAGTGAAGAGTTTGGCGAGTCCTCACAGCCCCCCTCCCCAGCTGCTGCCAGGCCCTCTGCCATTACAATCGCTTGGCACCGCCATCGGCAGCTGCCACCCTCGCCTTGAGCACCACCTCTGGCAACACAGATGCCTCATGTGTGTATGTGTGCTTGTGCACCTACCTAGGATTGCGTGCTGATGCATATGTGTGCACTCACCTGCAAACACGCCTTCATCCATCTTCTTATCTCTGTGTGCATCTGTGGCATTGCCTGCTGTTTTATTTAAAAATTCATTGCCATGTGTTAATGGTTAATTTACCAAGCCCTTCTGCAGGAGACAAGGGATGGCTGCTTGCTTTATGGCTAACTTAGCCTTGGAGGGACTTGTTGGCTTGAGCTGAGCTTCAGGTAAGTCTTGTACCACTTGTGTGTCTGGTTGTGAGGGAACAGGCCACAGCAGAGCTCACCACCCATGGTTATGCATTGTACATTCCAGGTATTAATACATGGAGGTCAAACAATCAATAAGAGGGAGGGACAGAATAAAAACATAATGGAAATAATGGGAAAAAAACTTTGCTAGCTGAAAGGCAACATTAAGTTTTCCAGGTTTTTTTTTCCGTTTTTAGCTACCATGTTGAGATGCAAACGGTCTTCAGTTAATCATGTGTCTGTGAATGTTGCCTGGTTACAACATTCAGGTGTCCTCGAGTCTGTGTGGTGATAATTGGTAAATTAACATGAAAAAGGTCAAATTTAAAACAGAATAAAAAAATAAAGTTATTGAATAAGTGACCCAGCAACTACAAAAATTGTGCCACTGCAAATTTTCTGTTAACCACAAAGTAAAAAATTTGTACGTTTCACACATGACTAATTAATTTTGCAATGATATAATTACTGTTGCTTAACAATATCAAAGTGTTGTACTTTGATAAAGTGTAATCACATATGAGCTTAATTTTCTTATTAGCGCCTGAGGTGTAGATTTTGTACGTTCTTCCGGGGAAAGCTCATATAAGCTGCGGGAGGTGTGTTGCAATCACCAAACGCTGTTTATTCTCCTCTCAGGAATCAAGAAGTCACCTACCACCAAGATGGTCCCACCTACATTATTAATCCTTCTCTGCTATTTTATTTTGCCTTCATTATATGAGCTGATCATTGTTTTGGTTTAAAAAAACATCTGATTGACTGCTAAAATAAGGTTGTCTTGAATTACCCTCTGTGGGGCGAGATGGCTGCAAAGCTTCAGACTAGTGTTATAGAACACATGCAGTAGTTTAAGTGCCCAAGCAGACATGAAAAAAACATTAAAAATGTTCAAATTCAACATATCTGCAGTTTACAGGAATGTACAATTCTGGGGATTGAGCTGGAATAATGATAAAAGAAGTCTCATTGTAAAAACATTGAGGTTAGGGGAGAAAAAAATCACAACATGGAAAACATAAAAGGAACTGAATACCAGAGTGCAGGTTTGTTTTATGTAAAAAAAAAAAAGCCTAAACACTAAAGTATAACAAGAGCAAAGAAAATATGAATGTTGTTGCTTTGATAGCTGCCAGAAAAAAACATAATGTTTCTCTTAAATAGAGCAAGGAAATGAGAATACATGGGGCAAAGTAAAGTATGTGGACAATATGCTCCGACAAAATTTACATTACAGCCAAAGAATATAGAGTGACGAAGGACATCTGAGCTATGGCAGTAATTTAAAGTACATCAAGTTAACATTAAAATGTCTTTAAATAAAAAAAGGTTGAAAATGAAAACCATTTTTATGTAAAAAAACATATTTTTTCTTTTGAATTTTTTATTTTCTTAAAGGTCATACATTCAAAAAAAACCATTTGGACTCTGGAAATGGAACAGAGACATGGAAGTGATAATAAAACGTACAGTGAAGCATTTATCACAAACCCAATGATGAAAAAAGTGCAAGTGTAGAAGAGGTAGAAAGAGGATCAGATGGATTAACAAAGTACAGGAAGTGAAGAAATGTCAAATTTCCCAGCAGGACATCATAGACACCGTTGATAAGATAAGCACAAGCACAATTAAACACACACACACTCACATGCACTCTCTAGGACAGTGTGGCAGTCTATTAACTGTGTACAGACAGCTAGGCTATTTTCACTGTGCAGCCAACTGTGTTATTAACTCACTCCTCACTGAATCAATGGACAGGTCTTCAGGTGTCAGTGTGTGTTAGCGTGTATGTTTGCGTAGCTTTTCTCTTTCACCTCTCTGGTCTCCATCGCTGACTCCCTTCGCTGTTCAGGGTCAGTGGATGATTGTCCCTCTTGTATTTCTCCTATTGCCTCACCTCAGATTACACAGACTGCAGTCCTGTGGGGAAGCACTGTGGATTACCGTCCACTCGTGCCCACCTATGTTCGGTCCCCAGATCCCCCACCTTATCAGCTGCACACACACTCCAGCTGGGAATCCCCATGTGGATACTCCATCTTATTTCAATCCCACTGACGAAAACATGTTGCCCTGTTTGTTTCTCAATTGCATAAGCTGAAGGAGAGGTACATGTCCATACATACACACACACACACACAAGCAAATGGTGTTTTAAGGTTTAAGCACACAGTGTTTACCCTTGCAGATCCCTCAGGGCCCACCGGTTACATTGTTAACCCTCCTATTCTGTTTACAAGGGGGACCTCCATAGACAGTGCCTGCATGATAAAATCCCACACCTATTTAACTTTCTCATTTTTGAGGCAACCTGTGTGTGTGCATGAACGATCGAGAGGTGCCATGGCGGTGTCAGGTGGCCTCCAGGGCCCTAACTAGCCATCTGGGTCAGATGCACTGTCTAGGTAGGTGTAGGCATAATGAGGCACTAGATAGTAGAAACATCTGAGGAGGAGAAAGAGAAACATGGCCTGTGGTGTGCTGTGGCTGTGGAGGCAGAGGGCACGAGCTCCCTGGTGGTGCAGCAGTGGCCACAAGAAGGACGGTGACGACACTCATGTACGCAGGCACAGACAGACACACTGTACTTGTCACAGAGTTCATGTTTGTTCTCCCTGGGGCTTTATTATCCAAGACTATGGGCACTTTGGATGCCCTCACATACATCCTGCCCCTGCTCAACAACACCACGCTCACAAATGACTTGTCTTGCTCCTCCTCCCTCAGGACATCTCTCCATGTATTTTCTTTATACATCTCAGAGTTCTCTTTCTACCTCCTTATCTCTGTAGTCTCTTTTTAAAAGTCCTTCAAGTCTCATGAGGAGAGACTAGTTTCCCTGAAGCCCAGTCTCACACCAGTAGATAAAGCAGCCTCAGCAGTATCAGTCTCTGACCACCCTTAATCCAATCTGATAGTTCTTAATGCTAAATATAGATTTCTATTCAAAACTTCTCTTGTCTTTTTGTATTTTTCAGTTAATTCCTGTTTTCTTTTGGATTGGAGTCTAGCAGATTAGATCACTGTATGTTGATCTATTGCTACTCTGGAATAATGTATCTGTTAATGTCTCTTATTTCATTCAAACCATGCTAAATCCTTACGCGACCCAGGCCTCCACCAAATCTTTCACTTAAAGGTCCTAAAATGTTTTGAATAAGATCTGTCCCCATTTTCATCCAAGAACTTTCACGTAATCACTCAGTGCATGTTGGTCTGATCAGATTCGGAAGGACGAATGGCCGTGAGGCATACTGTTATTTCTTCTTCTGTCTCCTTGAATGTGTAAAGGGCAAAGGAAAGCAAGAGAGAGGGAGAAGGGGAAGAGAAATATGACTCTGAACTTGTATCAGGGGATATCCAGTACATATCAGTGCTGATAGTGTTGAAGGGCCTAAGGAGCTTTGGTTTTGTCTCTGCGGGGTGATGGATACTCACAGAGTCCATGACTTTAGCAGTGTCCCTGCCTGCCCCGTTGAAATGGTGATAAAAAGTCGATATTTCTTGTTCAGTAGCCATCACTCAGAGTGTGAGCCCATGACGACATGCCAGTGTGTAAGAGAAATGAAAAGAATTAAAGAGGAAGAGAATGAGACAGAACCAAGAGGGAGACATAGATGAGTGATTGAAAGCAAGGTTACTAATGTCCTTTTCATGTGGTGGATTATATTGTAGTATTGCCCCTAAAGCAAAAGGATGAGCATGGTCCCCTCGGGGTGCTCCCAACCCATTTGAGTGGCTGCATGTCCGTCCATTTCCCCAGACTGTCACATCAAAGGCTGCCACAGATACAGGAAACAGCTATATGGTAATAACGCATAACAGGAGAGCGGTCCAGCATGTTCTTTCCCTTTGAAACTTTGATTCACCAGAGGTCATGTGATGCTGTATACTGAAAATCTGTCCACTCTATAGAGAAGCCATTGTTGGCATGTTATCTACAGCTTCACAACTCCTTTTTTTCTATTTGTATCTCTAGTTTTATATATTTATTTTTTTGCCAGAGCAGCATTGTCGCCCCTCTTTTTTCCTTTGTGTAGGCAGTGGCGTCCTTTGCTTGTGAATCTGTCTGCAGCTAGGGGCCCTTTTGTCCATCAGAACGTCCTCTGATCTTTGTCGAACTAGCAGTGAATGGAGTACGACTCATTTATAGTGTCCCATTGTAGTTCCAGTTTCCAATTGGACTCAGCAGAGTGCAGTCTATACATTAAAGAATGAGAAAATTTCCCTCCCAATGACAGTCGCCTAATCAGACCAGTCAGTGATTGCGTTTAATGAGACAACTCTGTACTAAAATTATACAGTGTTTTAAATTTCTAAGATATTATATTTGAGTTAAAAATTTGCCTTTGATATTAATTTACTGATCAGGCCAAACAGTTGTGTAGGAAGATGCAAAAAAAAAGCAGAGATGCCTCGTTTGTTCGAGATGCCTAAAATACAATCAAGTACTACACAGATGGTCAGAGGATGGAGGAAACTGTAATGTAACATATCACAGATGATTGTCTTTAATCACTTTCTTTCAACAGTGAATCTACTACCAAATTGTGTATTTGAACAGCTGTTTACCTTCATTAAGAGAGAACACAGCTGTTTGCAGTGTAATGATTTTGGCGCCTGTTTGACGATCGACCATTTAGCTCCTTCAAGTTCGCTAACGTGTGCGTTGACATCTCACAGGATCGGCGTCTGTGCCTGACCTTTGCATGAGTGAGGTTTGTCTGAGGTCTGTCCATCATTCTGTTGTGAAAAAGGTGGCCCTGCCATCCATGGTAAAGGCATTTTCTTAAATAAGAAAGGTCAGTTTACTGCAGGTTAAACTACCATGTCAAAATGCCAAAGGCCTGTCTCAGCCTGCACATGGCAGATTTTTTTAGGTCAGCAGTCTGTCAGTTTGATTTAGTGTGTCTCAGGGTTACACCA
This sequence comes from Acanthurus lineatus, assembly GCA_029814665.1. Taxonomy (NCBI): domain Eukaryota; kingdom Metazoa; phylum Chordata; class Actinopteri; order Acanthuriformes; family Acanthuridae; genus Acanthurus; species Acanthurus lineatus. The sequence continues at coordinate 13,825,139 of JAPZDV010000024.1, read as the reverse complement.
GGTATTAAATGCTATTACAGAGCATGTAGTACAGGCTGCCATGTTACTCCAGGCTATCACTGTATTAGCAGTCTCTATCAGTTGTTTCTTAATGGCTAATAGGCTTTTACTCCCTTTTCTTTCTCTCCAGCTGATGACTTTTTAAAAATAAGCCACTTTTTCCCCGTCTGTTATCCACATAGCTCTGTTCTTTCGTTCCTCCCTCTTACCTTTCATTTCATCAAACTGTCCGCTGGTCCTTCTTGACCTTCCACACAATTACATGTCACTGGGTCTATCTGTAGGCCAGGCCTGTTCACGGAGATATGCTGACTGACAGGTAATGACACCTACTGAGGGCTGAAACTCCTCTGGGACCAACAGTCTGCTTGCCTGCCAGCATAGCCGCCTGTCTCCCGTCCCTCGGGTCCAGAAGTTGGACTGTAACCACCACATCTTTTTGCTGTTTTCATCAAAATAAAAATCATCCCTCTCCTCGTCATCACCATCGTGGAGATCATCCTCGTGCCACAGACATCACATCCCAACGGTGTGTGTCAGCTGTCTCACTGTCTTCCTCTGTCACAATCTGTCAGTCTGTTGCTCATTGCAACAGGTCTGCAGGTCTGAGTTTTTTTTTCCTCTGTTGCCATCTCTTTCCTGTCACTTTCCCTCTCTTTTTCTATTTCTTTCGGTGTGTAACTATCCATTTGAAGTCTCTTTCCTCCTCCCAGGCCTGTCACACTGCCTCTCTCTTGCTCAGTCCTAACTATCATTCATTTTCCCTCATTGAGACGGAAAGAGTGAAAATGAACTTTTGGCATTCATTTCCAGCTCGCCTCCTCCCATCCTTTTCATTCAAGTCAGAGGGGCCTATTAGCTCGACTTTAATTCCTCCTGTGGCACCTAGACAAAAGGTGGTGGTGGTGGTGGTGGTTATAAAAGAATAGAAAGCAAATGTCTGTGTGGATGTCTGAGCGTGTGTGAATGAGAGACAGGGGAGGAGGCTGTGTCATAATTCATTGAAGCTGTCCGGAGGATTGATGGGAAGTTGAATCGCAGGCTGTGCACCAGGTGCTGCCATTTTCTCTCAAGTGATGGAGTTTAAGTTTTTCTCTGCTCCCGTCAGAGAACCACACAGACGCATCGATGCTCTGCCGTGAAATTCAAGCTGGAACAGTGAAGAAAATGAATATAACACAAAAGGTTGGGCTTCCGTGCAAGTTTACTTATGTTCTGAAGGAGACCGAGTTTCTTATTCACAAACAATACTTTTATTTTCCACTAATTTAGAAATGCAACCAGGACTGTCATGGTTTAGTATTTGTCCTTTTTTTTCCCTGTGCCATTTTGTCTGACTTATACAGCTTACTGATACCTGGATTTTATTAGTTTCATCAAATACTAAATAACATAAATTAAAACATAAAAAAAATAAAGTTCATTTTTATTTATCATGACAGTAATTAAGTAAATTTATGGGTCCAAATTGTACAAAAGGGCTGCATCAGTCTGTTCTGTCTGTCTATGTTACCGACTCTCATCATGGCTCCCCCGGACATTTTAAAGCCTTTAAAGAATGATCTCCTCCACCATGTCCAGCTTTGACAGAAACAGGCAACACACCACGCAATGCATATTTCTATTTCTGTCGTCATGTTTGACCCAAGGAGATTCATCCTTCCATGAAGAAAGGAATGTGCTTTTTCCTTTTTTCTCACCGCTTTCTTTCACTGCTACCACTACCATTTTCACTAAATCCTCACTCCTGGATGAAATTGGAGCGTTCCGCTCATGACAGTGACAGAGCTGTCAACCAGCTCTGTGGAGGGGAGTCAGGTGTTATGAGCAGACTGGAGGCAGCAAAGTCTAACTGCTGTGTGTTTGTTTGCTGTCTGTGTTTTTGCTAGTGACCCAACTAAGCTTTTAAATTTACTACCACAGTGTGGCTTCCTGTTGGCCCTTGACCATCAGGCAGCTGTTACTGTTAATGTTCATAATCCACTCACGTCATCCCCAGTGAGTAATTGGCCATCATCTTTCTAATTAAATCTCTGCTGTGAATGTCACACCTACAATTATCAGGACAGACACTAATTGTCATAAAGTGTAAGGGCAGAAGTAATTTTAGTGCACTCAAAAGGTAACCAGCAGCAACATACTGAACTGTAACACCATGTTCAAAAAAGCAGCTGAACAACACTGAGTTTTCCTTTGACCAGTGCTGATATTTAGATATCAGGGCTGCCAATGGCCAAAATATAGCATAATGCAAATATCAAACAAAAGTAATGTCATTCTATTATGTATGGTCATCTTAGCCATTAACAGGTTGTTTTAAGACAAATTATTATTGATTAATGATATAGAAAAACACATTTGTTATTCAGTAAATTTTGAATTGCAACTGGTATTTAAGCAAGAGCGAGGAGAGTTTTATCATTTACATCATCACTCTTTACTTTGTATCATAATCTATTAGATATGGTGTCATTAAGCATGGGAGAAATGTGTAAAAATTTAGAAAAGATGGTGGTGACTAAGGAAATGTAAGCAAATCTTTACAGCAGGTTGCTCAAAATTCATAGTACAGAGTTCAAAAACTGCTTCACCACCTTCCTAAAACTCACAAGTGCAGCGTCAACGTCGTTTCACAGCAGCCACACTGACATGATGCCTGAGGATGTGACTGCTGACATTTTTGGGCCTTGTGGGCGCTGGCATCGGCCAGTGCTGATGATCTCAAAATGCCAGAAAAAAAATCTGTCAAGCACTAGTTTAGACTGACAAAAGCACTGCGTGAAAAGCACAGCACACTAATTCATTCAAAGAGACAACTGTGTTAGCGTAGTGAGGGCGCAGACACAAACGACTCTTATTATGGTTTTGCGATCAGGCCAGGTGACCTGTATTTTAATCAAATATGTACACGGACACATTCCTGCTGGATTACTCACTAAACTTAACTTTTTATTACATAAGCAGTGTATCTGGTAATCTACCTGGTAATTGCTGCGGCACAGGATAAAAAGATTTTGGGAGCTTTCAGGAGTTCTAAAATTTTAACCCCTTATTTAATGAACTGCACATTTTTTTTCAAACTCATGAATTTATTACTTAAAGCAGCCTTGTATTTTATTGTTTATCTGAACTTACATAACCAACTCGGTCCCTTGCATACTGTATTATTAAGGCAATGCTGTTTGAGATCTGACTGCCTGGTCTAGCTTGAATTTGAAAAAAGGTCACAGTCCCATGGTGTTCTGTAAGCATGCAAAATGCTGTGTGGGGCCCGGCAGAGAGTCCAAGTCTGTCAAATTAAAAGAAGTGTGAATTTAATTTGCACTGAATGACTTCAAAGATAACGAGTGCTGGCCTTCATTTTTGATTAACACTAAGGGATGTGCTGCAGTTACAATTTGTCCTCTACCATGCTAAACTTGAAACACATCTTGCAAATACTAACAGTATGTGTGTAAGGCGGCAGACTATTCTCCACTGAAAAGCAGGCTTCATCTGCTGAACTTGAGATTCTTGGAGAATAGGCTCCCAGTGTGCCTGTGTCGCTAGAGACAAGCCCACGCCACTGTGGCCTTGGTACATGAATCATACTCCCTGCTGTCTTTCCATGACAACCATTGCTCATTCTCTAATGCCACATTGTCAGAAATAGCCCATTCTTTGTAAGCTGAAATGTTTGCCGGCCGCTGAGAATGGATGGCGATTAGGTGGCATGAAGACATCAGACTTTGGAGAGTTGGCACAGCTAATTTGAGAGACTAAAAAGTAGGCAGGCGTCTCTTCACTGATGAATTGCCTTCAGACTTTTCCAATCCGGCCAGAGTGCAGCTAAACAGATAGCAGCATCGGTCTCTCCGTGAATGAAAGAAAAAGATGAGTGTGCATTGTCAACATGCAGGAGGAGGAACTTTCAGCGTAACACGTTAGCGCAAAGCCAGCCCTTCACATAGCTGCTTTTTGTAGTTATCTGCCATCATTTCTCACTTTTGGCATCCTCCGCTCCCTAACCTACCTGCCCATGTCTGTTTTCATCAATCTGAGTGCTCCTATGACAGCTTCTCCACTGACTCTGTTTTATGCTTTGTGGTTGTCCTGTAATCATGCTGACACTACCAGGGTCCCATAGATGGGCTCCCTCTGTAAACAACTCCTGTGCTTTCAATTTGTCCGATGTCATTGTGCAGCCACTGGCGATGCTCTGTTTGTGCTAATGTATCAACAATAGCAGGCACAAAATGTTGTGATGCATCCTTTGGATCTGCAGTACTTCATGTCAACATCTGCAGCATTTGGACTATTTACAGTTTCTGTGTATTTGTGCCAAACAAAACATTGGCCAAAAATTCAGTTTTGTTTTGTTTTTTTTTTTGCCTGTTAGCATACAAGCTCAAGGCTGTCTCTCATGGCAACTTTAAGCTTGTCAAATGAAGTATTACTATTCTTTTGACTAATTATGTTTTGTGTGATCTTGGATTTAATTGATTTTTTTGGGAAGTTGAATACTTTGCCAGTGAAAGAGGCTATTAAAAGTCTCAGCAGCTGTTTCTGAGTGTTTCTGATGGATCTCAGCAGATTCTGCAGCTCTAAAGCCTCTGTAGTACCGCCTCAGCTTGTTGTCTATTTGCATTTGGCTAGCTGTTGTTTTTAAAGCTGTCCGGCTCTGCGGTTGTGCCAGGTATTAAGCTGAAGTGGAGCAGAATCAAAGCGAGAGCGGCATTATATGAACAATTATTCCCATGACACAAATGCATAAAATGTAAAAAATATATTCAAGCAGCAACAGACACGCACACACCTTCTCGAGAGTCTGGTCTCAAAGACATGCTGGGAAAGACCCTCTGCTCATTATTCACCTGAAAGAAATGAGCCTCCAGTCATAACTCAGAGACATGCAAACACATGATCTGATGACATGCAAAGTGCACACATGGGAATACATGATACAGTAACACTGGCACATAAGAAATACTACAGAAAATCCTTTATCTTAGGATCAAATGAGATCAAGTTTGTCACACAGACGTCTGTATGAAATCCTGCTGGTCCCCTTGTAGTTTGGTTAGTGGGTTAACATGTCAGTGGATGATGCAGTCAACTTGGTACTGAACCACATCCTGCAACATCTTGACTCCTCAGAGACATATGCAAGGATCCTGTTTGTGAACTTCAGTTTGGTATCCAGCCCCATCATCTCTTTGTTTCAAACCCTTCCGGCCCACTGTGGCAGCCTTCAGCTGTCTCTGGATCACACACTTTCTGACAAATAGGCAGGAGGTGAAGCTGCAATAATCACATCCAGCATCTGGACAACCAACTCAGGTAAACTCAACTGAAGTTGGCTTTCTCACTCCTCTTCTCCCTTTACACAAACTGCACCTCAAGAGACTGCTCTGTTCAACTGCAAAAGTTTGCAGATGACACAAAAGTCATCAGCCTGTTCTTAAACAGGGATGAGTGTGAACAACAATTTGTCTTTTGTTGAAACCTACCGCTTTCCAGGATCCTTCTGTCTCCAAGGACATAAAGTGGGCATGGAAAATAAAGCTTGTCATAATAAATGCCCAACAGAGAATAAATGCCCTTCCTGCATCAGCTCAGGAGGTCCTATATACCTTGAAAGCTGCTGATTTAGTTCTGCACTGCAGTGATTCATTCTTGTTGTCTGCACATCCATCGTTTTTGGTTTGATTGGCCACCAAAAGGGACAGGAACAGAGTACAAAGAGTCAGGACTGCAGAGAAAAGTTATTGGTGGCAACTTGCCCTCCATTCAGGACTTATACATCTCCACTGACAGGAAACAGGACACATCACTGCAGACCCACCTCATCCCGGACATCTTATTCCCTCTGGTAGACACTCAGAAGACTGCGCGCTAACACGTCCAGACAAAAGACCACAACTGTCCACAGAACATCATTCTAATGAGCATCCGGATCAGTTATAGTGTCAGTAAACCTCCTGCACCAAAACATCCACTTGGTTTTAATATAGACTATATTTTTTCTGTCTGTTTCCTTCATCCTTGTCATTCATTAACTTATTCCTGTGTAAACTGAGAGCAATTTAAAGACACATTGTTTACATAGACTCAGCCAATAAAGCCGATTCTGATACTTCAGCGATTATTAACTGAGACAGCTGTCGTCACCCTGTCTCATCATCCACGGCCTCTGTGCAGTGTATTCTGGGACACAGTCTGACTTACAGTGACCCCTCTCCTTTCATGTTCACAAACAGAGCCTTTGAGAAATTGAAAATACAACAGACAGACCAGTGGTTCGGTCCAGGTCATACAGAGTTTCACGATGGCAAATTTCCCTTATTTTGCAGTTCATTTTACAGCCACATTGATCAGTTTAATCAAGTGAAATGGTGCATGTGTATTTAAAAAAATCAGTCTCCTCTAACGTTTTGTCAAGCTTCATTACTATGTTGCTCATAACGGTGTGATGGTGTGGGTTTGTGCTAATTACTTCACCTGGCTACAGCTTAAGCAAAATCAAAAGCTCTATTCTCTTAAGTCCCTCTTGTTCCGACCAATATGGCAGAGAGAGGTCTGTGGAGAAATGCTGTCAGACACCATCAAGAAGAGCTGCAAGATTACAGCTTTCTGACTGTCATCTCTTTATCTCAGTGTTTTCATTCACTCTTTGTCGTCGGCCCTCACAGGTTCTTTTGTACAGGGACTTTAGAAGACAAAGGCGGCCCTCCCTCATGCGCTTCTCTTGTTGATGGCTTTTACATCCCCCAGGCCCGCAGGGACCCTATTAAACGCTTCCTTTTAACCACACAAATGGTGATTTCAACATCAATTTTAATAATTATTGACTGCTTCCCATTGATATGTTTGTGGTTTTGATTATTTCCCCATTGACCACCAGTGACATCAGTAGATGAGTAAACTGCAGGCTAAATGTGCATTAGCTGAAATTAGTGTCAGAAGTTTTGCAGGCCAGTGGAGTGAGCGTTAGCTTTTGGCCTCAAACTAAGGAGACCCAACACATCAGTGTACTCACACACATTAGGACAGGTGTGTGCGGGTCATAATTACATTATGTGACACCAGGAAATCAGTTTCTTGTCGCCTGGTCTTCCGTAAGTGAGGTTCTCTAATTATGTAAGATAGCACCTCCGCTTCCTTCGGCGGTTCACACCACAGGGCTTACGGATGAGATTGATTAAAGTGTGGAACTAGCAATTCCATTTGCAGTGGAGTCAGACAAGCAGACAGATTGGCTGTGGTATAGTTCGCAGTCATGCTGCTCCAAATGAATAAAACAGCTTTTAGACAAGCATGACGCATGGCATTTTCATGTGCCGACATGCACAAGAACACGAGTGTTAAGGCGCGCAGGTACACGTGCAGGTATCCACACACTTGCAAATACACACCGGAAGAGTGACACTGAGAAGGCTGTGATAGCTGTTTAGTATCTCTGCTAATGAATGTCAGAGCAACTGTCAAGTAAGTGTGAATGTTGAATAAGTTGAGATGTAGATTAAATCTGGATGAGTAGATCTCACATCACACACTGCGTGGTATTTATGTATGTATGTGTTTCAAACCCTTCTTGATAAAAAGAAAACTGACCTTCTATTTAAAAATGAAACATGTTTTTCTGTCATAACCTTCACATGAATTGCATGTCATAGCTGAAAGGATAAAAACAATTTTAATCACTCTCTCCAGTCTCTTTAGTGTTTTACTCAGTGAAACGAGGGCAAAACACACAAACCATTAAATAAAAAGGGAGCTGAATGGAGGTGCAGCCTTATGCATTTTCCAGCTGTGAGGTCAACGACCTTCACATTTATGGCTCTCTACATCTCATATAAAATGAGGTCTTCATCTGAACTGTGGTTTGGTTTCAATTGAAATCAAACACAGGTTTTTTTCTGGTTGTATCTGTAAGATTAAGGTTTGAAAATTTGCAGTAGTTGATACAAAAAACAGTGCATAAAATCTAGTTTTTAATAAAATTTAAAAAAGGAAAGGATGGCAGTGACAATGACAAAGGGAGAATTAAAGTTTTGGGTCAATGTCTAACACACAGGAAAGCTTGATCAGCTAATGAGTTGCTCTTTTTTTGGGGTGTTTTTTAAAGGGCATCGGAGTGCTCGGCCTGGTCCACAGTGGCTTCTTGGTTTTTGCTGTCATTAAGCTCCATGCAAACCTGCTTTAGTACACAGCTCTGTGTGTTGGCATACTGTCAGGAAAAACAAATCTGATCCCTCCTGAAAACAAGTGGACTAATCAGACAGCTACAGCAAAGCAAGCTCTAATGAAGTTGCTGGAGTAGAAGTTGATGTCTGAATATGGGGAGAGGCACATTTGCAATGAATAATCAAAAGGCTCAATATGCAGCTCGGTAAAAAAAAACAAATCGAGCACAAGGAGTTTTTTTTGTCCTGGTGTTTTCTTTTTGTCTTCATGCAACCATTTCCAAATTCAGATTCATTTATCTCGTTGCCTGCGGTCAGATTCTGGACCTTAAACAACTCTACATTAATTAACCACAGTCACTCAGAAATGAAATTAGCAAACATTGTAATTATTTGAGTCCAGGAAATATGCTTTTTAATGGGCTTTCTGTTCTTCTCATTTACATGCTCATTTGTAACTCGCACAAAGTAAATTTATTTGTAAGAGATGATCACCAGAAAAGATGCTAACAGGATGTGAGAACTGCTCCAAGACATCCGTTAAATGTTTAAACTTCTGACAAATGTATCCTCCGCTGCCAAATACTGTGCATGTGTACCAGAGTTTTACCATCTTTGTACAATAATTTATAGGTTTATACATTTCCCTGAGTAACTCAAGAATAAGGTACTTGATGTAATTTGAAATTAAAATAGTTTTATTTAAACATTATCTCTTAGAATTACAGAGTTTAAAAGTAATACCAGTGGCAGTCCAACTCACTTTCTGTTTGGCAGACATTTGAAAGCAACGTCTGAGCAAAAAGACAAAGCCAGTGAATTGTGGGAGTCTTGATTTTTCGACAATATAAAAACAGAGGAACAGAGAGACTAATGTCTTGAATAAAACATATGCTCAGCCATGGGCATGGCAAAAAATCCTCAATGTATACTTCAAGCGGATCCATGGATGAGTTATTCTACCAGAGGAAGCCTGAAACGAGTCAGAATAGAAGCCGGGCCGAACATGCATGTCGCCGTAGATTCCGTTTCTGTCATTTAGTTGTTTAAATTTGGACAAAATAAAGCCGATGTTTGGCTAACTCAGTTTCTTGATATCCAGTGATAATCAGTATAACCGTATGTCAGTACTTCAACAAGTCATTCAAAAACTGGCATGTTTTTTCATGTTTTTCTTTAGTGCGTTCATAACTCACTCTAAATGATACTTACTTTTCACCTGCTTGACGCACAAGGAGCAATCAGTCAAGGCAATAATGATTACTGAGAGCACATACATGCACAATGGCAGCCCAAAAAAGTGAACGACTTTCAGTAGAAACCACTCATTTTAAATTCAGATGGCAGCTATGCTAAATTAGTTTACAGTATCCATGTTCTTTGGAGCATTAATTTGATCAAAGGCCAGGAACTCTTTCCCCATCTCCCTATAAGGTAATGGATTTTCCCAGAAGCAAAGCCCCATGAGTTGGAGAACACATTACCATTAATTACCTCGTACAGTTGGTCAAGAGCTAGTTCATTTGATCTGCATTTAGCGCTCGGTCTGATGGAGAAAAGAGATGCAGCCATTGAGTTAATAGAGAAGCCAGCAGATCTTTCAAAAGGATAATGAGTTTTTTACCCTTGACTGCCACTTTCCACACACTTCAAGCTGCTGTGTGTTTGTATCTCAAAAATCATCACTCCTTAGACAGTGAAAGCCTGTGTTTGGACCTTCCTTTAGTACTACAATAGAGCCAAAAGCCTCTATTGTAGTGCTAAAGGAAGGTCTGACTTAAATTTGACAGCAGTTCTTCAGTTCTCTCTTAAAGTAAGCACACATCACAAACCCACCAATCATCTGTGATTTGTCTATTCAATAAAAAACATATGTACACTGAAGTTAGGATAGAAAATTGCAGGAAGTGAAGTTCAAACTTCTACTGTTTCTGATTTGTTGTAAATACTGTTTTTCAGGATGGATACACTCTTGGGTATAAATGCAGGACTCAAAATGACAGAAACTTTTTGTGGCAGTGTGTGCTCATTTGCGCACAGTAGATGTATGTATATGCAGGTGCAAAAAAAGGTGACAATATTCCATTTCTCCATGCAATAAATCTCTCAGACAGGACTGTTGTTAATGACATGGGCAGCAGAGTTTATACGGTTTATGCATAATGTGCAAACTGCCTTGGTGCAAACTAGTCAGACATGTTTGCAGAAGGATCACATCTGGGAAAGATTTATAACGACCTCATGAAATCATTATATTGTGCTGTGCACCTTTTTCTCTAAGGAATTCTCATTTCATACCTACTTTTCACTGGTCCTCCGTTTCAAGTCCTTAGCGGGAAACACCTCAATTCCCCTCAGTTCGCCTCCAGGCTACTCATTGATTGGTTTCGATGGATCATGGGGTCAGCTCATGTTTTCCCTGTGTGATAACAGCCTCGCTTGTTTGCCAGCTGTCATGAATTGACCATTCCCAAATGTCAGCTCCCGGATGACCAAGTTCATTCCAGCCTCTTCTGTCAGCATACACCTGCCTTTGTGAATAGATTTACATTGTGTATTAAGGCCTCTGACTTTTGATTTACCCCACTTTGTTGATAGTTGTATTTTTTTTTTTATGCAGACTTTAAAAAGATGATGTTATGTAATTTATTTCTTGTCTAAGAAAATTGTCCTATGTGAAATGAATGAGGAAAAACAGAAGATAAAACAGCGTCTGACAGAAGAGAAACAGCATATCAATGCAAAAGCAATGAATCACATTTTAGGAAGGAAAAGAAAAACAAGGCTGAAAGTTTTTTTAGAGAGACACTGAAATGTAGCAGCTATCAAAGGAAACTCGATGCGTTTTGTGACGGCAGAAACCAAACTTGAGAACTATGATGCCAACTCACCCAATTAAGGAGCTGTTTCCTCTGTCTTACCAAATATTTTCAAGTTGTGGCTAAAGCAAGTGAATATTTGTTAATATGCGACAACTTGGCAGGAAAAAAATTCCTCTTTCTCCATGTTATTGTACAGCTGTGGTCATTTAATGTGATTTATGAAAGGCTTTGTGCAGCTTGTTTTGATTTGGTCGAACTATGTGTCTGTTGTTAAAATCATCTTGACAATCGATAAAAACATATTTAGCCTCAAATTTCTGCCTTACAAACATGTGGACATTGAACTGGAAGAACTTTTAATCGCTTTTAAATCTTTTTTTGTCATGAGTAACTGACTTTTTGGCCACTTAGGGTAGTAAAAACAAGCTGCAAACATAACATTCCAAGTCAACTAATAAATGGGTTCAATATTTAGCTCTGGATGGCTTCACCTTTCATTCCGAGGTTCTCCATTTTTTTCACAAACTAACTTTGTCTCTCTGCTGTCTGGTGTTGAACAGGTTGCCTATAGTATTGTTTTCCGAGGGTTTTGCACTAGATTAAGCTGCCAGCTAGGTCTGAAAATAGTGCTGAAAATATTGGAGTGAACCAACTTCTACTGGCAACCCATTATGCACACACTATGTTTAGTCATTTGATTCATTTTTTATGTAACAACACTGGCTATAGCAGCTTAAAGGCTACAGATGTAACACAGCTATGTTTGGATGTAAGGGCATATAAGGGCAAGGCAATGCTCAGATTACACATCAGAGAGACTTTTTTTTAATTTAGGCTTCACAATAAATCATATTGGAACTATTTATTTTTAACCTGCTGCTGTGTTGCCATAATTCTTCATCACTGGATTTTCCTTTAAATGTTGATCCACGGTCAGAGAGAAGTCCAGAAAGCCAAATAGTAAACATGGTTAAACCTGGGTTTTGTACTTATACTGACTTATACATATCCAAAATTTATAAAACCCTTTACTTCACAATATAATGTTGACAGCTTTAAAGGAAACTCTGTGGGAATTGTGCTTAATAATAGTTGTATATTATTTTGACGTTTTTAGTAGTGTGAGTTGCATCAGGTGACTTAAACAAATTTCGCTCACAATTTAAAGAGCCACTTTAGTATCAGGGATGGACCAGGCTGAGTTTGTATAACTCCCCGTGTTGCCAGAATTTAATGTTCAGACAAACACTTGTTCTCGTTTTCCTGCCTGCAGTGTGAGTACTTTGGGTTTTTTTTTTTTACAATAAACTTGAATTCAGTTGAGTGGAACATGAGTCAGAACGAGACGCCCTGCTGATCGAGTGGCCTACAAACTTGGAGCGAAGTGAACAGCCATAATAAAAAATGAAGCTACGAGGAAAAACCTTCTGCAGGTGTAGAAATATTCTACTATAACGAATGCTTAACTTCAACATTCCTGCTTGTCCTTAAAGGATTGTTTTACACTCAGCAAATCACACTGATTGCACAACACATTTACTACAACTCAAGTTTATTGCTCTCTGCAGAGAAGTCCCTACACATAAATTTTTTATTAAATGTGTGACTTTGATTTTATTAAACCACTCAAACAATGTAGCAGAGATCATATCAGGCTGTCATTAGTTGTACGTGGTGCAGAGGGAGTCTGTTAAGTGCAGGAGGAGATTGGAATTGTTTGTCCTCGTATGACCCTCCGCCGCTCCTCTCTGCTCTTGAACAAAATGTTTTAATGCATTTGTTGATATTGTCTTGCTGCGACTTTACCCTGTTGTTCAATTAGATTAGTGGATATGCCTCATCTTTGCAAGCCGGAGTGTCTTTTTATCTGACTGTGTGATCAGCAGGAAAAAGGTCATTTCAAACACGTTCCACTTGCAGCTCTGCAAGTCTAATTCTGACGTGATTAGGCTTGAAGTTACACTCCTCCACCTGCAGTTCCTCTCTTTAATGGATAGTCCACAGTACATTTACCTTTTCCTCAAGTTGGGCTTAATTCTATCTTTGTGTCACACTTTTCCGGGTAGGTTACTTTTATCTCTTTCCTCTGCTTTAGCTATAAATGCAATCTATTAAACTGGAGAACCTTTGCGCTGTTTATTGACATGAATTAGAAAGCCTGCTGTCATTCACGAGCTTTTTCTAACCTAAGCATGGACCTGAGGAGGTGTGTTGCACTTTGTAAGATGTAACTTTTCTGAAACATTGCTAAGAGGTCAATGTGAGATGTTTAAACCATTATATCTCAGTAATAAAAAGGCTCTTCAGTGATTTTAGAAGTAGTTTTTAAGTCTTGTGGCCAAAGAAGTGTCAGTGCAGTGGGTCGTTGAGTTTACCTTCTTGGAGAAGGTGAGTACATCATTTCTGATCATTTAAAGATATTTATTCTTGTAAATACAGAAGCACGTATGCCGTGATAATAATAAAGTGAACAGATGATGTTTACAGTACCGTCTCAAGTTCTGTAATGAGAGTTTGTCTGCTATTTCAGGTTGCAGGAGAAGAATTAAGGATGTAATTATGTGCAACAAAACAAGGATGCTTCCTTACATCTGGAGAATGTGTGTACCACCGCAGGGCTTATTTATAAATGCTGTGACACATTTTTTATTGATTAGAAAAAATTGCAGCTTCTGCATCTGGATATTGCATTTGGCCACACTGCAGTTTCCAAAGCATCTCGATTAATTGTACAGTCGCACTCCCAAGTTTGTCCTAAAGTAGATGATAGGCCATGGAATACACTGTCTGAGTGTCTTTTATTATGACTACAGATTATTCAGACAATGCATACTAATGTAGCACTCAGTTATTATGAGGTATGGAATGATTAAAATTCTTTTTAATGACTAATCTCTAAAGTCTTGTTGTGGTGGAATTACTTGATTTTTTTTTCTGCATCAAAAATGAGAAAGCAAATTATCTAAATCCTGTCCTTTTATAATTGGCTTCACTAAGCTATGATAACTACAGCTCACTAAAACAAAATACATTATTATTACAGAATGCATATGAATCATTTCTGAGTGTAGAATATTGTCTCATTATTCTTTGTAAACCGGTTTGTTTTTGTTGTAGCCTTTTACCACGTAGCATCTCTGAAAAAGCTGCTGCATTTACTGGAGCTTAAGTCTCACGCACACAGCCTCAATAAAAGCTACACAACGGCATGTTATGAGTTTATATTTTTGCATTGTTCAAAGCAACTGCAACATTTTTTAAAGCTCTTAAGCTTTCAAGGATTTATCGTACAGATCAGATATTTACATTTAAAAGCACTCACCCTTTTGGAGAAAAAGCAGACTTCCACGCACTAAAAGCTGCTCCCAAAGTGTACGGATTCATTAAGAACAATACTGTAGAAATGTCGGCACTCTAGATTAATGGAGAGCAGTGTGCGCAAAATGTCACCTAAGTATTGGTGCTAATAAATCTATGCACCTTGGGAGCAGCTGTCAGTGAATGGGACTTTTATTGTAGATCTAAAGGAAAAGAAAAGGCTTTAAATACATGGCTTGTCTGCACAGGTTCTGGCCAAATGGGCAGCCTGGTTCTTTTTTTTTTTTTTTTTAAAAAAAGCAGTTTCCAGTTGGGGATATTATTACCAAAGTTTTTTTTTTTAATCTAAACCCATTGTATCTTCTCTTCCTCTCAGCTGCCATCCTTGATGACCCAATGGAGTGCAGCAGAGGGGAGCGACTGGCCATCACGCTGGCCAAAGACAGCATCAACAGGAACACTAACCGATCGACCACTGGCAAGCTGGAGGTGGACATCTTTGAGCTGCTGAGAGACAGCGAATATGAGATGGGGGAAACGAGTAAGTAAAGCAGAGAAGAAAGTGCTGGTTAATAGGTGAGGAAAAGAAAGTATGCCTGAGAGTCTGCCGCTCAATAAACGTGTATGTGTCGAGTCAGAGAAAAATATGGAGAAAGTAATAAATGTGAGGCGCATGCCGAGTCCAGTCAGCAATCACACTCCCTGGCAGGAAAAAAAAGAAACCGTCTCCCATTTTGAAATCAGCAAGCCTGTCATTTCAATTCAAGCCTTCTGTCTCCTTTTCACTCTGTCTCTCTCACTTTACCCCCAAGTACACAGAGATAAGTCTGTCTGGTTTAACAATATTCTGGTCAAACAGAAGCAGAGAAATTATTGAAAATAGATGACAGACTGGTGTGATACAGGAACGCAAAATGAGCTGTCATATTGTGATAGCTGTCGGAGTCAAATGGCAACGCTTATGTCTGTTTTTGTTCTCCTCCTGTATATATTGGCAACATTCATTCTGTTTTGGAAGGTTTGAAAAAACATATAGGCTGTAGGATATTAAAATGACTTCATCCAGTGGGTTTTTTAAACATTTGTAAATCAATAACCCCTAAAATGACACATATAAGACCTTAAACCCCAATTTTATGATGTTTTACCAAAGGGTTGCACATCTATATTTTGATTTGATATTTGATTTTTATTTTTTAAGGTTTATTACTATTACTATTGACCAAAGTAAACATACATTTTGTCGTGGTGTTTCTTATACTATCATGGTTTAGTAGTGATAATGATAGTTTTCTTTTCTCTTATGTTACATTTTTTGTACTTTCTGTCTTTGTGTAGCCTCCCACCTTTAAGATTATTGATAAGTTTTCCCTTATCTTATTTAACCTTCTTTTTGGGTAGATTTTAGTTAGTTTCTTGGTTTGTCTGCTTTTGTTTTCAGTTTTGTGTTTGCTCTTAAGTGTCTCATCAGTATCCCTGTCCAGTTTCCTCATGTCATCCTGGTTTGCAGCTATTTCAGTTTTCATGTTTTCCATTTAATTCTTTGATTATTTCCTCAGCCTGCTTCCTTTATTCATGTTGCCTCTTTTGTTGTCCAGTATCAGCTTTTGTTATGAAAGTTTGCTTTCTGTTTCTTCAACCTGCAGTCATGGTGCTGCTGTTGGCTCCTTTATTGAATTCTTAAAACCTGACATACGGTGAAAATAAATTATTCTTCTTGTGTTGGGTTCCCCCTGCAACCCCCTGAAGGACCACTTTGAGAATCTCTGACTAAGTGTGTCAAAACAGAGATGACCTTCAGCAGAAAGAAGCTTATAGATGTTTTTTTAATGGGCCATTATGAGAATTCCACTAATTTGTCACATATGTGACAAATGCACCACTGAGAATTACTTCGTTAAGCTGGAGCACCTATTTGTTAACAGTCGCATCGATGCCACTCTGTGTGGTGACTTGTTGCCTCACACCTCGGTGTTCATTGGTTACATTTTTTAATTTTTAATGAAAACCATCCAAAATCAATGAAACACAGTGTGTGTCTGCAGAAAACAACCGATATACAGCCGAGACTAGAAATGTTGGGATTGATTTTCAATACGACACATTCCCACTTTAACAAACCCAAGAGCTTCAGTGGCGCCGCTTAATCCATGGAAACACCGCTTCACTTACCACAACAACAAGAAACTGTATTACTTTCTCTGCCTGGTTTACCACAAAACCCTTCCCAAATGTGGTCCCTCCTGTGTGTTTCTCTGCGTGTACGTGGTGGGTTGTGTGTATACTCTGCAAATGTTTGGTGTGTCAAAGTGTGAGTGTGTAATTAAGGGCAGGAATTGGATTAGGGACGGATCAGTGGTCACAGTTAGATGGAAATATCACAGGGGGAGCGCTACCTGCCCGGAATAGTTCCACCCCCTCCCTTTATTAAGCACCACTCCTGCATGTGTATCATAATGCTGCTAAGTGGATGCCTGCTCAGACCGGTTGCTGCTTTAAAAGGCAGAAAACATCACATGACAAGATTCAAGTTCAGGAACAGCTCATGCACAGTTTATGTTGCTTGCATTGCATCATGTGTGTCTTTTTTTTGGTCTTTCTGACTCATCTGTATTTTTTACCTGCATATCTTTCAAAGTGTCCTCTATCTTGTCAACAGTTCTCCAGTCAAACTCATTAGAGCTCCTTAATCATTGTTAGGTTCCAATAGCTTATATTGATTGGGCAAAATCGATGTAAAGGCAGGAAAATGGACTTTAGATGACCTGGTGACCTTTTGACCATAATGTGACCGCAGCAAAAGGCGCAATTCTATTCTGACAATTGACAGCACTAATGGAAACTTTGACACTGGTGTCAATGTCCGGGGGGTGATGGATAACCTGTGGTGAGCAGGTAGAGTGTTGACACGGTCTTTTCATGCACATCTTCTGTATCTCACATGTGCACACACACACATGATGCTAGCTGTGCAGAGACGGAGCGAATCAAAGCATCACAGGGGCCAAAAGCGTTTTTCCTGGCAGTGGAAACATTCAGCCTTGTGATTTGGTGAAGCAATGCACTCGGGTGCAAATGTGTTTTGGGTACGTGTGCATGCACTGAAAATGTTTGTGGAAATATGTATGTGGCTGTTTGTGTAAGATGTCAGCGTGTTCATGTCTTACGGGCCCCCATGGGCGACTGAGGGATTACTTATTAATCATTCGATTCACTGCTTCTGGATTCACCACACAGGCCTAAAAAAAAATAAATACAGTCTCCCTTTGCCTCTTTTACACACATTCCTGGTTAATGCTCTGCATTTGCTCCAATAACTCACAAATTATCATCACACACACTTACTTTGTGCACACGTGAACAGTAGTGTGTGTGCTTGTGTCTGCCTCACTTCATTGACTGTAGCGGTTTAATTAGAAGCCAGGGATTATAAACTTACAAGTAATGACATTCTGTTTTTAGTATGGGAGACTTAAGCATAAGGCCCATATACGTCAGAGAAAAATTCACATTTGCTAAAATATTTTTATCTAATGATGTGTTTTTAACCCCAAAGGTAAAGCCCTTAAATCAGCCCTTGTAAATGTAGGATGTGGAAAAAATGAGATGTGTCACTTTTAGGGACATCGTGTCATTCATGTGCAAACGTTCCAAAACCAGATTTTATGTTTTAAGCCTCCAGATATCGCTGCCTGTCACTGTTTCTGTCTCTTTGCCTTTCTTGCTGTCTGTCACTCTGTTTATCTGTCTGTGTCTCTTCCCATCTGATATCTGTCTGTCTCCATATGTGAAAGTCTGTTATATTAATATCAGTTTTTTTCCCCCCAAGCTGCTTAACTCTCATGGGCAGGGTCTGCTGTATGTACGTGCATCGCACATAATAAACATGGACAAATGTGTTTAACCTTGCAAGGCTCACTAACACATGTAGATTCAGGTTCCCTTGAGACAGCAGAAGCGTTCAGCTCGGGCCAGTCTCTGCTTAGAGCATGTGCATCCATTAGCATGTGGCTGAAGAGGGCCTTATTAAATGACTTAGATTCTCTAAGAAAAACCTCTTCTTTGCTTTCCTGGATAGCACTTACTGACTGACTTACTTTCTCTCTCACTGTTTCTGTCCCTTTTCCCTCCTCCACCCCCCTCTCTATTTTCTCTCAGTGTGCCAGATCATGTCTAAAGGGGTGGTGGCAGTCCTTGGCCCTTCTGCCAGTCCGGCCTCCAACTCCATCATCAGCAATATCTGTGGAGAGAAGGAGGTGAGTTCACGCACCCAACTGGCCTGCAGCCACTGGCCCGTGTTAGGCAGTGTGCTCACACAGCGAGCAGAGTTTGGAACAATGATGCTCATTAGTCGCTGTGCGTGTTTTGTAGGAGATTGAGAGGGGAATGAAATCCTTGTTAGTGAAAATGATGAAATACCTTAACAGTGTCATAACTCCCCATTCCAGTCCCACTCAAATCAACGCGCCCGCGGGGCACTTCATTTCCTCCATTCCCCTCATTAGCTTGGAGCAATTCGGCCCCGCTGAGGCCGGATCGTCATTGTTTTGAGATCTTTATGGAAACAAGCACAAACAAAACAACAACAGAAAAAAAAAACAAAAAAAAGTTTTTGTTTTTTTTGCCCAGATGACGTGGGTTGACATCAATCAACTCCTGCTGTCTTACATCTGCTGTTTGGAATTAGGAAATTTACCCAGTAGATGATTTAACAGATTATGGTATCATTGTTTTTATTTTGACAAAACCAGTCAACATCTCACTGAACAGTGAAGAAAAAACATGTTTTTCTACAATCTGAACATGACTGAGTGGATTTTGCTTCAGAGCCCCCCGACTGCATGCAAACAGATCGCAGTTGGATGCTAATTGGCTTGTCTGAACTCTGACATGGTGTGTTTTGCTGCCTGATGTCAAGAGACAGAGGCGCCTTTGAATTATACAAAACTGAGATCAAAATCAATTACAAAGAAGAGAAGATATCTATGTTCAGAGCTTTGTCTCTGATGGTTTTACTGCTCTGTTTGACGCTTTGATTTTCCAAATTTGATGCTTTGTTTTACTCTATTTGTAGAAAACTCTAAAAATAAATACTGATAGTGTTGAGATTATCTACTGTATGCTAACCAGAGATTTGAAAAAAGTACTTGTCAGCTTTCCTCAGTTCATCAATCATTCAGTCTTCACTAGTGGGTTCTGGTTTGCTCCTCACCATAATTGGATTTGGTCCACAGAGAAACTGCCTTTTCAGCTGCATAAATTTGATCAGCATGACGATTAAAAGTCATCCCATTACCATCTCAGTCTCTATAATGTCCTCTGGTACAGTACAGCTCTTCTTAATGAGACATCAGCTGGTTGTAGCTGTAGATGGACCAGGACTCCCTGCTGTTAAAAATCTCTGCTCGCTTTGACTTGTGGGACGGACTGCTTTGAATCACTGACTATGATAATATCACTGAATGAATATTGAAGAGCCGTTATAGTGGAAAAAATGACAGTTTTGAGTAGTTAAGTGATATATGCAGTGTAGTTATAAAATACTCAAAGGAATTGATTTTAGTCCTAAAGATGTACAGTTTCCCCAAACCTTTGTAGTGCACATGCGAATGGGCAGGGCAGTCATTTGGATGATAAGAGCACTTTGAAGCTCAGCCAGTCTTCTGTGTTTGTCACAGAAAGTAGGACTGTAAGATCTGCTGTTGTCACATTGAATTAATCTTTCTCCTGTCCTCCTTGTGCAACGCTTCTTTAAGCAGTAATTTCCATCAGGCCTCGGCTCGTCTCATCGGCTGTCATCCTGGTTGTATTTAGTGTTTAGGTGAACTCCTAATGATTTGGTGCTGCTGCAGCGCCTGGAGAGGAAAAAAAAAAGCAACTTGTTACCACACAGAGCTCGACAGGTTCATAGAAACATTGGCACTGGGGTTTTGATATGCCTGTTAGGTTTCCATCTTGATCTGCTCTATAAAAGGAATACTACATCCATAAATCACTCTTGGCAACTGTCATCTCCCAGTTGATCTATGTGAAATTGTTTTTAGTTCAAGACGTGGATTATTATTTTTTATTTTCACTGGTTTTACTTTACAGCCGAGTGCAGCTTTCTCAGTAAATCTATCCCACAAGTCATTTGCACTCTATTATAATCCATGTTTTAAAAACACACTGAATAATTTTTTGTTTATATTTTAACAACATTTCTATCGTAACGGAAATAATAATCATTGTGTTGTGCAAATTTTCTAATGAATTGTCCTTAATTTAGCATTGCAAGGCAATGGCAGAACATCTCACAATAAAATATATCCAGAAAATTGGATCCAGCTTCTCTAAAAGTAGTAAGACATTGTGTTTTTTTTACAGCAACGAGCCAGTGAGCCATTTCTGTTTCCTAAACTCAGTCACAATAATTGTGATAGGGGTTAACTGGGTGCCTGTTGACCAACCTGCAGAATTAGGCTAACAGCTTTTTATAACAGCTTTTTTCAGTCAGAAAAAGTACTGAAAGTTTCCTTAAAGGGCCATCATACATAAACTTTGAATCGAGCAAAGCTTTCCAGTAGATTCCCAGGGTAAAAATACGAGAGAAATCAAATATTTCTTGTTGCACAGAAACAGGTGTTTTACAGTAATGTGCATGTAGCAGGTCAGTTCAGGAGCAGAACGGAGAGCATGCTGGTGATTTTCTTTGACATTCATGGGGTTGTGCGCCTGAATTTGTCCCTGGAGTCAGACAGTTTAAGCTGAGTGTTACTGTTATGATCCAAACCGTCCTGGAGGGGGGCACATATGGCACAAACAATCTTAACTACGGCTACCTAAAGTGAACTTCCAGGGTCATAACTGTAAACTTAAGTCTCAGGTCCACAGTGAGATTACATGAAGGCATCGGCCATTTGTCATGAAAATGTGTGTAGCTTAGGTGCTGATGATGATCAAATGATGTAACTTCATGCACATTTGTGTGCAACAGGAACAGACTCAGAAATATTTGGCTACATTTGAAGAGCTGAAAATTAGTGAAATAGGTCCCCTTAAAATAATGTTGGTTAGTTCAGTAGAGTAGAATTAAAATGTAAATACTCCAGTACAGTACAAGTACCTCAAATGTATTCTCAAGTACAGTGCTGAAATGTTGTTAGTTACATTCTAGTACTGCATTTTACATGCGCAGACATCGACCTGAAACTCCACACAAAACAGTTTTTAGAGGAAAAACTACTCCTGAACTGATATCCATGAGTTTAAATTTTATCTGACATATTTTTGCTCTACTGTACATCCTGGAGTGTAGCACTTCAAAGGAGCAGGACAGAACTGCAGCTGCTGGACAGCAGCTATTTGCTCATATGCAGCTATTTTTGTATCTTTGCAGGTTCTGTGAAATGTGAGACAGAAAAATGGTTTGAAGTGTTTCTTCTCTGACATGATTTAGTGGGTAGTGCTGATGTGCTGTGACATGCTTCTCACCTTACAGTAACATCAAGAAGAACTTGATTTTAGAGTTCAAAGATAGCCACAGAGGATCACTCGCTTCTTCTTTCACCACCAAGAGGAGGAGAACACACTGAATTTTAGAGCCTTTGGAAGTGTAGAGAGTATATAGCAATGCTGGCAATGTTGTTAAAGTTTGATAACAAAATCTTCTCACACACTCTTAGTGCTCCCACTGTTAGTTTGCAAGATCTGCAGCTTTTATATTATCACAGAGTCGGTGGTAATACACCAATGATTAATAATCACATATTATTAGATGTAATTTTGTGTCCACCCCCGGTGCAGGATGAGTCATTGTAAATATTTAATCAGTTGGCAGAAAGAGATAATGAAATTTAATATAATGAATTCACAACAAGGCATTTTGGACACAATCTAATGACAATAGACAAGAGATTAATACACCCAGGGGAAAACCTGTTTCATTGGCAATACTTTGATCCTTTTATCTAATTCTGTGTTATATAAAATGCAATAATAGCTGTAATCAAGCCCAGTGGTTCTCTGCTGTGGTCATCAGGACTCTGCTCCTGGCTCTCATTCTCATGATCAAATTAAATTCAACTTAATACCTGCAATGCATAGCTGGAAAATCAGCCACCGTAGCTGCGTGGTTCCTGAGGATCAGTGGACTTCAACTGGATGCTATCAAGAGCTGAGAGGGTGCAGATTATTATTTAAATCAAACACAAACCACTTTCTTTACATGTCAGACTTGTGCAAATAAGCAAAGTCAGGTGCTGTTAAATGTGTGTGTGTGTGTGTGTGTGTGTGTGTGTTTTCTTGTCTAACAGAAAAGGTCACTTTAGTCTTGTCATGATCCCTCTGGTGGGGATACCTGGCAATGGCGCTCTTCAGAATTGTAATCTGTCAGTGGAAGGATGTTGTATTGAACAATGAAGTGCTTATATAGAGTGTGGTCTAGACCCACTCTATATGTAAAGTGTCTTGAAACAACCTTTGTTGTGATTTGGCACTATATAAAATAAAAATGTGATTTGACTTGACTATCATAACTGCATAACCCATCATAACAGCAGTATATAAAAATACATTATATAGGGTGTCAGCTAATAAAGGTGAAATGCAATTATCTATAAAATGTTACATCTGTGGCACTAGAGGGAAAAATCATGCCCAGAAAAAGTAGACAGTAATCCTAGTCTCTGTTCATTTATTGCATTATAAAGTGAGGTTAGTTTAAATATTTTTGACCTTTCCAAAAATTTTAAGATATTTGCAGTGGAATTCATACAATCCAAAACTGATATCTCAGATTCTCACAAGATTAAAAGCAAAGACATCTGCTGCTGTTATTTCCAATCACAGCAGACCCAGGTTATACTGATCCTGCATGAATGGGGCTGAAGTTGCTCAAATCTTTTTCGGTTCTGAGCACACTAAAGGTCCATCACAGTGGGGAATTTTACAGGAGGAAAATGCTTCCCTGCTGAGTGAGAGAGTTGAGCTGAAATCTTATTTTACCAAAGATGTCCTTTATGAGAAGAACAGCAAAAAATCTTGTGGTACTGTAAGTTTGGCTCATCCAGTATATATTCTGTGAGGGAAACCTCAAACCTCTGAGAAATAATGCAAACCTTTATTCAATGCTTGGAAGCCAAATAATCTGCAGCGTATCTCTGCAAACTGCTCAGCAGGGGATAAGTAGATTGGCTGGTGGATCCAAGCAGTCACATGTGCGTGGTGTTACCTTTCAATTCAGGCAGCCCACCACCAGCCCAAGCCCCGAGGGATGCTGCTGTCATCTGACGTGATCAGCAGCTGTATGAGCCGAACAGATATACATTACTGCACTCAAAGCAACTTTGTAAAGTAATTATTGTTTTTTTATTTGATTTGACATCAATTATATAATTCAAAATAGAAAACTAATATTAGGAAAAGCAAACTTGAATCTTAATAACTAAATCACATGAAAACGGAACCTATAAGGCATTATGTTGATGTAAAAATAATATGTCACTTGTGATAAGTGTATTGTGTGTAATAAGAATTAATTGACAATATACTGTTCTAATCAGAATATTTGTCACATCAGTATGTGATTTGATTTTGCCTCTGATATTAAATCTGTGAGAGAATAGAAAGGAAAAAGTAAAGTTTGAAAAAAAGTCTAAAAAGAGTCAACCTAAACTGTATCAGCTGAGAGTTTGGGTATGTGTGTGAGAGTTGATGTGTGCCACATGCTCATGCCACTGTGGACACCTAATCCCTCACTGTTAGCATTAGGCTACAGATGCTGCTGCTCTGGTCTGGTTGCCCGGGACTCTAGCAGCAATATTGCAGCTGACAGACCCCACTAGGTGATCAGCACGTCATCTACCTGTCCCTATCAATCACTCCCCAGGTTTCACTGCTGCTGCAGAGACTATACCTCCATCGGGGCGACAGAGGAGTGAGACCGAGCCCATCTGGATTTCACACAAATAATGACTAATAGGAAACAGCCACTGCAGAGAAAGAGTTGACTGGGTGCATCATGTTAATAGTTTGTTTCCATCTTCTCCGGTGGGGGGAACAAACCTTGGGGTCAGGATTTGAAGGAAGGGCAGATTAATATCGACTAATGAGAAACATTAGCTGGTGTTCCAGATGAGTGGCTAGAACTGCTTTACAGGTGCTTATCTGCTGACTGCTGCAGCCAACCAGAATAGCTGGAGTGCAGTTATCTTGTTGCTTTGTTTCCTGTGAATCTCAAGGATAAGAAATAGGACCCTTATTTACCCCTATCTATTGTAGGGTAGGGGTTATCCAGGGTCAGTTCTTGGTGGCAGGGTATACTGGAAGTACCTCCTCTCAGCAGTGCTTTCCAGCTCCTACTGGGAGGTCTTGAGGTATTCAGAGGCTAGATGACTAATGTAATCCCTCCAGTAAGTTCTGGGTCTATCTCGGCAAATCTTCTCTGTTGGATGTGCCCAGAGGACCTCCAAAAGAAGGCGCCCAGGGGACGTCCTAATCAGATGCCCAACCTGTCTCATCTGGCTCCTTCTGAACTAAAGGAGCATAGGGTAGAGCCCCTCTCCCAGCCCTCAGGCTGAGCAGTGGCCCCTTATATCCACAATCTAAGTCCTATGTTCACTGAACCATGTCATCTGCAAAGAGCAGGAGCATGGAGCAGGATTTTTTTTTAGATCCAGACATCATGAGCAAACTGCAGGGTAAAGAGTGAAGGGTGACGAGCTGGTTCACTGTTCCATGACCAGGAGGTATTGTTCCTCCTGAATCTGCTGTCTGGCAATCAATCAGATCGTCCTTTTTAGCTAGAAAATACTCTCTCTATGAGGTTAAGCAGCGTTATACCCCAGTGATTGGAGCACACCTTCCAATCCCCCTGGAAGTCCCCCACCATCCAAGTTTGCCCCTGCACTCTACAAGTATGTCCTTGACTTCCATGCATCACTGAACAGGCATGTCAAACAATCCAGCACAATAATGTTCAGAGCGTCCAGTATCTGAGGGAGAACCTCACGGACTCCTGGTGCCACTCTCACACAAAATCCTGTTCGTGTTTGCTACCAAAGAGGTGACAAACCAGTCTGTGATACCAGGGGTCCAGATGCCCAGATGCCCCTCTCTGCTCCCCTCCCTCTGTATGTTTTGTCTGCATATTCTGTCCCTGCAGGTGGCGGGTCCACAGGGGGGCAGTTCCATGTTGTTTTTCAGGCTGTGCTGAGCTGAGACCAGTGAGATAAGGCCATGCCATCACATGAAAGCTTCCCTGCCAGGTCTAACTCCAGAAAGTGGCCCCAATTTTCCTCTTCTGGTCGAGCTGCACCAGCCCTTTTGTGGCTGATTCATATTGAGTTTTCAAATGGCTGTTAATCTGAACCCTCCCTTGGGACCAATTTGCTTTGGGAGACCCTACCAGGAGCAATTTCCCCTCACAGCACAGCCCCCAGGATCAAAGACATGATAAGACTCTTTGGGGGATACTTATTTTTAAGATGTGCAAGGTGTGACTTAGGTTTGTGAATTAGACCAAGGACCTTCTGTCCCCCGTCCAAATTTGGCTTCATTTATAATCCCCATCTTCTTATTTTCTTACTATGCTTTGGCCTAAGGTCATTCAGCCATTAGCCATAGGATCCTTTCCAACTGGAGTTATTGTCAGTGATTAAATTTTAATGAGCCAAATATTTCATTCAGGGTCATTAAGTTTTATTCAGAATTCAGTTTTTATTTATTGCTCCTAGCTGCCTTCAATTCACTTAAAATGCTCTTACTGCCTGTTTTTACCCTTAGCTTCCTCTTTTCTACCACAAAGGAAGAAACATGCTGTGCACTCTGTGTGTGCTGAACATATTCCTCCATGATTCAAACATGTGTCAGAAGTGGTCATGAATAAAAACATCCGATGTGATCTCCAGGGGTTGCTTGGGGTTTGTAAAGCCATCTGGTTGCAAGAGCACAGAAAGATTAGACCAAAGCATTTTTGTGGGTGCTGAGGTCTGACTCAGAGATGAAGCTGAAGTTTAGTAAGCAAACAGAAATGCTGCATTGAGGCTGGAAGGTCAGTGATATAGCTTTAGCCCTGGAAATGAGGCAATAATAAGAGATTGTGCTTTCATATAAACACAGAAATCCACAAACACACTCCTGACTCACTTTTATACAACCACCCAGAAAATGCTATAAATAATCTGAAAATTACGTGTCACTGTCATAATCTTTGCTTTTAAGGTTTTCTGTGACTTTCTTTCCTTCTCAATCTGTCACAGATGCTCTTCCCGTCTCATTTTCTGCCTCTTTCTCTCCTGTTGCTGGTGTTTCAGTGTTTTACTGCTTCATGAGCACTGGAGTTGAGGTAATGCTGAAAAACTAATTCAGTCCCAGTAAAAAAGAAACTGTGCAGGCTCCTTTGTTCCAGTATTGTTTGCAGTATTTCTTAAGATTACTTTATTAGTAGGCAAATGAACTCTGTTGGATTCCTCCGCCTGGCCACTATCAGACAAAGCTGAGCCACAGTTGATTGCTCGTGAATGGTTATTGAACAATTTTGAAAACTCTTCACCATGCTTTTGGAGAAACTATTAAGCAGGTCCAGTTATTAATTGTGTCATTATTGCAAGGCATTCATAAGAAACTCACTCAGTGAATATTTGCCCCCTGATTTGTGTGTGTTCATTAATTTGTGCATTCACATAATCCAGAGAATCAACCTGCCGAGTTTGCGTTTAGCATGTGTGGAGCTGTTCAAACTGAATTAAATGGGTGAGTTGTCCAGCAGCTCAGTGATACACATGGTGTGGAATTGCTTTTTGTGACTTGAAAAGCCAGCTAGCAAACCCAGAAAATCCTCTCTGGCCAGACACCGTTTACACGGTAGCTGTGCTCACTTCAGACTGTCGCCCTGCTCGACTCCGAACCATGGTTGGTCATAGCAAAGCCAGCACACAGTATCTGTTCATGTAACAGCAAACATCCGCTCAGATTTACTCTTTACTTTCAAAGAGTGCAGCTACTCTGTAATAATCAATAAAAGGGGCACACTCAAAAACTTTTGCATCGATGTGCTGTTTTTGTTGTGACTTGCATTATATGAAACTTGCTTGCCTGATTGGGTCAGATGAACTTATTTGTATCCCAGGACAGTGAAATAGAATACATTTTCTGGTCACAATTTTTATTTTGTACATTTTTTTTGGTTTGTTTTGGTTTGTTTTATTTATTTGATTGTATTTAAACAGAAAGTTTTTTTATTGAATTTTCTTTATTGAGTAAGTCCCAGCTCAGACAGCACACCATTACATAGTTTAAAAAATTTAAAAAACAGACAAACTACAACAGATACATGCACTAAATCCATCTTAGGAATAGAAATAACAGTGACACAGCAATTTATTTACTGCTATTGTAAAGTCAAACATTACATCTAGATATTGTGGTTAAATTAATTAGATAAGAATTGGCTGTGGTTGGATAAATCCTTGAGTTTTGGAGTAGCTGAAAATTTCATAAGCTTCGAATTTCATGCACTGTTACACATCATTGCATAATAAAGTTTTCATTTTCTTTTAATCATAGCGATGATTGTGTTTAATTTTTTATCATCTTTGGAGCCGGGGAGAAGCTTTATTTTGCTAAAGGCATTGCACTCTCCAACAATTAGAGATAAAGTAGCTGTGTTTAACATGAAATTATCCTCTGATTCTGCATGCTGTTGTGTCTATATGTAAACAGATTGCAACAAGGATCAGCAAGAGGGCATTTTTCTCGCTCCAAGTGCTTATGTAAAGTTCATTTCTGACCTTCTGGTAAAATCTCAAACTAAGGGTTTGCTTATCAGCTTTTTCTATGACTTTTAACTTGATCTTATAGTCATCATCAGTTCTCGTCACCTGGCCTAAGCATGGATCTTATGTCATGACAGAACAGGTAATTGTGCGTGAATTAAAGACAAATGAACAAGCATTAGTGGAGGAGTCTTCCCGCAGATGAAAGAGAGCTGCCAGACACCAGCAGGATGAGTCTGTTGCCTGATTGCTTTCATTTTTCACGCTTTAAATGCTGCTGGGCCATTTTTATTTCATAGACCAACTGAGGACGATCTTGACACAGATTCAATGAACTCCCTTCACTCTTCTGTCGATATGAGAAACACCTCTGCCCTTTCCTGCTGCTTTGGTTTACACCTTTCTCCTCTAACTCATTGCCCCACTCTCATGTCTTTTTTTCTCTCTTTACAGCCGGCTATAGTCATCCCAATTTTCTCCTCTACACCTTTGTCCTTCCTCTAATACGTGCCATTACTGCCCTTACACAATTCTCAGCTCTCATCACTTTGGTGTCTGCATTTTCACCTCTCCTTTCTTTCTCTCTCTTCCATCTCCTCTAACTCCTTATTTTCTCAATTTCATCTCCTCTAAACTCTCCTCTCCTCTTTCCTGACATTTCCCTTCTTACCTAACTCTTGAGTCACCAAGTATTGATGACTACCAGGCCAAGATCCACCCTCCTTAAGAAATCTAATAGACAGAGAGTGGAAATGGTATTCAGAGGCCTTCTCCCTCTCCCTGCCTCTCCCTAATCACCCTCTATCAGTCTCATGCTGAATCTCTGTGTCTGGGTGTGTAGTGGTATTAGTTCTGCTGTGTCAGTCTTGTTCTGCTCGGGGGGTCAGCTTATGGTTCAGCTCTCCACTGTAATTGGGCTTTAAAACCACTATATGTAAAATCAAACGCTCTCCAGCCAAAAGCAACATTGTTTTGGCAGCAAGCGACACATTATTGGTCACAACGAGTAATCAGATCTGATTTAGTGGAGCTGATCTGCATTTTTATTAGTGCAGTATGACCAGCTGGAGGAGCAACCCACATCACTGTGATATATGTAGTATGAATTGGACAATTTAAACTGCAGCCTGCTTATTCATGGCAGTGCAAGAGCAGTAAGGTGGCTGTTGAATCTCAATGGGATTTATGCAGTTTTTAGACACTCAGTATTCTTTCTAATTCATTTTTTTTAAAGAAAGGATGTATGAAATGTATTGCAAATTGGCTTTTCATTGCTACTTTCAATGCAATATGGTGGTAACTCACAGCTGAAAGTATTTCGCCATTTATTTTACATTTTAGACTCTCAACTCAGCATTTGTTATCATCATTAGGATTCATTAGGATCTAAAGAAAGAAGTATCAAATTTTATTGCCAGTGTTTTTTCGAGAGGTGCGTGAAGATTTGACTTTCTCTCTTTAGATTACTTGCTATTTTGCTTTTTTTTCTCTGTTTTTGTGTCCATCTGTCTGTGTCTGTGTGGAAAGTCTTAGGAATTTAAATCTCAGACTGAGACGTCAAAGTAGAAAAAGTTTAATGGCAGGTTCTCAGTTGAGGAAGTCTCAGAAGTGGAAGTGCATCATCCTTCACACATTTATTTCCCTTTTTCAGCTTGGAAAGAGATTAACTCTTTGCATCAAACTTGAGTTTATAAGCCTCAAGTGCTATATCATATTAGGTCAGTCCATAGCTTTTAGTGTGATTTCAAAATTCTTTATGTTATAGATGATTGTATTATATTAACTATTCTGGAGCACCATCTGAGAATCAAACCTGTGCACTGAATTAAGTCACAATTTTGAAGTTAATACCATATTAAGTTAACTGCAAAATCACTGCTGCTGTTTTGTATGAAAAGGAGTGAATATGGATGGGAGGCCAGATATCAGTCATGTTTTCATATAAGAGAAGTGCATACTTGTATTCAGGATTGCAGAGACACACCATGTCCACATTCTTCCACTTATTTTACACCCTAATCTTTTCTTCATGGCTAGCTGTGTGAAGGCAAGCTCAAATAGCAGATTCTTTTGAATATGTTGTCCATAAGTTCTAAATGAGACCTTGCACTTTGCATCATGTTCTTTACCTCTAAAGAGTGTTGTTTAGGTTCGGTTTTAGATTCCATCCTGTTTTCCAAATATATTTGGCACTTAATGTTTACACTTAACCTTGTCAGTAAGAGCTTTAATTCAAAATTGAACCAAAGGATCAAGTTTGCTTCACTGCACACAAGGTGCCTGTGCTGCTTTGCATTGTTGGGGTTTCTTTGTTAATGTATTTAGTTAAAAAGTATAACATGTTTCATGCATTCCTGTTGTCAGAACTATGTGAACTTCGTTTTCAGTAAAAAACATTCTGTTTTTTTAAAATTTTATTAGCACAATGGATTTTTTAAGGCAGACATTCTTATCTCTGTTTGGCTTTGGCAGTACATATCTGCCTTTATTATCATTTCAACATTGTTTTCGATTTTTTATCTGAAACAGATAACAAGCAATCATTCAATTCCAAAAAGCTTTTTAAAGGTTTTCAACCACTGTAAATACCTTTTCAAAAAAGAAACACACTATTTAGTGTGTGTTATTTGTTTCTTTTTTGTTTTTTTTGGTGAACAAACAATGTAATTAGGAAGGTTTCAAAATTGCTTTCAGCATATATTGACATTTCTGTAAGACAACTTATTTACTAATCGACAGACATAAGCAAATACATCAATACATGTGAAAGCTGACTTGAATACTGACTTGAATTAGCAGTTAATTTTTGTACACACACATAGAAAGTAAACTCTGATTCTCTTAAGCATTTTTTAGCAAGTGTCCCTCGGT
This sequence comes from Acanthurus lineatus, assembly GCA_029814665.1. Taxonomy (NCBI): domain Eukaryota; kingdom Metazoa; phylum Chordata; class Actinopteri; order Acanthuriformes; family Acanthuridae; genus Acanthurus; species Acanthurus lineatus. The sequence continues at coordinate 13,794,209 of JAPZDV010000024.1, read as the reverse complement.
AAATAGGAACGTTTATGTAGGATATATATAATCTTTTACAGTAAAAAATATACAGTATGCACAGTATATGTACTTTTATCACATAGTTGCAAAGGAGTGAAAAAAAATGCACCTCTGAGTGGTTTGTCTTTGTTCTTATAGCTGCTCCAGCACAGTAAGAACAGAGTCGGGCATAAAATATCACTAATTGATTAATTATGAGTTTAATTTAATTCAAATGTTGAATAATAGATAATGACACCAGAATTGATTTTACAAAAGGTTTGTGTGTGCCTGTGGGTACAAGAGCACAACTCTGTGAGTACATTTGATTAAAAGAAGACGATTTTTTATTGTCACATGCAGTCACGCTCAGTACAAAAGATTCTTTAATGTCTTCTACAGTTACATTCAGTACATTGTAGCGAGACTCGTTCTCTGCGTTTAATCCATCCCTGAGGTCTTGTGAGCAACCATCGCACAGCGTCCAGGGAACAGAATGGGAATGTTAAGCTGGGTGTCGCTCTGTACCCGGATTCCTCTGTTCAGTCTGCTTGCAAACAAAACGCAGGTGCTTCTTCTGTCTCTGCTTGATCATAATTAGAGAAGCACAGCTGTCTGCTGCGCCTCTGCTGACCCTTTTCTCACAACACTATTGATCCGTCTTGTCAAGGCCGCACTGGCAGAACAGCCACGTACGTATCCAAATCCACCGTCTTGTCATCAGGAAGCAGTCGTTTGATTTTGATGTTGTAGATGAAAGAGGAAGGGGGGAAACAGAGTGACTCCCAGGTGAGAGGCAGGCAAAATGGATTTTAATTCGGCTGATTGTCGCCATCAAGGGTATGAAATGGGACTCCGCTCTGTGTTACAGTGTTGCTTTTGTTATTTCTTAGTCAGCTGTGTCAAGTAGCACAGTTTTGCCTTGTCTGTAAGGAGACAATACTCAGCAGATATCGCACAGCTTTCCACCAGCTGCTCGCTGAATTAATGCACTCTTGTTTTCACTCTGTGAATTTGGATCTCATCAGGAACATTTCAGTGTTTTGTCTCTCCATCGGCATGCGTGTGTTCCGCTCAAAGGCCAGGTTCTCTGAGATTTGTTGGCTAACTGTCTGCCAGTTTTGTTGTGTGAAGTTGAGCTGTGCTTTGTTTGGGTGTTTTAAGACAAACATTTGGCAAGAATCCCGGAACTGGATTAGGCCAGAAACACTTTATCCAATCAAAACTCCCTATAGACAGTTTTTAATGCAAGAATACAAACATGTGTTTTCCGTGCTTGATTAACACAGATAGAATTACATTTGGCATTTTATGACAGTAATTACTGGTGAAGTTACAATTTTTAATCAGGTAGTTGGCTCTTGACAGTTTCCTAGATCAAATTACAAGTTTCCTTTTATATGCTCAATGCTTAAAATAATACCAACTGCTCGTAAAAAACAGAGGAGTTTAAAAGCGCTTCTCTCTTTTTCACAAAGACATTTGCTCTGAAATAGAGCAGTGAAGTGGGGAACAAGCCCCTCTGGAGGAAAAGAACTTTTTTCTCTCTGAACTGGCTGATCAATGAGATAGAGATCTCGTGGTCAATGTTCCACTCGCCTAAGAGGCACCATGGGATCCGCAGCCCACTTCATCTTTATCACTGGTCTGCTCCTGGGGCCTGACGCAGGATCATTACTACCGCAAATAGAGATCTGGCTGCACGGGCTGAGACCTGGATGAGCTGGGGATGGAGATAGTTTGTAGGGCGGAGTTGACACGTGTCTCATCTCCTTCCTTTCTCTCCCACGAGATTTTTCCCCGGCTTTTTATGAATGCCAACAGCTGGTGTCCCAAATCCCCCATCAAACCTTTTGGTTGGGAACCGGATCAGGTAGATATAATAGACTACCACCTGCCCTCCTCCATCTCCTGCCACCCTGCAACACCATCCTTGCCAGCTCCACTCTGGTGCTCCAGCCTTGGCGTCACACTTGCTGACTGATTGACAATGTCTCCAACAGCATCTGTTCTCTAATGCTCACTGGCCAACATAATTTTCTGGCTTGCAATAGGCTACATCCAGCCAGGCTCCATACTCTGTGATCTGTTATTGGTTGCTTTTCTACAACTGATGATCTCCAAACTGATTGGCTACGTCCACTTTTTGACGGTAAACGAACTGTTCTCCGTCTGGCTTCAGCTGACCTTGTGTCCGGCTCACTGAGACTGAATGGCTGCCGTCCACATGGCCGCAGCGCTGAGCATTTTCAAGGACAGTTCAGTCCCTCTGCCGAGCACGTGTTGTATGCTAATTGATAGCCAGGTCAACATGCTGGAGATGATACTGATTTACTTCAAACACTGATAAATTGCACTAATGTTGACCTTTCCTAATGCCGTGCCTGACATGTTCCAAGACCCATAAAAGTACAGTGATACCTCAATAAACAGAGTTTTGTTCTGCATCCCCTGTGAGTCCGAGCCAACAGATGTAGTTGCTCATTATATCTCTGCTCTCCATATGGCGCTACTGCACATCCACCTCCTCTTCACTCCCCCCCCTCACTCGCACCCCCACCCGGCAGGCTCCCGTTAGGTTCAGAGCGGACAGGTAGCAGAATGACTCGGGCACTTGTCAGCTCAACAACCGAGGCAACCCAGGGCTTGTTGGAGTGGACGGAAGGGAAATTAGCTTTCACCCTCACTTCGGCTCAGAGCAGCGGTTCTCCTAACTAATGCCCGGTCAGATTTGAAAACTACCTTTTTCTAATGCACCCTTGAATTTCTTTTCATTGAATTGGGAGTTATCAGAGGTTATTTGCAAGCTTGTACAAAGCAAAGAAAAAACTGATGGTTTCCAACAAGCAGCCAACAGTGCATCACTGACTTGGCTGTTTGAAAATGTGCTGGTTCAATTATTCCTTGTTTTAATAGCTAATCTAGGCAGATCAAAGTGCTATCTCACTGTAATTAAGGCAAAGTATACTGTAGGCACATTGTGATGAGGTGGAGGTGTGTTTGCTGCCAAACAACGGAGCCTCCATTCCCACTGCTAACTGTGTGCAAGAGTCTATGAATGTGTGTGTGTGTGTATGGGTGTGTGAGTTTGTGTGTGTGTTACTTGTGCAAAGCCTGTGTCCTGTGAGAGCTTCCTCATTAAACGCCTGTCAAACCTCTGTCTGCAGACCTGCCAGCCTTTCTGTCACACTGCAGGAAACACACACACACACACGCACACACACACGCATACACACACACACTCACACATACACATATATAAAAACTAGAGTACAGCACACATACAAGCCAGAGTGAGCAGGACTCAGTCTCTCTGTCATACACACACACTCTGAAAAAGCAGAGGACAGAATTGTACCTTTTGTGGTCGTTCTGTATGAAAAATCTGCAGTTCTGTAGCTTGTGAAAGCATCTTTTGCTTCATCATTACAAGAGCTGGGTGTTACAGATTTTTTAGGACTGGAGCCACATATGCTTTTTGGTGTCAGTACTAAGACTAAAATATTACTTTTTTTTCATACTTGTACACCTTTTTTGCCAGAACCCTTGTTTCCAATAAAATAACTTTTGTAACACAAACCAACTTTGTGTTTGCCTTAAACAGTTACACTTTGAAATGTTAAGGGAGTTTTTTTAATAAAGGAAATGTATAATTTTATGATGAAAAAATATAAAATGAAAGAATAAGTGAGGAAGACACAGGCGTCTGCAGACCCCTAATTCACTTGAAATGGACACAGCAATGACTCAGCTGCTTATCAACACAGAGGCAAAAAATACTTAAGCTAGCTCAACTGTTGCTGAAAGGTGCTGCTTTGGTGAGTCAATTAAATGCAATACACACACATATCAAGGGGATCTCTCTACAGAAGATGGTAGAAATATGAAACAATATTCATAAGTAATGTTTTGTCAACTTGTAGTCTCCTGAAAATTTGAATTATTTGGTTTTATTAACTTACAATGAGCCTTTTTATATGTACAGAAAGAGCAGGTCCTCGCCACATTGCAATGCCATGTTTCCACAGTAGCCACGAATTGACAAACCAAACAGTGACTCTAAAAAGGATTTGGTGCATTTTTGGCATAAATTTTGCATTTACCATAGCCTCTCCTGCATGCTTTGAAAGGCAAGGTGAGCGGATGGTTTTTAAGTCAGTGTGCAATCTGCTACTTTACTGCTAGATGCATCTAAATCATTAAATCAGTAACAGCAATCATTTCATAATTGACAAAATAATCCCTGATAACCTCAGGAGTTTGTTTTGTAATCATAGTGTCACCAAGTGAAGGGTCTGTTGCTCAAACTGGACTGTCTTGGTTGTGTTTCATTGCCTAACTCGTACCTAAAATAGTTTCGTCTAGCACAGACACTTCTTAACATCTTTGAAGGATCTGACCTGCTTTAATGGACACTTTGTGTACACTAGACTGGTTTAAATGCTTTGCGTTAGAGACAGTTTTCCAAAATCTGATAAAATCCAACACTCAACTGCAGTCATAACATTTAGAATACAACACAAACAACTTTTATGACTTAATGCACTAATAGCAAATGAGTACCGCTTCTCCAAAATAACAAACGAGAGCCACAATGTTCATCGTTAATTTGAAATTTATTTGTAGCCCACGGAGACCAAACAATAACAAAGCTAAATGCTTATGTTGTTATTGAGTCCCCTGAAACTGCCTGTCTTAAGAATTTAGCCAATAAATGAGAGAACATGAGACAGATTGCCTTTGACAACAGACTCAAATTTTATGCCGCTAAATTCAATGAGAGCACTTAATGAGCGCTGATAGAAGCCCCCTTTGCTATTCCCCACGCTCTGTTTCTGTCCATTATGTGTGTTTATGTTTTCCTCGCTGCCTGTCCTGTACACTGTTTCCCCTGTCTAAGCCTCTATGTCGCTCACTTCATTGCTCTCCTCTTCTGTCTGTCAGGCTGTCAGTTTCCCCCAATCCTTCTCTATGCTCTCTCCCTGTTTTTTTGTATTTTACTCGCACCTGTCTCCCTCTCCTCACCCATCTGTCAGTCCCCTGGCACAGGCCTCTGTTTCTTTACAGCAGTCACCATGGTATTCAGCTCTATTTACAGTGAAGCTACCTGATTATTAAAAGCGGAGCAGTTACCTTGGGCTTTATTGTTTGCCTGAGAATTTCTCGCCCTAACTATTTGCAGATGTAATTAGTTTCATCCCACACCAATAGTGCCGCAACCCTGAGCAGATGCTTTTCAAAGTCACTTCCTTCTAATATTGAGTTACAGCTTGTTTACTAACATATACAAGTGGTTTACATTGGGTCTGATAATTGTGTGCATTAGCAAAGCAGATGAATGTTAGTAAAACATACTTGAACTTGAACCTGAGCCTCACCTGCTACCTCTGTTTGTTTTATTGCAACTAATTAAAAATAACTTGTAAATAATGTTTGTAAATGGACGGCATATTTTCTTCCAGATAATTCTTAATCTCTTTGTGAAAGTAACGAAACACGATCATGAACTATGGTGTTAATATTATACATGACTGTATACTTCATCACATGCATGCATAGTGTAAAACTCAGTCACATGTCCTCTGGAATAACACCACCACAACACAAAGAGGGAAGTTTCAACACATCTTTGAATAATGATCATACATAGAAAACAGCAACATTCATTTGGAGGTGTGTTCCCTACTCGATGGATGCTGGAAAGTTCCCACATTGACTCACCAACTCCTGAGAAAATATCTAGATCTTTGCCAACTATCTTCCTGAGATGTTCACCTGATAGTCACTAGCATTGTTTGCAGATTTTTGCTGAGCGGGTTAAGTAAAGTGGATTTATCAAAGCTTATTCGCTTAAAATAAATGTCTACTTTGGTTGTGAATTAAACTAATGAGAGCAGCAAGACCAAAGCCAGCAGAGAACTTGTGGGCTGTGAAACCAAAGCAAGGAGATTTGGGTGATAATTATCTGCAGGTTTGTGAGTCCAAGTGACCCATTTTACACTACACAAAGTCGTTTGATCCACCGTTATTTTAAAAAATGATTGCATATCTTTAACAATTACCAGGACCCTAAGAAAGTGAGGCATCACAGTAAAGCAACAAGTTATGATTTGAGACAAGCTGTGCCAGTTTGGCATTAAGTTGACTCCAAGTAAATTAGTATCCAAGACTACTGGCATGGTGGACTTGTGAGTTTGCTGCTGAGCTACACTGAGAGTGATGCAGCTGCTAGGTTCAGGGAGTCTTGGAAACTGGGCCTTGCAAAGACACGTGTAAGAACGATTTTTCTGTTTTTATTTTCAGGATTAATCGATCAGCGGAGTGACTGATACTAGCTGTTAGTTGCAGATAAGAAGTCTGGCTGACAACATGTTGTTAGTAATGTGGAGATTGATTTTCTTTGCTTGAAGTAGCCCTGTTTTAACTCAAGTCTTGATTCAGAACACTTTGTCACTCCAACACACGAGAAAGATAGTGATTCTCACTGTTAAACAACCAATTAATCATATGTCTTAACCAGGCGGAAATGTGTTAAGACATGATGTATAGATAGGATCCTCTCTTGCTTGGCTTTGCTAGAAGCTACATTTAGTCTGCTGCTCTCTTTGAGTCCCAAGTGCACAAAACACATGTTTAAATTACATTGAGAAATATTGCAGATTAAGTGAAATTCCACTAGAAAAAGATGGATGTTGATGAAATGTTTCTAGAATCATTATTTTATGGGAAATGATCATGGTGTCTAGTTGTATCTTGGCCATGTGAATTGAGGCCGCATGCTGTGGAATTTCGATGATGAATCAGGACTGAGTGCCAAGTAATTCCCTGGAGATGCCAGGATTTCTAGCGATGGGGTCCAACTGGCCAATAAGATGGGAAAAAAAAGTGTACGTATCTGTGTGTGTAAGCCAGTGAATATGCGTGTGTTTGTGTAAGCTGCTTTCTAAGCCCCCCTGCTGTGTCTGATACAGCCTATCGAAGCGTGTCAGATTTCTAAGTGAAAGGGGATGGGTAGCACCAGTCCGCAGTGCTGCAAAGGGAAGGAGGGAGAACGCATGGGATAAGGGGACAAGTGTAAAAAAAAGAGTAAACAATCTGGGGGTGCGCAGAGGAGAGAAAGGGACAGAAATGAGAAAAGGGGCAGAGAGAAATTGTACAAATGCAACAGGGAGGATGAAGGACGCACCTGAAAAAGAGCACATTTCCCCAGTGTGGTGTGCAGCTATTACCCAGGTTTTAGGACTCCTTGAGAGGAATGAATGGCGTTCCAGCAGGGGCTGTCAGTAGTGGCCGCACCTCCATCCATCCAGACACCCAGGGACTCCATTACACTCTGATGGGTAGGGATGGAAAACCAATCGAGGGGATACAGGGACAAGAGGGAAAAGAATGTATGGACACTGGGAACCACACAGACAGGCAATCTGCCATGATAAAGAGGCTCTCCTTCCCTTTCCCCCCTCTTGGACCCAGCATGTCTTCCCGCATCCCCTTCAAGCCCCACTACTGTGCTCTGCCGCAATGCCAGACCAGCCGACCGGCCCAGAACTTGCCATGGTCTTTTCTTCTCTCCCTTTCCCCACTGGAAACCCCCAGCAGGATGTATCCCATCACATCACCGCTAACAGAACTGAAGCACAGATGGATTTAATTTAATCAGGAATTGATAGGGCAAGTGTTTGAATTTGGGAAACAAATGATTTAAGATTTCCAGAAGTTCAGCAGATTTGTAGGAAGCTCCAGTCTGGATTTGTTGCCATGCTCAGGGAACAATGAAGGCTGCAAGTTAGCTGCAGTGTGCTTAACCTCCCTCCTGACAGCAGGGTCCAGCCTGCTTTAGACACACCTGTTAGTGCAGCGGGTGTGGTATGATGCAATTATCGGGGACAGCTAGGGAATACAGATATTCATATAGCAACAGCAAATTAAAGCAGTGAAAACACAGCAATCAATCTCACTGAAGACGCTACGCCTCACAATGGGGCTCAGATAGAATTGTTGTATTCTTGATTGTATATTTATTGATCCTTCCTGTAGGCACGGCTGGCTTTGTTTTACTTGCTCCTGTCAGATCTTTGCTCTGATTACTGGCAGTGCACATTTGCCTTATGTTATATGTTACCTACTGTGTATTGTGTTCATGTATTAGTAAATATATCATAATCTCTAATTATAAGCCGTGTTAATTACTGAACACATACAGGATGTAGGGTGGGCAGTCTCTGTCTAAGTTTTTAACTGTGAAACATTTTTGTTATTATTTTAACCAGTTCAGCAGCAAAAATTTAGATTTGAACTCTGGCTATAAGGGTAAGATGATGACTTACATCTTTAAGCGTGTTTGAGGGTGCTGACATTCATTTACAGTGAAAAGTGTAAGAGAGTTTAATATTAATTTAAATTAATATACAGTTCTCACATTGTGTACAATGCAGTTGCAGGAGATGATTCACTTTTATGGCCAAATAGTGGAATATCCATGACTGTTCAAGTTAGTCACATGACCTCAGTCAGCAAATATATCTGAAATACTAGTGATATATTTATTTACCTATTTAAGCACATAATTGAGAATTTAATCACCTTTGTTCTCCTTAAATTGGTTAACTTTGTATAAAAAGCACTTCAACACCCTCTCAGTTTTATTTGGTGCGGTGGAGTACAAAGCAAATTATCCTAATTAGGATCAAATGAAGAGTGTTTGAAGGCTATCGCTCTCAATTTTAGATGATTTTGACTCAGATAAAAAGAAGGAATAATGGCTACTATTTTGAAATAAACACACTTGTCTCTTGTTTGATGATGCAACATCAATATTGTGTTTTATCAAAATTGATGTGATATTTTGTGTTTGTGTGCATGTGTGTTACCTGAAATACACACAGGTAAACAAATGCTTTGTAAGTGTGTGAGGTGGGCAATACTAAAGATTTTCCTAACAAGGATTAGTTCATGTGGGTGGAACAAAAAATCGTTTTTTTAAAACTGAACGTGTACTTTACTTTTCACTGACTGTGTGTTTTGAATATGCACGTTACCACAGACCCCTGGGTTATCCTTGCTTTCAATTTATCAGAACAGATTAAACTGATTTCTACAGAGCTTGTTTTTCTTCTGGCTGTCTGCTGGCAACATGCTATTTTTATTCTGCAGTTCACACACACATTTTCTCTTGTTTTTTTGTCTTTTTTTTTTTTACGGTTGTGCTGTTGACTGCATTTTCAAAACATGAATGCAAAATGTCAAAATCGACTGCAGTTGACTAAAATACAGCAGATAGTCTGACATAAGCGTCTCTGTGCAGGTGCCCTATGTCAAGGTGGCTCCAGAGGACATCCTGAAGGTTCAGTTCCCACGGTTCACCACTCTGGACCTGAGGCCGACCAACACGGACATCAGCCTGGCTGTGGCCGGTCTTCTCACCTTCTTTAACAGCACCACCGCCTGCCTCATCTGTGCACAGGCTGACTGTGAGTAAAGCATTCACACCCTCACAACAAAACACACAATGATGCACACACGGGGAGACGGCTCACGCAGCTTCCCTGCATCTTGTGAACAAAGTGCAAACATTTATGTTTAATGTCTGGTATCCTTTAACACGTGTTAACACCTATAAGCTTCTCGCAAGCACGCCGACTGTGTTCTGACGACAGATGCAGCGCTTATCAACATCTCACCCTGTGACATGCTCCCTGCTGAAGCAGCTGCTACTGAAGCAGCCAGAGCTCCCCCACAGTCACACACCCGACTTCTGCATCCAAAAATTACCCAGCAATAAATAAAATAATGTATTTGCTCTTTGCACTGTATAATGTATAAGCGGTCTTCAACCTCTAGTCCTGGTGTGATGCCTGCAAGACACTCATACACTATTAAAACACTACTTGCTGATGATCAAAACACATCTTTAAAACAGAGGAAAGAGGTTGAGGATGGGGTTTGAAGCTGTATCCACTGGTGATCTGACCGCCTCCTGGTCGAAGGCACTCATTAGATTCCACTGATATTAAACTGGATGACCTTAAAAAAAGCTCGAAAAATCTCCTCGAGGGGAGTTATTTTCGTAAATAGAGAGGCAGATTAAATCATGGCCTGTTCCCACCCTCCTGAAGTCCAGCAGGCAGTAATTACAACTCCCTAGACAAAGACACCATGACCCTGAATGGCACCTGCTAACCTTTTCCCTAATCAGCACACGGCTTTGAAGAAAAGAAATAAGCTTGAGACATCAGCCATGTGTCAGACGGCCCAGACATGGCAATGAGCTCTTGTGAACCGCCCACCCCGCCTATTTCAATTCTCAGTTCGTTTGGCTTTTAACTTTCTCTTTGACTGCCTCTAGGACTTTAATTTGGCGTCTCCTTTCATTCATAACCTTTAGTAAAAGATTTGTCAATTGGAGCGCCCTGTTTCACATCTTTAACCAAAATTTGTGTGTCTGCAAATTCAGTTACAGTAATTGAATGCAAATTGAGGTTTTGTTCCTCTTTTTATATCCCAATTGATTATGCAAACACGGAAAACTGTCGACTTAATTAAACAGACTATTGTGTATCTAGGTGTGATTCAACCCAGCCCCCCTACTGTATAACCCATTACAACTGCAAGGGTCAGAAATATACCATTAAATGTGTTTCCCTCTTGGTGTTCCTGTAACTGTCAGTCATTTTTCCAATTCAGGGCTCAGATCCTGTTACTGTGACATTTATTCCACTGCGAGTTGATTAACACTGCTCTGGCGAGAGCAGTGATAACAAGTCAACCTTTTAGGCACCTTCTGACTTTAATATTGGCCAGTTGGAAGAGAAGAAACTCATTTTAACATTACTTTCCTTCCTCCCTCTGGTTGTGAGTTGGTGTGCAGGTCAGTGGAGACGTTCTTATTCTGTGTCAGCGGGCTAAAAGAGGACTAGAAAGAAAATGAAAATAAAATGAAATGAGGACAGGGGTTGATAGAAGATGCCAGAGGATGCTTCTCTGCAGATGTAGGAGAGATGTAATGTAGTGATTTGTGTGAGGGAAGAGGAGGAGGTAACCACACTGGAATTAGACTTTTGCTACAAGAGAGAGACAGTCCAGGAAATGACGCAGCTGTATTGATCGCACTGACTCATGTGATCTGCCTCCATTCAATAGAAAATGCAGCAAATGGCAGCATGCCTGGATGTGTGTGTGTGTGTGTGTGTGTTTATATTTGTGCATGTGTGTGTGTAAAAGGTCTGCATTCAGCAATAGCATCAGCTGAAACCCATTCAACTTTGGCTCCAGCTCACCCTGCCCTCCTCGCCTCGCCTGCCCGCCCGCCTCCCCCATCGGCTCACAAAGTCAGTTGGTCAGTTGGCAGCCTGCTGTCGGTGGCTCGTCCACATGTGCCGGCCTCATTAATCACCCAAGCCAGTGACAGCCTAATAGAGCGTGGCCAATTCATGAATATTTTCCAGCCATGGCTGAGAAGGCAGGAGTGGAGGTGGAGCTGTGCCCAAAGGCATGGTGCATACCGGGACGAACATTAATCTAGCTAACCTCCGATATCGATGGCGGTGTGTGCAGCGGCAGCCACAGTGCTGTAACATTTGCCCAGAATACTGTCCACGTGGTTAATATTTTTGGACATGCTGGGTGGCCCCCACATGTTGTGCGACTGTGTCCTTTAGTAAATGAAAAGAGACACACATGAAAATGCATGAACAGGGTTTGCCTGCATGCACACACACACGCACTGTGCAAACCAAACACACTCTCATGCGTTCTGTTCCCGCTCTCCCTGGCACTGTGCTACAGCAGTGCACTTTCATTAGTGAGGTGATTAGTACAGCTGTCAGTAAACTGAAAGAGAACATCCAACAAGCTCTAAAATTGGAGCTGCAGTGCAGTAACAGGCTTTCTTAGTTCAACAAAACAGTAGGCCTCAAATGGTTGCAGAACTTTTTTTTTCACCTTTGATAGGCACAGTTGGAGAGCAGGGTTTGCCTTTTTGGCTCACTACATTGTTCCACCGCAGCCTCAGCAGAAAAAACAACACTTTTACTACTTGTTGTATGAAGTTTTATCTCTCACAGGCTCTGCACTCTGCTTTATCTTCTCCTTCAATGGCCTACACAGATTTTTCTCACCTAATACCTGCATATGCGTAATTGGGTCAAATGCCAAATGCATTTGTTACATGTCCTGTTACATGCCATCCATTTTTCTTCATCAACCTGCACATCTCTCCCAGGATGGAGGCATATTTTCTAAGAGGCATGTCCGTGCTGTCATGCCCGGCAATATCACACTTAACTGCATTGTCTACTTCAAATGCCACAGAGTGGAGAGCACACAGAGCAGCACTGAGCACCTGCTGTCCTTTACTATCTCCTCCCAGTGGTTCTTCAACAGCAATGGTACAACCATTTTTTTAGACACAACTGGTTGCTGACATGTGAGCATAGAGAGCCAGAGCTGACCATATGACATTTTTCTCTGGCTGCTGGCTCCTGTAGCAGACAATGAATACATGTTTGCCATTTCCTGGACATCAGTCAACAAGAATAGTTTTCCATCCTCTATCCAACGAGACTTCCTCAGAGTGACTTCCACCAGTACAGCCTTCTCCATCAGGGCTTCTATGGACCAGACTAAATATTTCAGTTACTTCAGATATTCACAGTGGTCAATAATAAAGAGGTGCTGGGTTTTTCAGGAACCACTGTGCTGAAACAACACTTTAAAGTGCAAATGAGTCATCACTTTCCACTGGCCTCTGGTTCCTCTTGTATGTGGTGTCCTTGTATCACAAGACATGAATAAAGACTGGGTCACACAAGTTACAGCGTATGTTAGCCACACTTGAACAAAGCCTTGAGAGTTAGAAGGAGGAACTGAAGTGTAACTGATGCTATGTTACAAATCACAGCTTTAAAACAACAAACGTCTTCTTAAAGGGCAAACATTCCTTGTTTCTGTCACATTGAGCATTCCCATAGCCCCGAAGTCCTGGTCTCCATCCCAACAGTGGAGATTCTGAGTCGCGATATTCATGCATTTATGTGTTGTGCAGTCCCTTACAAATGCTGTCAGAAAACACACATCAGTGGGTGTTTTATCCCTTCATTTCTCTTGTTTCAATTTATTTTACTGTTACCTATCCTTTAGAGACAAAAAAATCCAGAAATCTTTCAAGAGCAGTGGCTTGTGAATCACTTTTTTTTTAACATGAAGGGAGTCACTTCAACTATACCATCTTTCCCTTTTTGCCATTTCACCATTTTCTCTGGGTGTCTGTCTTGGCCCCTTTTTTTCAATTCAGCACTTCCACACCTCATGCAATAATATCGCACTCAAGCTGAGAAGCTGACAAATGAAGGTCTATGCAGGATAAGTCATTTGCACCTTCAGATCAGATCAGCAGGAGCATATCAGATTAGCACCTACCGCGTGTGACTGCTGGATTATAGTCAGTATTGATGGTGCTACTTTTATGGTTACTTGGTTTAATGGGAAATATGTTCAAATGTACTGTGAATGTTTTGACACATGATCTTATCTAAAGCACTAAAAAGTGATAGTTTCAATAGTGGCAAAGTCATGAAACCAGGCCTTACTCTCTACTCAAGTCTAAATGATAAGTAATCTTAATGAACAGTCATCATCATGGCTTTTGTTAAATAAAAAAAACTGAAGGTGGCTTGTCTAGCTGGAGGGGAATTTATAGTCAGTTAGTCAGAAACTATTCTCCAACAATTCAGTCTTCACAGCTATGTGCCAAAACAGGACATGGGTGTGGTCATAAGTCTACTATGTTGCACACGTAATGACACCCAAGAATAACATGAATGCACCTACAGTACAGCTGTCTATCACTGCAACAAGATGAGGTATTGAACCACTGGAGGTCAGCAAAGTGGTAGTAGTACTATGGAGCTTTTTTTTTACAAGTAGTTCCCTGTTTTTCAAAAGAGAAGACTGCACTCTGAAATTTGAAATTTAACGATACAGAATTGAATTTTTAATGTGTAAAAAAAAAGTCTTTGCAAAGGTTCAATGAGAAATAAAATGCATTAATCATGTTTCTTAGACTTCAAAGATGCACACAATAGGTTGGCTGAGTAAGACCGACAATAAATTTAACTTTTGTGTTTTTACAGGAAAACTACAAAAGGCACCTCTAAGACAGTATTTAAAATTTTAGTCCTGAGGTTGATTTTGCTGAATGTAGCTGCTTCACGGCAAATTATTCTTTTGTTGGCCAATTTAATAGCAGCTGCAATAAAAAATGTTTAATTTTGAGTTGCAGTTACTTAATCAAAGTTCTCTTACAGCTATGGAGGAGCCATCAGTTATTATGAGGCTCATGTGAGTTGAATAAATTTACAAGCCAGAGAGAGATTGTTTGTGGGCATTATTACATTGTTAATAAAAACCTTGCACAGAAAAGCTGGACTCCACTATTCAAACATTATATTCTACATGCATTTTGGAAAAGATAAAAAATGTATGATATGAGTGTAGTTGAAAAATAGTGAACAAAATACTATCAAAAACTTCAAAGTGTGTTCAGGATTTAACCTTAACTGTAAAACCAAAACCTTAAAACCTTTATTTTAAAACCAATTCTTTACCCCTTAAACAGTCCTGAGTAAGTGAGAAATGTCCACAATGTCCTCACTTTTCAGGATTGTCCTCACTGTCCTTAGTCCTCACAAGGACGGAGTTTCATGAACACACACTTACACATAAAAACATAGGCCGCATTCAAAAAATGTTGAAAAGAAGAGACACACACACAGAGGGCAGCACAAACACTCACAAAAACCCACAGAACTTGTTTTCTCTGTACAGAGACTTATACAAGTCCAACTACAGAAAAGAACATTTTCATTCAGCTGCATGTTTTTCATTTGACTGAAACTGGTTTACCAGAGCAAACAGTGAGGGAACAACATGGCTGCTGTAAAGCACCCGAGCGAGGGGGAAAAAAAGGACTCTGACTCCCCTTTGAATTGTGTGCAACCAGAGCACTAAAGAGAATACGAGCTTTTCTTCTGCGTGTCACTCTATTTGTGTGAATGTTTGTATGCTCTTCAGCCAACCACGTCTAGTACAGTGCACCGTCTAATGTCATTAACTTGACGTGAAATTGTATTTGATGCCCTTAGCGGGGACTGGATGCAGGAGACAGACAGGGAGGGAGGTTTAGCAGGAGCCATTTCAAGCTTATCAAATTTATTCTGGGTTATACTACAGAGGAAACTCATTTGACAGGTTTGAAACACTGGCAGGCGAGCGAGCAGCAGCCAGGAGTTATGTCTCATGAGTGCACAGACACAGGTAGCCAGGTACAGGAAGACAAACACACACGGTGATATACCGGCCCTGCAGACAGGCTGACAGACAGGCAGACACAAAGACATAATTGCAGAAGCTATTAAACATGATGCCGGTGAATAGGATGGAGCTGCAGTTTGCGTTAATCTTCTGCGGAGAAGCCAAAAGAGTCAGCTTGATATCTTGAAATTGCAAACGCCAAAATTGGTCTCAGTGTGACAGATGAACTACTCTGCTGTCGCCATGGCAAAAATTACATAAAATATCTGTTGACGTCAAAGTCTGGAGTGCTGTTTTATTATTACCTTGTAATGGAAAAAGCGGTTGAAGGCTCGGCTAATGCAAGTCCTTGTCCACAATTTGTCCTTCTCACATGACTGTCCTCGCCGACATGGGGACACGTTATATGAGTGTGATGGGACCTGCCAAATTTCCAAGGTGAGGCCGGCACAACTGTCACACCTACATGCTGTGGTTTACAACTCTCAGATTCATTCAGTTTTTTATATTTTGCACCATAACATGCCTCATAAATAAATTTAAACTTGTATACAGAAAATTAGCCCAATAACCTGTCCGGTTCTGCTAAAATATGAATGCAAAGTGACTGGTAAAATGCTGCCGGGAGCATTTCGATTAAGTCGGCTGTGCTTTCATTAGGGTGAATCCCACTGACCTCACTGGAATAAAACATTACATTACCATGGGATGGAAGTACAAGAGAAGTTGCTGAAAGTTCTAGTTAAATGGCTGCACAAAAATTGTAATTAAAGATGATCAGTCTACTTGTTCTGCATGGAGAAGTTTTTAATGAATTCTTTGTTGTCTAATGTGGTAGAAAAACAAACAAAAGGCACATTTGTATGTACTTGAGAGCAGTTTGTGCTCATTAAATTCATACTGCATTATGATATCGACTATCACTCCCTGAATGAACTTGACTTTCCTTAACTTTTTGGCTGTGTATTATCTTAACTTAAAAAAGAAAAAAATATTACTGTAAAGCTCTAAATCCTTAGGAGAGTCTTGCCTTTATTACAAGCAACCCTCTTATGTGTTTTGTGTGTGTGTGTTTTTGTGCGTCTCTGTGTGTGTTTTTTACCGGCAGGCTTATTGAACCTGGAGCAGCTCCTCAGGCAGTTTCTCATCTCCAAGGAGACTCTGTCTGTGCGCATGCTTGACGACAGCCAGGACCCGACCCCGCTCCTGAAGGAGATCCGTGATGACAAGACTGCAACTATCATAGTGGATGCCAACGCCACCATGTCACATATCATTCTGGAGAGGGTTAGTGTGGTTCATATTAAGTCTGTGTTATTTATGTCTTTCTTCCATGTCTACTGTCACAGCTTTAATATGAGAAAAACAATTCCCAAGATCCACATTTATGAAATTCTTATATATCTCAAAAAGAAAAAGTAACTGAAAAAATGCCCATGGCAAGAATTGTTCAAGGCTAGAATGTATATGTGGAGATGAAGAAAAAGTTGGTTCGTCTTCAGTTTTGACCTGCAGATAGAGGTTGATTTCCCAGGTGGCTAAATGAATATTGTGCGGAACATATAAAAAAGGGGAAATATCTTTTTCACCTTGATAATGCATTTGCCGTCTTTAAATCTCAAGACAGATTACATGAATTTATTCACTTTCTGCAGTGGCACAGCTTTTAAAAGACAAGGTGACAGAGCCAAGAGTCAAAAACATGGTCCCCAAATAACAGGCGAATGAATGGAGCCAATCTTATTTAACAAACCTGTAACATCAAATTATATGGACGAGGGCATTAAATCAAGTTGTATTTCAGTGATTCACCTTCCATAAGTGAGAATTCTACACAGTTAAGTGGATTAGACTCATAAAATGAAGGAGCCTTTTGTCTGCTTTCTAATAGAGTGCACGTTATGGTTTAAAACTATCTCTATTTAAGTGAAGCTACTGAAGTTGATTTATTCTTTAATGTTTTTCAAATCTCTTATCCATTTGCTGATTTTCACCTTAAATAAAAAATATAATCACCTAACATGCAAAGGTCATTGTTTCGAAGAAATCAACAACCCAGAATGCAAACATTTTATTCTCTTGCCTTGACTGCGAGTCTGTGTTGTGACAATACTGTGGTTCATTTCTGGTTAGGTTTGGCACAAAAAACCACTTAGCTAGGGTGAACTTTTGTTTTGGCTTTAAGTAACCAGTTTGGTTCCAGAAAATCAGTTGAAACTGTCTAGTCTTCTTACTCAAAAAGCAAGTTTAGTCACCATAGACAAAGCAGGAAAACAGATGGTGTATTGCGAAAAAATAAACATTTTGTCAACATAGACAGCTTGAAAATTTCTCTACAGTCCCTAAAAATGTACGTGTCTTTGTAAGTTAAATACAGTAAACTCCAAAGTTGTGTCAAACAGGCTGTTGCTCAGCAGCTGTCTCACCTGGCTGTTACACCAATCCATCCCCTTCTTCAAAAGACCAAGAGTCAGCTCAAAAACTGGCAATATGAATTTTTTTTCTGTAAAATGTATTCTATGGTTATATGGTTATAATGGTTATGTGAAACATATCAAATGAATATATTACATGAACTTGTGGTTTGCAGAAACATAAATTGCCAACAGTTTTTCTGGTATTGTTGTGACAACATTAACAAATGCTAATTCTATTAGTAGCATAACAGCCTGACCTTCATTTTTTTTTTCAGCTAATGACGCTAATGACACTAATAACACTAATATTTAACGTCTTAGTTATTAGAACCTGTGACACTTTGACTTCAACATAATGCTGAAGCTTCTCCAGACTGGAGATCCGTGTTTGTAAAGAGCCTTCATGGCATCAATAAAGGTGATTGCGGAAGCCAGGGAAGCGAGGGTGTTTGGCAGCAGCATATGGCCTCTTAGTAATTAATACACACCTCATTATTTCTAGGAGACGATGGATGGATGGCGAGAGTGGAGGTGACAATAACTGGAGACAGATGCGTGGGTTGGGAGGAGAGGGAAGGACAAAGAGAGATGATTCTCTTGCCTTCCACCTTTCCTTCCCCCTTCATTTTCCCCACTGAAGTCTCTCTCTGTGTCACAGTAGT
This sequence comes from Acanthurus lineatus, assembly GCA_029814665.1. NCBI lineage: Eukaryota > Metazoa > Chordata > Actinopteri > Acanthuriformes > Acanthuridae > Acanthurus > Acanthurus lineatus. The sequence continues at coordinate 13,775,839 of JAPZDV010000024.1, read as the reverse complement.
CTCAATCTCTCACCTCAATCAAGTGTTCGGGGCCGCCATCAGTGGTCATCCAGTCACCATGACAACCCTGGCAACCCTGGGCCATGGAGCAGTGGGAGCCCACAGTGGGGCGTCTCTCTTTTTCTCTCTTTTTTTCTGCTCCCTCGTCTCCCACCGTCTGTCTCTTCGGTTGCTCCCTTTTTCTCGCTCTCTGTTCTTTGCCCAAAATGCAGAGAAAACAATTTCACTTTGTTTCTTCACACCTCTCTTCCCCCTGGGGTCTTGTATAACCATCCCTCTATCTCTCACTCTTTTGTCTCCTTTATGTGTCATGCTGTCTGTCTCTCTGTCTGTCAAGAGACAATCCGTCAGCAGGGCGGTTGAAAGTTGGCAGACCTGCCTCTCATGTGGAGTGCCTACTTGCCAAACATATCAAAGCTGTGCGCCGGCATATTTGCCAGTCTCAGATGATGATAAGAGTGCCTGCCTTGTCTAAAGGGACAGAATTGTCCTTTGTCACGCGAGCCGTCCTCCCTTATTTGTCTGTTTACATCTTACATCGAACCCTGGTCAGACAAAAGGTCTCACTCTCTAAGGTTTTGGCATTCAGAGGGGTTTAGGTCAGCAGTGTTAGCATTCTGAATGTAATCTTGTTCATTCAGGCCTCCACTGCTGCGAGCGGCTGTACAGACCCAGAGTGGGATAGATAGTGAGCTCATCATATGGGGGCAGTGCAAACCGTGTGCACTCTGACCGAAAGCTGTGGTAAAACAGGGAGATCAAAAAATGGGCAAAGAAGAGCAGGGTAGCTTATTTTGAATGAGGGAGAGGAGACTAAAGGGATATTTTTCATCACCTACTGGTTCTGGTTGCATTGTGGGTCTGGATTCTGGATGGGATGTGGGCAGCAAGCACGGCAATTTAGGTTTAAAAAAAAAAAAAAGTGTCCCAGGTATTACAGGCACAAGTTGCCAGAGGAGAAAACAGAATATTTTCAAAATACATTAAGGCAACATTAAGGTACTGCTAGCTCACCTAGCTTAACTTAAGTTGTTGACAGATGCTGACAAACAGCTTCCCTGAGGCATAATAGTAGTAACCTTGCACCATCATCATGCTGATAGCAGTTTAAGAGAAAAGGCGCTTTAAATTTACCTAAAGGAGGAAGCTTTATAAAGACAGCTTGAGTGGTCATTTAGAATTTAATAGCACCAACAAAAGAAATAAAGAACAGGTCTATTTGGATGTTTTTGCATACAGTAATTGGTGCCTTTCTACTTCTGAATTTGTATTATTAAATTATGCTGCTGCAAAAAACACTTAAGCTGAAAAATTTAACAACTGAGTGACTTACACTCCTAATAGCAAACACCCACACAGATGTAACGTTTCTTTCAGATGACGGCTGAATTTCCGTTAATAAACTCTTTCTGAAGATATATAATCTTTGGCATTAGCGTGGAAGCTTTTGTTATAGAAACATGTCATTTTTAGTATATCCAGGTGTGGAACTGTACTCTCTCAATTATGTCATGAAAATCAGTTGAAAGATTATTTTAACTAAGAAAAAAAAGATGTTCTTTGAATCTATTTGATTTGATCCATACATTATATCCATTTGATGTTTATTGATTTTAATTATAATGTGCATTGCAGCGTGATCAAACAGAAGCCTATAGCTCGATGATTTTCCTTTCTGCTAATGACTTTAATGAAATGAAACTATGAAAAGTTTCCCCTGTCCTTCACAACTGCGCCTCACTGTGACTTTGATTTAATCAAATTGTAAGACAGAGTGACGAGCAGCATACTAATGCACCCCGGAAATTAATTGCTCCATTGAGAGGCACCGTCAGATAAGAATGTGTCTTGTCTTATCTAGATGTGGATTTGATCTGTCTTCTGCAGAGTGGAGCTTGAGTTACACTGAATCACTGACCTCGGCTTCTCTCCCCAGCCCTTTATTCTTGACTCTCTTTCTCTGCTCTCTGTTTTGTTCTCCCCCTCCCACCTTGGAGTCTCTGACCTCCATCTTAACATCTTTTTGTTCCAATTCCTGTTTTGTACCTTCTGTCTCTTACATTTCTCTTTATCTTCCTCCCCTGCCCCTCTTGTCTTTTGCTCTGCAGGCATCAGAGCTGGGAATGCTGTCAGTCTACTACACTTACATCTTCACCTCTCTGGTAAGCAAATGGAAGATGGTGTGGGCTTTTAAAGGCAACATAGGCTTCAGAGTCAGTTTATTCAAATACTGTGTTCTTGTAACACATTAAAATAGTACACTGTAATTGCTTAGCGTCACATAAAAGAATGATTGAAGGATGTAGTCTAGCAAACAGGAGCTGAGACAAAGAAATAATTGCAAAGCTACATCATAGCTAATTCGATTGATGTGACTGCAGATTAGAGACATAGTGAATGTAGAGTGACACCAGTCACTGCTTATTAGCCCTCATTGCTCCAAGTGTATTTTTAGAACAAACAACTAAATGATAATGATTATTATTATTACTGCCACTAGTTCAACTGTTGCTGCAGCATTTCTTTTAATGATGATTGTGGAAAGCCTGCCAAGCTCCCATTGAACAAGCAATGAAGTCATCGTCTTCAGTCAACATTTGTTTTAGTCAGTGAATGAGCTGAGGAGGAGCTCCACACATCCTCCCTTTAGACCACAGATTCCCTTGTCCTTTTGTTTTTTGTAGCTTGAGACCCAAAAAAACAAATCTGGTGTCTTGTTTTTGTAATTTTGTTTTTGCAGATGATTTACTCTGTTATGGTTAGTTTGGATGTTTGCCCGCCAAGCTTACACTCCACAATGTTTCAGTCTTAATTGGTTCTAAATGCATAGTTAACTACCATAGAGTGCACCGCATACTGTTTGTTTTTGCGTTCAGCTTTTTTAATGAACATTTGGGGAAATTTTAGTCTGTTCTGCAATGTCTTTTAAACATTGTTTGCCTATAAACAGTTTTATGCTTATTTCATCGCACTGCGTTGAATATTGAGGACTGCAGAGGTACTTAAAGCTACTTTTTTAGCTGTAGTAACTTGAGTTTGGTGTAACTTTGTAAAAAAAAAAAGCATAATGCTGATATTGTATATTGTTTACGACGATGTCCTCTAAAGAGGTGACAGGGGCAGATAGAGAAACAGCTGAGTGAGGCAGCCAAGAAAGTGCTACTTTGGAAAGTTGCTTTTAAAGCAGCAGCCGGCCAAAAGTTAAACCATTATATTTTAGATATCTAACAGTCTTTATCTCCACTGGGTAAATGCAAAAAGTTACATCTGCAACTTTGTTTAAGTTGAAAAAATCCTTATATGGACTGTTATTTAATAAATGCTAAATATTTAGCATATTCAGAAAATGAAGAGTAATATATTATTTTACTTTATTTTTATTATCTACAGTGCTAATATTAGGGTAAGGATTTAGTACAGAGAGGAGGAGGAGGGGATGAGGGTTTTTTAATTTAATTCGAAATGATTCACCACCCCTCAAAATCTGCGTTCCCCTGCTGGAAATGAAAGAGATTGACCTCAAATTCAAGAGGGATGGTGTTTAGGCACATATAAGCTATGGGACTGTCAGAGTTATTATAAGATCATGGAGATAGCGGCTTGTAGAAAATTTGATGCTATGGTAAACTTACGAGATAGCTTCTCCCTAATGGAAATTAATGAGGTTGGAAACACTTGGCTGTAATAGCACTGTAGAGATGATTCATATCAAGCTGATTTATGACTCATTAAGAGTGGGCTGTTGCCATCTTCATGTTTTGCTCCACAGCCCTTGACTTTTGCACCTCTGCTATTGTAGCTCTCTTTTACCTTCTTCTGACTTGCTCGTCCTTGCTTTCCTCCATCTACACTTAAATAAGCTCCTGCGCCACTCTTTCCCCCACAGCCCCCACGCCCCTGACCACCATCTTCTTAAAATCCAGCACTGTGATGGCATCATTAATAGCTTCAGATAACACCATTAAACCGGACTGCCAGCATTACCCTGGCAGCCTTGGACATAATGCAGAAGCTGTGAATGGAAAATAAGAGTCTTTTTGTCTCTTTAGTGTTCACAATAAATGATTCATATTGTGATTTTAAATGGCTCTGCTGCTTGTACATCATGCTCATCATGGACTTATATGCAGAAACCGTGAAACACGTGGATACAGCCTGACAGAGGAGAGGATGGGGCAGGTTCATTGTATTCTCTCACAATTCAGTTCATCTTTCATACATTTTCCAGACTCACTGTGATAATACATCTCTGAAAATGGTAGTGATACATTGAATGCTTGGGTCACTTTTCGCTTCTCTTAATAAAGTACATCCTGTCTTTTCATGAGTCTGTCCTGTCCAGAGAAATGACAGCATCAGTCATTTGTTAAAAGAGTTTTAAGCCGGTAAGAACATTCAGTGCAGAGACAGGACGTATCGTGGTGTTATTTGCATAAAGTAAAGGTATGTAGGTCAGGTTGAGTGGGTGGGCGTTCAATGAGCATGTTTTTGACAGAGTTTACTCAGTACTGGAGTTTCCATCACAGTCACAGTGACTTTCCTTTAAATGTGACAGCAATTTTCTCCTAATCTTCATCAAGTTGCTTAACCTCAACCATAACATAACCACAACTGACCTACTGTTGCTGTGCGAGTAAGGATTTGGTTTCTTTGTTAGGCATGTGGGGTTTACGCCGATGAGGAGAGCAGATCTGACACCTACATTTCTTTCATTTTTGAAATGTGACATTTCAGACTGAGTCAAAAGAAATCAAAGGCTTCTCTTTTTTGCTGGCAACTGTCAGTTTTGGTATTTGAAGTTTTTTCTATCACATTTTATAAGACTACTCTAGCTAGCTAGGTAGTTAAGCTAATACATAAGATTTTGCTAAAGAGCTAAAGGACTAAGGCTATAGTAATATGTTCCAGGCAGGATCTCAGTTAAAGGTTTAATACATGAAAAAATAGCAACAACATTCTTCTAGTAGAATAATGCAGTTTTGTTAGTATAAAATAGGAAAATATAAGATCACACTTTTTTTGTCAGGCTGCTGAGCTAACACATTTCAAGCAAGGCAGAGGTTAAACGTACATTAAGTAGTATTTTCAAAGAGTATGTTTCGCTTCAGCAAGTGAAAAGGCTTTAATGGATGAAGACCATCTATGTGTTTGGTGAATGTAACACTATTCCTTGTAACATTAGCTGAGGTTGCAAGAGTGTAAACTTACCCAAATTTAATTAACAGCAGGACAGAATCCTTTTGAGAGACTTAACTGATGACATTAGCCCCTTTCCCAGTAGCATCCAGGACCGGCTTCAGACCTTGTAAAAAATACTTCATAGTATAAGTACTTTTGTGTAAAAGGCTTTTTTATTAACATAATGTGTAATCCTAGAATATAATGTAGTATGAAATGTTCCATTTTCCTTCAAAGGGACATTATTTTCCACTGCAGGTGGGTTTTTGGCTTTGGGGAGGCTATAACAACCCTCCAAACTTATTTTGAACTTATTATCTGACTGCATGCTGCTTCATTGAGATATCCGATCCATGACAGGCTTTCTGTGTTTAGATTTTGTCGATAATGGTAATTTTATAAATAACTAACTTTGAGTTTTGTTAGTTCAATGTTAATGCTGTAGAGGTCCTCAAGAAACATCCCCTTTTATATTTCCTTGATATCCAGGGACATTATTGCTTGAAGTAAGTACATGAGTGAGTCACAAGGTCATGGTCAGTGCAGACATGAATGAGATGGCAGAAGGACAGAGAGTAACAAGTGGTATTTAAGTTTTCAGAGAGCTTAGAAAGACTACAGCAGGAAAGGGGATTTTAGATGAGAGTTTTGATGAGTCATATCAACATGGACAAAACTAAGGTGTGTTGATTTAAGGACCTACTCAACTTTTTCATGGAAGCTGTATTTTTTGTCTTTGCACCAAAACTAAACACTGCTCAACTTTTTTAAGATCACAAAGGTTTAAACTTCTTAATGGTGCTGCTACAGTAAATGTTGGATTGTCTTGAATATAGAAATGAAAGCCTCATCACTAAAGACAGACAAAGGAAAGGTATGAGATACATTTAATTACAGAGGCAGGTGGTAGAGAGGCTAGCCTGCACATGACGTCGTGACTTTGGCTCTATAGCTGCAGTCTATATTTAGCTGTCTAAATATAGCCCAGCAGATCAGAAACAGGCTCTTTTTCTTTTTTGGAAAGCCCATGTTAAGGCTTTATTTGAATGCACTGATAAATAACCGTTTTTCATTTAGGGCTTGAGTTTTGGGATAAAATTTCTTAAGTAATCTATTTTTCAGAAAACTCCACACATTTCTTTTGCCTTTGGCTGAGAGGCCTCGTTCTGGTGGACTGATTCCTTAGCCACAGACATACAGGAAGCAAGGCAGATAATAAAAATGATTGTAGGGTCACTAATCTTTCTTTGTGTGTGTGTGTCAGTTCATTGGTGTGTTCATGCATGTGGGCACTCTAAATGGTTGCTGGTGTTCCAGTACAGATATTTCCATTATCTCGACAGGCAAAAAACATTTCTGAAGTCTATTAAAAGGTAACGCTTATCACGTCCTCCCTCACCTTTCACTCTGAAAAAGCTTTTACATCAGGCAACCTGTGACCAGCACATTTATTTTTTCCTAACAGCTTTTTTTTCTGTTCAAAAACACATAATTAGTTAAACTTTATAAGAAAAGTACCTTGTCGCAAAAAAAAGAAAAAAAACATTTTTGTAACTCTTTGAAAAGAAAAAATGTGTTATGTTCCTATGGATTCAGGTATATAAGAAAGTAGCAACTAAGTGCTTTCTTTTATTTTGCTTTTAGTGTTCAAAGTCTTGTAATAAAGATAGGCAGCAGCAATTTGATGTAATTTCCACCAGATGTGTTTTTCTTAGTGATTTCTGTCAGAGCCAAAATCTTTTTTTAGATGGTTTTTGTGCTTTGACACCAGGTTGATTTTAATAAACTTCAATTTTTTTTTTATTTTTTTTTTGCGTTAAGCAGCAACTTTTCATTGCCATGGAGAATTAAAATGTTTTTAGGTTAGCGGCCAGTTTTCAGGAAAGATATCACTAAGTCTAATCCCACAACAAATTGTTTATTCCTTTTCTGCAGCAGTGTTGTGTTTGATTGGATCTAATGTTGTTGCATGCTGTATTCATAATTACTCAGTTATTATAATTAAACATTATAAAAATAGAGAGGATGCACATGAGGCTCAGAGGTGTGAGTCTTGACTTTTCACTCTGGGAACAATTTCAGTGATGTTTTGCCTCAAAGTTTATGACTTATGATGTTTTTTTATTAGCTTAAATAAATCAAAATTCTTCTGTCTATAATTTAATGTTTGCCGTTGCAGCCCCTCATTAACTGGAATAGAAACTGACTTAGTACCAACAAGCCGATAATTCATTTACAGAACTTATGACTGTGATCATTAAAAAGCTGTTTCTTGTAACAATTTAAATATGCTTGTGTGGGCAGGAGGATTGACCTTCTGATGGCACCTAATTAAACTTGTAGAGGTAATAAAACCTCCCTTTTTAAGGTTCAGATTTGAGTCATTGGCCACCTTAAACTATATGTCTCATGTGGGAATATTCATAGTGTATATTTTGATCAAAAGAATATCTAATCCATCTAAATTGCTGTCAAGAGTTTTCTTTTTGGCCATGGTTAAAATTACATGACTTGATGTGATAGAGAAAGAGGTAACCAGAGGGTTTACATTTAAGGAAAGTTGATACTGTTGTTAATCAGCTTCTGTCAGTACACATGATATGGTGGCTGAGCTGACCTGGTAACCATGTTACCTTGTCAGACATAAATGTTGGATTAAGTGATGTAAAAAGGCAAATGTTCTACCAGAAGAAACAAAACATCAGTAACAGCAACTGTACATACAGCGTGTATATATATATATATATGCAAAATTGTTTCATATATTGGACTTTAATACATGCTGCAGTAAACTACGTACAACAACTGACATTGTTCAGTTGGAATATAGTTATGATATAAATATTGTGATAACATCAAACTTCAGCTGTGCATTGGGTTGATCTTCAGCTTGATTCATAATGTCACTTTTGTTGTTGAATTCTTTGTTGAAATGTGTGCTGCGTCTCTTTTCCTCCATTGTTATGACATGAATTTCATGGATAAAGCACATATTGTCACTGTGTTGAATTCTCTCTCATCCTGAAACAACTGAAGTGTATTTTCAAAAAAAAAAGCCTTTTAAAATCTAAAAAATATAATGCATGTTATGCATCTTTGTTTGTTACCCTGACGAAAAAAAATACAAAACATGATTTTTAAATAGTCCAAATAAAGTAATTAAAGCCTGAACAGCAATTTCACAAAAGATTAGAGCTGCTTCAGACAAGAGAAAACACATCAGACACCTATTTGCCTCAGAAATTATGACAGCTGTATTAAGTACACAATTTCAGTTTAAACCAAAGGCTTAAGAAACACTTAAGAAGATCAGGCAAGCGTAAGGAACATAAGTAACACAATAGAATTACGCACAAAGTCCATTTTCAGATAATTGCTGAAGAACTTAGGCCGGTAATAAAAATCATGCAGATTATTAAAAGCTATGAAAAATGTATTTGTTTCTTAAGAGGGGCATCTAAAATTAACTTTGCATGTATTAAGGTAGGATAATGAACTTATGAATTAAAATAAACCTTGTGCTAGTGTAATTCTTCATGTTGTACAACTTTATTGCAATTCATAATCCAAATTTATTATCTATATAAATTTCACAATTACCTGATATTTTTAAGGCTTATAAACACTGATTTGTCTTATATATTCCATCCCTTCTGCATCCTCTCTCTCGTTTATTATTTTCCATTCTTCTCATTGTTGTCTCCTCTGTTTTCTTCAACCATTCCCTCCTCCCTTCTGTCTGCGTCCTCTGCTGACGCTCCATTTATCTCTGGTCCTGACGTCCCTGACTAACGATCTGCCAGACTGCTCCCCTGCCTAATCTGTTTCCCCTGAATCATCTCAAGATGCTCATCATCGTCCTCACACAGCTACCCGTCTCGAGGCTGAGGCTTTGTCATGCCAAAGTACGGGCTTGACTGCTTTCAGTCTTCATTTTGGTTCAGATTGTTTATTTTGTTCCGTGTTGATCTCATCAATCAGGCGTGAAAAATTAAGGAAAGGAAAAAGGGGTAGAGATGCTCCTTTTCTTCCATTTCAACCAGGCAGAATGATGCACTGCATTCTAGTGAGTGAGCTCTAAAGTTTCAAACTATATAATATACACTAAAGTGGGCCTGTGTTGTTGTAAACAACTGCTCTCTGTTGCTTTAAATATGTGTGTTTGTGCATGTATTAGTTACTAATATATATCAACAACCTACTCGTTAATAAAGTCTTTATTGAAGAAGATGCCGTGTCAAACATCAGCTATGCCACAGTGATCCAGCGGAAACAACAGTTTATGCAGGTTGAGTTAACTGGTCAGTTATTGGTCTGATGAGACCAAAAGATAATTAACTTAAACTGCTAATGTAACTTCTAATGCTGTTTAAAGTTTAGTGGCTGGCACTTGCATAAAAATTTTGAAATACTGACATGATCATGCACATCAGACGTGTTGTTTGTTCTCTGCAAGACAACACATCCAGTGTCAATGTTTGGTCGGTACAACAGACTGGCTGCTTACTGCATACATTTGTTATCACTGGTTACATTATGGCAGGTGCGCTGCCTTTTCTGTTTCAGTTACTCATTCCTGTGCTCAGTGATTGCACTAAGCTAATGAGCTAGCTAAAAATGCTAGCTGGCAGTTACTTGTGGCTATTTAAAGTCAAGTGTTAAAGGGTTTTTGCAGGTAGTCACCTTTTTGCACAAATCTCTAAAATACAGAAAAATAGCCTGCGTGGCTTGCAACAGATTATAGTGTTGTTGGGAAGATGTTATCAAGGATGGTGACAGCGATAAAATGGAATTAAAACAACAGTATTAGCAATAATTATGGCAGTCGCACAGTGTGTTTCTTACTATATTCTTTGATTTGTTTAAAAATGTCTAAGTGTAGGAGGCAAAAAGAAGTTCTCTGTGCCTCATTAATGATTAAATTATGGAATAATGAGTTATTTTTTATTCATTATTTGGGCTGCTAGATTAGTGAAAAGATACAAATCTCTTATCCACTGGACTAGAGAGGCCAATTGAAGAAAAATGTAATGATGGACAGTAAAGATGGATGTGAACGACCAGTCATTGATAGTAATTAGAGCTAATGATCTTCAGTAGAAGCTGCCCGGGGTGACAAGAGAATGTTTTTTTGTTTTTTATCAATGATGTTTGAACGTTGTCCATGTGTTTATGTTGTTATGCCTAATAAAGAAACAAGTATTCCCTTTAGTCAATGGTGCTGATTAGAATTAGACAGGCAGGTTGTGGGGAGGAAAATGAGCACACTCAGGCTTTACTCAGGTCGTAAGAAACATTATTTCATTTTATTCCACTCAAAGCTCTCAGCATTGGTTTATTTTCCTCTCTCCCCATTAAGTCCATTTAATGTTAGCAGTTAATATCCTAGGCTTTAATTGTAAGATCTAATAGAAATCTTGGCCCTTGGGTCACAGTGAACAGAGAGATTAAAACAAAAACATGCTTCATGGAAGAGTGGGGAGAAGGAACAGCTCCACAGGGCTTTTAAAGCCTCTCTCTGCTAACTTTGTGTTTGAGAATGTGAGAAGTCGACATCATGCAGCTTTTTTGGCTTTAACTTAATGTAATGTTACAAAGGAGAGTCATGCTCACACACACACACACACATATATATATATACATATATACGTGTGTGCTTGTCGAATGGATGCATGCACACAAACCGTCAAATCACACATGCAGCCCCTGCTCCACGGTTTCCATCTAAGTGATTTGTATCCCACGATCCAAGCTACTCCGCAGATTGAATAAATCACATCAGGTTGGCAGTGACTCATCATATGTTGACGGGATGCCTAATGTCATTTGAAGGTTAGGTGAGCACAGATTGGGCCTAGCAGCGCCTCGCTTTGTGATGTCATTTTGAGTCTTGATGAAAGCCTGCGGTCTCGCTCTCTTTTTCTCTTTCAAACACACACAAACACACACACACACACAACACAAAATGGTCAAAAACACATTTTGGCACGCAGTGTCAGCTGACATATTATCCACTCCCTGCAAAGCGGGGGCTATAAGTTCAAACCCTCCCTCACACAGACGTGCATGCACACACACACACACCCACACACAAACACACCCTCCGCCTGTTTGTTTTGTTCTTCATGTTCCATTTCCCCTCCACACACCCACGATCCCTCTTGTCACAGCAGTCATTGTCATGCATCTGTATGTAAAGACCTGCCAGCGCTTCCTCCCTGTCACACGTATACATACATACATGAAGGCTAACTCACGTACATGCTCACACGCATGACGAACCTGTCGCTCCCAGCCACACACAGACATGCAGCTGTTACATCCTGGCCTTCTTATCTACCCGCCCGTCTGTCTGCTTCCAGGAAATAAGAATGTTGTGTCTCCTGGTCTCATAAACCAGAAGAAGAAACAGCAGTATAGAAACAGGCTGCACAACATGTTAGCATTCCAGCAGTGCTCACACAAACACACACAAACGAAACACATTAAGCTCATTTTTCTCTTTTCTCTGTTTATATTTTCATATTAGTTAGAGCTGATTGGCAGGTTTGTAAAGGGCTGATGAGGGGAGTTAGGTTTTACTTCTGAAGCATGGCTGATGCTGTTATTCACCAGTTAATCCCCATTCTTTCCCAAACACTGCTGTGCTCCCTGCCGTTTGTTCTTGGCCAGTTGGGGTTCTGGGTTCGACATGCTCTATGCTCCTAATTATTGCTCCCAACACTGTCAAATGATAAAATGCGTTATAATTGAATGTGCCAGAGAAGAAAAGATTGAAATGTACGCCTGCCTCCCTGACCTGCACAAACATTATTTTTTTCAATTTTTTTCCTCGCCTTTTCTTATTACAAATATTTTTATTCTTTAAAAAGATTTGATGAGGCTGCATGGCTCTTTGTCAGTTTGTGCTTGTAAAGAAAAGGTAATAGTTGCTGTCTTCCCTTGTCCTTGTCGTTTCACCTGTGCTCCACTGCATCTCCTTTTCTTATACTGCCAAAACCTGTATTCCACCTCTCTTTCTCTTCCTCCTCCTCTGTGTCTCTCTCGCTCTGTATTCCTCTCTGGGTGTGTCTGGCATTGATAGCAATATTGTCGAGGTGATACAGAATTCAATTTCACAAGTTTATTGTTCTGCTTAAATTTCTTGTCCCATATCTGTGAATGTGAGTGAATGAAGGGAACATGTCTTAACAGAAAAGAACAGGGAAAAAAAACACTTCACATCAACCTCGCCCTCCATCTCCGGTGTGCAGTTGGTACAGAAGATCCCAAAAAAAAAAAAGGGAAGTCTTGTCAGTCAAACTACTTTAGAAGGCAGCCACTGTGACTGTGAAAATGATTGGGATTTAATTAATTCCCCTCCACGGCTTATGTAAAGTTCATATTTCCCTGTTTAGACACAGAGTTTGAGAATCAATCAACTGAGTAATAGAAAAGGTAATAGGCTACGTGGACGGTGACAACAGAGAGCTGCATCCAGCCAGAATATAAACTATGTCATTAATATGTCAAAACAAATGTGTTTCACCAAATAATGCGCACTTGCTGCTAATTTGTAATGCAAAGATGCCAATTTACTTGGCTAAGAATTAAATTTATTGTAATGGTGACACAGAGAGCCCTTTAAATACTTGTTGCCATTTAAACAGACAGAAAAGTTTGGTTAAGGCCCAATTTACCTCCAGCAGGTTAAAGGGAAAGTTTGCACTGTTTTTACCTCAATTAGCTCAAATTTAAATTTATATTTGACTCAAAGGTCAGTTCAATCTATGACTATAATTTAATTGTAGTAGACCTTTTCAGTGTTCAGCCAGGTCGTGCTCACATAATGTTTACATTTAATCATACAACTTTTTTGCCTTGTCTCATCATTAGAGTACTTCTGTTGTTTTTCATGCACTGTGATGGGGAGCATCAAAATATAAGTATTTCTTCAACTTTCTTCAGTTTTCTTAAAGTTGACTCCACCACTATCAGAAATCTCCACCAACTTAAGAAACTTGTTGAGGGTCATCATTGGTCACAGCCATATGGCTCAGATGTTCATTTACATAAAAAGGATATATCTCAGCTATGGTATTCATGCATAGGCTCCGTATCTGCTCCGCCACATCTAATTTCAGAGATGTAAATCAAACTTTACAGCGGAAAAAGGCCAGAGGCTTCCTGGCAGCCAACTTGGAAAAGGTGCGCATCCTTTCATTTTGTGCACACGCGGCACACACACACAAAGTCATGCATTTATTTCTGTTGTGAGCACATAACTCTGCTGTTGACCCTGTGCTTCATCTGGCAAGTTCATTTATGGAAGACAGGCGGCATATCTCTGGATTTGAGCGGTCAAACAGATAATCTGCAAGGTTCATTTCCATGAAGTCATCACATATCAGTGAGCCAACATTTCAAAACAGCAGTTACCTTTAATAGACCCCCCTGGGTCCTTACTTCCCATGCATAAGTCAGTCAAATATCTACGCTTCCATACAACCCTGAATAGCAAAAGCTGCTGTTTTTCTATATTTGAATTATGCGTTACTTGGAGTAAGAGTTGATTTTTCATGCCATTAACCAGTAATATTGCAGTTTTTATTTGTGAAAAGAGCTTGAAAACAATTGTGTGGGTAGAAATTGCATTGTTTTTTGATGTGGAGACTAAGTAAATGCTCCATTGACACTTCAAATCAGTTCATTATACCCCATATCAGATAGCACAGACAACTAATTATCTGAGTCTCATTCATGTCTTAATCATTTATCTATTGCAAATAAGCCGCTATTAAAGAAAAGTTTGTGTTAGGGGCCAGCAATTTATGCTGCTCCAGCCACTTTTTTGTTATCATTGATTGAACAAATTGTCTGCGATTGGAGTCGTAGCCCCTTTATTTTAGACCCACAGATAGTCAACGTGTGTTTCCATTTAATATAAATGAATGTTAAGTGCTTAATAAGTTTTCAGCCTAAGTCTCTACATGGTCACCAACCTTCCAGATGTCTCCTCTCAGCTTTGCACTTTGACTTTCTTCTCACACAAAGAGTGAAGAATGACAAATGCATCGACGTGCAAATCTGTATTCATGAAGGGCATCGATTAATAATTTATGGCTAATTTGGAGGGTTAACAGGTTTGAACGTGAGGTCTGTTCATGTTAAAAAAAATAGATATTGATCAGAGCACATGAAGAGAAGTTGTGTGATTGAAAGCGTTTTGATTTTTTATGAGCTCTTCATGCAGCCAACAAGGAAAGAAAATGCGTTTTAAAAAATGGTTTGCAGTCAGAAATTTTAGCAGATTAGACCAGTGGAGGCTGTTTGAGAGAATTCGATAGATCTGGCATGTTTAATATGAGAGTCAGGTCTCCTTGCCTCATCACCCAAAACATGACTTTCAGCGAGATGAAAACACAGAGGGTGTTTATTGCCAAAAATCACTGAGAAGGCTTGTTTACCATAAAATTATAAGACTTGTGAGTCCCTAGTCTCTTTTTATCTTTGCAGATTAGCCAGACAGCAGCCGAATGTTTGTGTAAATGAAGGTAAATCATCTGGTGTTGTTGTCTTCCACCTCTAAGACTCACACCTTTGTATGTGTGAGGAGTTCTGATGTATTGATCACTCCGTGTCAGCCTTATTACCAGCAGCTCTCACACTGAGCCCTATGTCTGGATGACTCAGTGTTGACAATTGTATTACAGCCTATTATCTTCCAAATCCCAGGGCTTGAGTCACAGTTTACTGTAGGGTCTTGCTCTGAAAGTTTAAAATTTGGTTGCTGACTTCCGTTTTCTGCTCTATAACTTTCCTTCCCCCATCACAAGGCTAAGAAACAAGGACTGCTCAATTGAAAGGGAAATGTTGGAAATAGTTAAAGATTGAGACATTTACAAGCTGATGCAGACATTTTAATAATTCTGGGAACATGGGTTCAGATTGGTGGTGATAAAGAAAGTGGTCAAAAGTCAAACTGTGTATTTTGCAGTTTGTCACAAGTTTAAGAGCAAGGCACATATAACAGGGTAATTTTTCAAAGGCATGTCAAGTTTCTGAAAAATTTTGCCTGAGTGCCATAACGAGAGCCGACAGCATCTGGCTTGCAGGCAGCTAAGGGGGCTGCTGACAACTCCTCCTCTGGGGCTTTGCTAATGCTAGTCCTTGTTTTGATAAATTTACTTAAATGTGAGATTAAATATGACAGGCTACTTATAGTTTTGTTTGTTAATTAACAACTTTGAGCAAGTAGATTCTGGTTCCAACTGCCCAGCACAGCAGGTGAAAACAAAACTTAAACATTTAACCCTTCATCATTCCCACATTAACGTCCAACTAGCCTCATTCACTGATCACAAACCTGTCGTGATCGATAACAAGTCACTACAAGTCAGTAATTATTTTTCTTTTCACAGCACTCCTTGTACAGTTTATCAAAGACCTTACATGCACGTTTTTTTCAGAGTTTTTCTTTAAGTGGAAATTTCCCAACATCACACTTCTAACACAGCAGCAGCATCTCTGTGGCTTCAAGGGTCGCTACAGTGTAATGAGCTTGTTGATTGAACTTTAAATTGTGCCACAATTAAAAAAACTGAGCATTTTTCTTCACTAGAAATACTTTGAAATACAGCTGATAAAAAAGCACCAAAAAAGCTGTTAGTGAGTGAGATCACTTGGCTTTATGTGGAGCCTCTTTAACCAACTATCAGGCTGTCTTAAATCCAGTGTGTTTATTAATGTGCTTTTAAATCAGTGTGACTTTGGATGTGCCAGTAATTTTGTATTGTTATACCTTTAGCACCTACCAGAGTCATTAGTGATATTTGGAGCAAATGTCATGTCCGACTCTCAGCTGCTTTAATCAGCCTGATGGAGCTTTCATTTTGATTAAACGCGTAACAGTTATTGTATTCTGATTATCACTCTGCCAGACGAAGAAGTCCAGACGGAAAGTTCAATACACGCTCAAGCTGATTTCTTTGCCGAGCTGATCATGTCCAATCAGGATTAGTAAAGGACTATGAAATAAGTAATTTTCCTCCATGTATTTTCTCTTTGATGTTCTGTCACACAGGCAGATGAGTCCTGATAGTTTAAAAAGATCATTAGGAATGTTTACATGCAGAGGCTGCATTTCACTTTGCATTACATTAATGATGATGCACCTGAAAGTGAC
The DNA here is from genome assembly GCA_029814665.1 of Acanthurus lineatus. Taxonomy (NCBI): domain Eukaryota; kingdom Metazoa; phylum Chordata; class Actinopteri; order Acanthuriformes; family Acanthuridae; genus Acanthurus; species Acanthurus lineatus. Next base: position 13,759,497 of record JAPZDV010000024.1, on the reverse strand, counting down.
ACTTCTAGGTGAAGTTATTCTTGGAGGTTCAGTGCTGGAGATGATTTAGGAATTTTACTCAACTTGTTTTTATTGCTGTCACAGTCCACATGGCTTTGATGTCAGTTTTTCAAAGTGTTTTTAAAATGCTTGTGTGTATTTTACGCTCAGCAGCTTCCATTCTCCTAAAAGTGCTGAACACCTGCAGATCAAGTTGTATTGGTTGTAGTCTTGGTCATGTTTTTTTGGACTGGGCTGAAAAAATGTTCAGAATAACACTAACACATGAATTGCTTCCTAAATAAATAAAAGAGGAAAATATAAATAAAGAGGAAATCTCAGTAAAACAAGTAAATCAAAAGCATGTAGAGATATCCTGCATTAAAGCCCAGGAACACTACATTATAACAAGAAGTGGGGAAAAAAACAAACAGCAAACAGAAATTTGAATGAGGCAGCACTACCTCCCTCTTTCCGGTTCAAAGACCTCAGTCAGCCCCTGTCACTGTCAATTCACCATCAACAGCTGAGCCAGCAAGGCTCACATCACCTCAGCAAGTCAGCATAGATTAAATGTTTGAATTTGTTTTAATCAGGAAGCACAAAATTCCTGTAAGCTGCTTTCCCCTCTCACACCAAAGCCCATTCTACCTCAAAAACGAGCTCAAAGAAAAAAGGTTGATATTGAAATATAAAGAGCCAATAAAATGAAGCCAATCTCAGTGTGACATTTCATGTTTTCATGTATTTTTTTTCTGCTTTTTACACTGAGAAAAAGTCCAGTGTCCAGCTGACCGCTTGCTTAGTCTTGATGAGAAACGCTCAGGTGATCGATGCGAAACACTCAGGTCTTCACCGAGATGAGCAGAGTTTAGATGGATTCTCATCTCCATTATCTGCTGCTTCTCCATCTGTGTGTGTATTTTTTTTTCCATGCCTCAGTATTTCAGCCACCCACTCCTCCACCCCACTGCCGACTCCGCAGCCTCTGAGGTCCAGGAACCGTTTTCTGTTTCCAAGCAAAACAATTTGCTCTGTGGATTCAAAGCTTTTCAATTAAGAGGAGCATTCATAAGTAATATTAAGACATTTTCTGGACTTTGAGGAATTGTCTTCCCTAAAATTTCATTTGCTCTTTGTGCTTTCAGCTGTTGTGTTCCCTTAATAAAATTCTGCTGGGATTTGAATGAATAGCTTACTGGAAAAGATAGACTGTTTCTGATTCCAAGCATATGCTAGTGTTTGCAATATTCATGGTGTTTTTTGGCCTCCACCAGCCTAAGAATTATTCTGGGCATAAGGTCTTTGCCTCACAAATAGGCTGTTACTGTTGCAGGTCAGACGTAATTCTATGAATAATGGAATAAAATTGGTCATATGTTTCCAGCACTCTGCAGGAATGCTGTCAGATTGTTTTGATGTATGTGGCAATTTAATGCTTTCAACAAAACTAATGTATCAACCCCAGCATGTTGCACTGAGATAGATGGTATGTTAATTTCATGGTCATCTCACAGAGAATGAGACTATAGCTGACCACTGGGAATGATACAAGTGACACAATCACAATACAGTGAAGTATCCGGGTAGAAACTACACGATCACAGCCAGTGAGAAATCAGATGGAGCTGAGATTACTGTCTTAATGTGCAGCTACAGTCGACTATTGTGTTAGATTTCGTGAACGGGAGATTCAGTAAATCATTTATTCAATTCTTCTATTACATCTCAGGTTCACAAGGAGTCTGTAGGCATGACATTTGGAAATGCACCCTCACTCCTCCTCCTCTCCTCCCATCCCACGCTCACATCGTAATTAAGAGGCTGCAGGAGGCTTTAGAGCTCAGCCCGAATTTAAGCAATTGATACAAGCATGAAATGACTTATTGCCAAAAAACACTGCATGAACATTCCAGCTATTAGAGAATAATCGGTATGCCACTGGAAGTGGGTTTCATTACAGAGTTAAGACCGGACTGAGGCCTAAAGGTTTTAGCCTGTTAACACCCCTCCCCCACTATAACAGGAGGGACGGTTTTAATTAGTACTTTATCATTAGAAAAATCGATATGCAATTTGCAGAAATCTTACCCAATCATAGGCTGCTGGAGCCTTTTCTTTAACAGGGCTGCCACGCTAGATAAGGAGATGCTTTTTTCTTTCTCTTTCAAATTGTCAATTATGATTATCATGGCTGACAGCTCTGTCTTTATCTGGGGCACAACAGAAAATAATGTCTCTGCCATTTGAGAATAGAGCAACCCAAGGAAATGACACATGACTCTATCTGCGTAAAGCTGCACTAATCAACCTGTTTTGTACCAACAATGGATCAAATGGCTGCATAATGACTGCGTAATGTGAAAGGGCTCAATCCCAAAATGTGACAGACCATTAAGGACTGGGTCGCCCAGCTCTGCAGTTGCCCTCAAATCTAAAAGGCTTTTTTTTTTTCTCAGCTCATTGTTTCAGTTTTACCACTAGCAACTTCACATTTCAATCTCATGCTATCATCAGCTTCGCCTCCAGCAGCATCAAATCCTCCGATAGAATCAATCTACCTGCCTGGCACAGAACAGCAGATCGGCAAAGTTAGCAGCAAACTAGTGATCAGAATGGAGAATTTAAAATCTAAGGAGCCACAGTAGATTTTTTCCTGACATGTTGGTTTGCTAAAGCTATTGTGCTAACATTTATTTCACAAATAATTAACCAAGGTTGACTTCTGAAGGAGGGCAAGGCAGAATAAATTTGAGAACCACTGCTTTACACCATTGACAGATAGTTCTCAACTCTAGCAAACTCCATTATTTTTAATGCCACTGAAGCAAAAGTTCTTCAGACAAAATGTTCAAAAGAGTCAGAATCATTGAAAAACTTGGACTCTTTGCACTCACAATATAAAAAAAAAGTCCCTGCAGAGCATGTTTACGTGTTGTAAAACTCCCCACAGTCTAACTAAGGTTTATCTATCAACAGAACATTTCTTTGCAGAGATATCAGAGTTTCTGTTGCAGGATGTTGTAACATGCATGCAGCAGAGATGCAGCCTGATTTAGTGGATGTCCTTGCCTAGCCGAGCCTAGAGAATCACTATAATCTCAGCATTTTCTATCCTATTTAGGGAGATGAGATCCAGAGACAAAGAGAAGAGCTGAGAGAGGCGGGTTGATCTAAAGAGGTTTTTGCTTCATTCTGGGTATCCTGTTTAGGATGGTGGATTTATGGAGGCTCACGGATCGGCAAAGAAAAAACATCTGTGTATTTGTGTAGAGGTGAGGGGTGTGTAAGAGGGTGGAGGTGTTGGGTTCATGGCAGGGTATCCCACTATCTGCAGCATCAATCCTCCCGGGATCTCATTATTCACAGCTCAAGCTGACTACATCACAACAAACACCAAGAGTTCTGAGTGTACATGTGTGCATGTGTGAAAGGTCCGTTATGTGAAAAGTAAGAGAAATCACTGAGAGCTAAAGGATAAAAATCCATAGAAAATGATAAAAGAGACGTTGAGAGAATAGCAAAAGAAGGAGACAGACATAAAGAATAGATAAGACAGGGACTCTCAGATTGTGAGTTTTTTTCAGTAGGGGAAGAATTTGAGGAGGTGAAGCAACAGTTTTTGGTTGGTTGGTTGGCTCGAGTTCTGCCTGCTGATTGATCTCCAGGTGACAGCCGGTGTCGGGGGCCCTTGGCCAGGCTGTCATTCCCTCACGCTCTCCCGCCCTCTCGCCTCCTCTCACCTTCACTCTGTCGCTCTCTCTCTCTCTCTCCCTCTCTCTCTCTCTCTCTCCCACTGCTCTTTGAACTCGCAGTTGTGCCAACTAATCTCTCACCTCCTTCTCTCTCCATTTATTCAACACTCTCTCGCTCTCTTTCTCCATCTATTTCTCTGTCTTCCTCCTCATCATCATTCTGCTCCTCCACCCTTTTCACCCCTTCAGTGGTGACTTTGGGTTCCTCCCAAGTTCTCTGCAACCCTCAAACTTTGCCTTTTCAACCCCCCCTACTGCTGGGAACCAACTGTCCTCTACTAAGCATTGTCCATTTCATGCCGCCTAGTTAGTATGCAAGAAAGCATAATTGCTCATGTGGAAGGATTTAGTCCATGTTTGTGTCTGACCATGTGTGTGTGTGTTTGATTTTGAATGTTTGTGTATGTGTGCCCTGAAAGCCTACAAATGCAGCACATTAGTTTTCTTCAGACGTAGCCTCGGGATATTTTGGTGACCTTGGTCTTCAGTGAGTATGTGCATGTGTTGCTCAATTACAGGGACTTCATTTTCTGCGTGCGTGGGTGTACGCACACACTCTTAAGTTTGCCCGCGCGTTGGCATGCGTGTGCACAGGCATAAATGCAGGCAGCCTTGAGGGGCATGCGTAATGATAGGCTCGTTTGCACAGCTCTGCCTCTAATGATCTATTAAAGTACACTTAGCCAGTAATTATATGGCCAGTCCCAAAAGGCTTATGAGGCCCCATGAGGGAAAGCTAAAGATACAAGAAGACTATAAAAAAAAGCCAGTGTGCTTTATGTAACGCACAAGAATCAAGGATATTATAGCCTTAAACTTTGCTTTGGGTTTATGAGGCATAAATAAATAATATAGTCGAATTAGAATTTTCTCCTGATGTGATCGCATAGAAGGTTCAAATTAAGGAGGGGATTAAGTGTTCCTCAAGCTTTGCTGAGGAACACTTAATCCCTGTTTCAGCTCTCTTCTTCAAGAATGCTTCTGTTTCTGTAAATTTGTCTATGCTCAAAGGGTGAAACACAAACTCAAGAAAGCCAGGCGATCAGTTTCTTTAAATTGTTTTTTTTTTAAATTCAGTAATAATTACAAAGAACAGACAGACTCTCCCCTAACAAGACCATTATCCCCGTCATTAACAAGGAGTTTCATCTTAAGTTCAAAAACAGTCTGAGACCCTCTGATGACTCGAATCATCATTATAAGTTTTACGTCAAGGATAATCTCTTTGCGCTCTCTTTTTCTTTGACCTTTCTTTTTCTTTGCAATGCTTACATTCTCGCATGTTTGTGTCAACTGACTTAAAATAATTCTTTAGGGTGTATTTTTGTGAAGTTGAATAAAAGTTAAAAAAAAATGTC